>JBAMMX010000027.1:12910026-13510026 GCA_037126225.1 Dillenia turbinata | reverse complement strand
TGCACTTGACAGTCAGGTAGACAGAGTGGATAGCTTTGTCAATATGATCTGAAGACATTGTTTGGAGCATGAATTCCAGACAAAACTCAAACCGCTCGGCCAGTTGCAGTGCTTCTCACGAATCGATAAAGTTATATTGATGATCCCCCACACAAACTGCTATCGACCCTTTTTCTAGATTATCCTTCTCTTCGTTGAACGACTCAACCAAAATAGGAGGTGAAATACCAACCTCATTCTCCACATCTTGTAGGAGACATTGGGATGCTTGGGGGTGACTGTTCAAGTACTTCTCCCAAAACAAGAGTAGAAACGTGTACCATTGAAATTTCTCCTTGCTGTCGTGGATCTGGAGTCAAAGCACTCCCTGTTATCTCAGGGAGTTCCTCGTCCGAAACATCCCCCTATCCATCTCTGAGGGGCATATCAATGATCATCGGGCGAGTGATTGACTCGCTCTCTCTCATCTCGACATGCTCCCGTGGAGACTCATGTTCTTCAGTTTCTGCTAGCCACTCCTCGCCAGTAAGCGAGCCAAATGATCGAATCCTTGGTCTCTTCAACTGAGTCTCAGGAGAAGTATCGACTGCCTTTCTCTTTGTGTTCGGTCGCACCTCTCGCTTAGTGGAGATATCCTCTAGAAGGGAAGCATTCACAAACGGCAGAAAATCAACTAACTCCTTCTTCTTCTACTCCAGTAAGAGAAGTTTTGTGATTTGTCTCGTCTCGTCCACCAGTAAACCAGACAACAACAATATCTAGTCCTCTATTAGAAAATTACTTAAATACTCCGATGGGTAGACTCACAATAACGGCCAACAAACCGCAAAAGGCAAGAATGACGAAGGAGGTCCAAGATTTTTATGTTCAAGAAGGGTGCATGATCGGTACCTGGAAGCATCAAAAGAAGATTCTTGTTCAAAAATTTCACGTAGAAGAACTTCTGTATCCAATGCTTGTTTTGAGATTTACTGTAAAAGAATTTCTAGCAAAATTCCTAATGGGTTTGTAGTTTATACTAACAGTGGGTAGAATTTTGGGTATTGCACCACACCAAGGAAAAGAGGATCCCCAAAATTTCTAAATCAACTACTTATACATTGGGACGCAATCATCGGGGGCATGATTCGCTCTGTCCTCTTCACCAGGCAACACTAGTTTGAAGTCGCTTCCGAGTGATATGTCCCTCCGGATTTCATCAGTTCCTCTTTAATCATCGTGCTTCGCATGCTGCCTACACCTCGCGACGAAGAAAAACCTTTTGACATTTTGGCAGAAAAAGTTTTTCGCAAAAGATTAAAGGAGCAGCAGGCAAGAATACTAGATTATGCGATACCCTGACGAACATGAATCTTTATAAAGCGTATAGAAAACGTTTCTTGAAAATCGAAACAACAAAGCTCACGCTCAAAAGTTTCGTGTCTTTTTCAATAATCATAACTCTTGTTGCCTTTCCTGAAAAAGAGCGCCATGAATCAGAGGCAAATGATGAGACATAACCATAGGCCTAATTCTAAGGGTCAGCGCCTGAAGGGCCTACACAGGATATCTACAATGGACAGCTACCGATCGATGAGTAAGCACAAATGACTATTCTTTATAACTATTCGACTAATCTACCGAAAGGATTTAGTCGTCCCATCTTCCAAACGAAGGGCCTTAGTCACCCTACTTATCGAACGAGATTTATCAAGTGGGAATAATTTCTCCCGATCGGATATTCGGCCACTAACCCATCGAATGAGTAAACCCTAAAGGTTCCATACTAACCGAATGACTAACTAAAGGCTAACGGCCTTATTGATTCTTAGAAAAGGTCGGAACGCCCCAACGACTTTTATTCTCTGTTTAAAAACGACACCTCTGGGATCTTTCAGTTAAGTAAAAGATCTCCCCAGAAAACGAAAGTTCTCATACGATAAAGATCACGATCATTTCGGAATATTAACTCCTGAGATTTTCGGATCGACTCGATAAGGGAAGTAGGGTTTAAATATCCCAACAGCATACGACTCTCGCAGGTATAAAATACCCTCAAACCCTCTAAGTCAGATACGCTCTTTTAGCTTTTCAAATTGGACATTTTAATCACAGGAAACTTTTCCTTCTCTGAACTCTCAGTTTGTTTTTACTTAATTTCGAAAACCGTTCTTTCTAACTTGAACGTCAGAATCTCTCCCGCCGAAACACTATCCGACGGTTTTTGCAGATTTCACATCCCGTTGACGGTAGCCGTTCGAGTCAACAAAGAGTCGATATCTATGGAGTCGTAACCCACCTCTAACAGGTATCATTAAAAAATTTCACCTACAATTAATTTAAGAAAAAATTATCATCAAAATATTGTGTGAGAAAAATAAATAAAAGATAATAAAAATACAAAGATTTTTTATGTTATACAAAATCCTTCGTGCATGCTACTTGTTTTCCAAATTAAGCCGGTCTAGGCGGATTATAAAATTTGAAACATTCATAACTTATATGAAAGTATAAATCAATGATTTATGAGTAGATTAATGTTTGTCCCTAACTTTTTTTTTTCTATTTCTTTTTTTTTTTTTTTTACAAAAATTGCCAAATACGGCAAAGGAAATTGCAAGAGCTCAAACTAGAGATTTCTTAGGTTTTCCATTTCTTTTCCTTTATCATATATTAATTTTGGGAGTCAGCCCTCTTTGTTCATCCATCGCCCTCCCTCTCTTTTATCTATTCAATATTTAAAATACTTTTTTTTTTACCTTTCATTTGTTACTAAAATTATTACAATTGTGGGAAATGGCTACTACATCGGTTAAATGCCATAGTCTCGAACAACTTGCCCTGCAATTGATTTCAAATTACATCTTCAACTTAAAAATCATGAGCTTATTCTAAATTGTACTAATTCATAATGAGAATAGAATAAACTAAATTAAAAAGTAATAAATTCTAAAAGAAAATATATTTTTTTAAAAAAACTATGAAATCGCATGTAAATTAAATTAGAAAAATATTGTGTAATGATAAACAAAATGTCAAGATTTCATATCATTGGGTTAAATCCAATATCATTGATACAATATGGCATAAATTGACACTAATATTAAATCTCGACAATAATATCCATTGACACTAATATTGCAAAGTAAAAAAATTTTACAATCAAATAATAGATAAATTATAAATTTTAGGAATGAATTATAATTTTTGAGAGTAGTAGATTTCATTTTAGATTCTAATTTTTACAATTTTATATAATAATCTTTTTTTTAATAAAAATTTTGAAGGGTAATTACCTTTGTAACCTCTCCCTCCACCAATGCATGAATGGAGGATATTTATGTAGACCATTTTGTCATACTTGTTAAATATATTTTTTCTCCACAGAAAATAGAGACGAGATCATGGTTTGTATGTTTCACGAGGCATCATCCTTTGCCTTTTTTTGGTTAAAAAAAATTTAAATTCTTAAGAGACCGTGATTATTAAATTATTCTACCTGACATCACCCTAAATGGATGCATACAATGCAAACGACGTCGTCGCAACTTTGAAAACAGCGTTTCCCACCGGTGTCCACGAAACGGTGCGTAGAAAATAAGAGCAGTAAGAAGAAAAATGCTTTGCTCTTTGGCGCCCCAACAGTATCTCCCTTGCGAAATTTCTAGGGCTTGCAGAAAATCACTCTCTCCGAATTTCTTCGATTATGGCAGGGAAATCGTCACAATCGACGTCCCAAACTTCGACCAAGACGATGAGGACGACCGATCTGGAAGAAGGGGCTATGACCTGCAAGTTTCTGAGAAAACTAGCTGTTGCCGATCAAATTAGGCGACACGTCTTCAGGTTTGTAAAAAAGAAAAGTACAGTTCTCTCTCTCCTGTGATTTTTCTTCATTTAGTTTACAAAAATTAGGGTTTCTGAAGATCTGATTGTACAGGGAATGTTGGTTCGGCGAAAGACTAACAAGGCCATAGAAACACTGTCAACATCAATCAACTTTTGATTGAGAGAAGGATGATACAATTTATTCAAAGGTGCGATTTTTAGAGCTTTCTTTTTCTTTGGTTTCCCTAGAGCGTGCAACCTAGTCAACTGCGAGAAAATTTATACCCTTTTACTAATTTTATCGATTTCTGTTTACAGAACTAGAGGAATCTTACCAATTGTCACCAATCTGCATATATCAAAAGTGTTGTGTTCTTGTTGGGGACCCACATATTCATTTATCTGGCCGTAGGTCTAGGGAAATAAGAGTGTGAATAGGTAGGTAATGTAACAGGTTAACCATGCTTTGAGGAAGAAATAGGGCCAATAAAGAGGGAGAACAAAAATTAAAAAAAAAATGATGACATCTTGTTTTAGTAGCCATCTACCAATATTAAGTGTACAAAATAAATATGATTATTGACATCTACATATAGAAGATAGAGAACTATAAATAAACACTGCGTTCGAAAGAAATAGGGCTAGAAAAGGAAGAGACACGAAAAACAATATTGTCTCATTTCAATTGCCAAACCACCAGGTCCTTCTCTTTGCACCCCCTTTGTTTTAATAGCGCTCCCTCTAATTCTTTTAGAGTGCAAATTGACAAAATTGTACTTTAAATAATATTAGGTAGGTGTGTGTGTGTATGTATATATATATATATATATATATATATATATATATTATTTTTTTATTAAATAACTCAATTACCCCTAGAAGATGAAAGGTCAATTTTCCATTCATGTTCACAAAAATTAAGTAATAGGTGGAAATTTTGCACACATCGAATAACGAGTGACCCTCTATCTGTGCTGCATATGAACATTCATAAAAAAGTATAAAAATTTATACAATTCGTACTTTCAAAAAAGCTTGTGATATTAATATTTTTTCATATAGAAAATAAAAGGATGCTTGAAAGACAATATAATAATCCATCATCCTCTAAAAGATACTTTAATCTTTGGTTGTTATCAAAATTGAGGTATTTTAAGAAAACACTGTGTCTACCTGAAATTGACATTTGGGTTTCTATTCTCAAAGATTTGATAGCAAAGCAGGAAAAAAGAACTTTAAAACATTTTGATCACGAAAAAATAACCTGAGTATCTAATAATCTGATATCTAATACTTGATATTATGTGATCAGTAAGGTAGGAAAACAGGGAAAGTAATTTTCTTACTTTGGTTTCTTTTCTCATGATAATAACCTGATATCTAATGGAAAGGATTCTTTTCTCAAAATAGGTCAATTTTCATCCTTGGGTTTGATCTAATAATTTGATAAAAAAATAATTTGGTATCAAAAGCTCTCAAAATCAAAAAAGACTCAATTTTGAGATTTGGCTTTTGTTCTTTGTAATAAAAAGAAATGAGTGCTGTGAATCTGAGTTCATTGGTTCAATTATGTTCCATGCTCATTTACTGTGGAAGATCCAGATTTGCAAATTTACTTCATCCTCTGAAATTTTCCCTCAGTTGGATTTCTTTGTCAAGATTGAGAAAATTCATCCCTTCATCCTCTCAAATCGCAGCATTTATCACCAAAGAAGACACTCTCAAACCAGAAGAGCCAAAAATCCAGAAATTTGATTTTAAAGATTACATGATTTCCAATGCAATTGACGTCACAAACTTCAATGACTGATCTGGAAGCGGCTATGACCTGCAAATTTATGAGAAAACTCGCTTTTGCCAATCGAATTTGGCATCATATCTTCAGGTTTGAAAATTACAATTGTTTCTGATTTTTATTCATTTAGCTGTACAAAAATTAAGGTTTCTGAAGATCTTATTGTACAGATTATTTGGCGAAAGACTTGCAGGGTGATAGCATATTGTAAGCATCGTTTGCCTTTTGATTGACAAAGGATGATACAATTTTTTCCAAGGTACAATTTTGGAGCTTTCTTTTTCTTTGGCACATTTTATTCCCGGAGTATACTGTGTAGTTAGGTGTGACAAAATTTATACTCTTTTGCTAAATTTATACAGTGTATTGAGAATCACACCAATTGTCATCAATCTGTATATCAAATACGTTGTAAGTGAAGCAAATTTACACAAGTTATTCTTCTATGCTTAAAAAACATCTTAAGTCTATTCCAAATCCATCCTATACCCAGTGGTCATCTTATTGAAAACCTGCCTATTCCTGTATGTGGCTGGAGCATGGGAAATAAGACTGTGAGTAGGCAGGTAATATAATAGGTTAACCATGCTTTGTGGAAGAAATAGGGCCAATAAGGGGGGCAGGAAATAAAGATGATTCTATAAAAGGAATCTGGTTATCGATATCTACTTATAGAAGTTAGAGAACTATACAAACGTTGCGTTTGGAAGAAATAGAGCCAAGGAAGGAAGATAACATGAAAAATGATGATGTCTCATTCAGTTGCCAAACCACTAGTTTAATTCTATAGAAGGATTATGGTTATTGACATGTACTATATAAAAGTGAGGAAACTCTATCAAGTGGTGGTGCCTGTGGATGAAATAGAGCAAACAAAGGAAGAGTATAGAGTAAACGACGTCGTCTGAGTTGCCAATCACCTTGCTTAAGTTTGTAAAAAGAAGATAATCATTGTTACGTACTAAGTAGAAGTGAGAAGGCTAGATCAATTTGAGTTTGAGAGAATATAGCCAATAATAAAAGAGAATAGAAAAACCATGTTGTCTCAAAAAATCTTGCTTAAGTTGATAGAAGGAATCATTGACATCCACTATATAAAGTAAGAAAACTAGATCAAAAATGATGTGTTTGGTTGGTGAAATTTGGTTAGAATGTTGCAATTAGATTTTCTAAGAAATGAAAGATTGTTGTGATTATATATGGTAGGAAAAGAAAGGAATACTTTCAAATTATATGTGGAGCAGTGAGAATCAATATTTTTCCCATCTGATGGGCGTTGTCACAAAAGTTTGCAAATCAAAGCTTCAATGATAGGCAATTGATCAAGCTAACCATGCCACAAAGAAGAAATGAGCCAAATAAGGGTGGCAAATCGGAAAATGGACGCCATCTTATTTTTGTTACCAACCACCTAATCTAGTCTATGAAGGAAATAAGGTCATTGTATCTCAAATATAAAAATGGGGAATGTATTTCAAATGGCGCATTTGTGTTGGTGGGAATGCTGTGATGAGAAAAGAAACCAATAAGTGAGAATTGATATTTTTCACATTTATTGAGAGTTGATAAGGAATGCATACTATGCCATTGAAAAAATATTGTCACTAGTTTGTGCCAGATTACATCATTTTAATGAAGGAGAGTCTTGATAAGTTGACAACTATGAGAAATTATATATTCTTACAAATTTATGTCAATTGTCTCAAAATAGTAATGGGACATCTTGCTAATTCTCAAAAGATCCCACCTCTCAAAAGGCTTGTCTGCGCGTGCTTAGGCTATAGGATTCAAATTGAAGGAAAAAAAAAAAATTATGTGAATTGCCAACCTATTTTAAACATGTCAGTTGCTATCTTTTGGGAGAGGATATTGCTAACAAAATTATAAATAATAGGCAATGGGCAAGCTAACCATGCTATAAAGAAGAAATAAACCCAATAAAGGGAGAAAAAAAAATGAAAAATGATGCCATCTTGTTTAAGTTGCCAACCGCCCCATTTATTTGATAAGGTGAATGTGGTTATTCACATCTAAAATATACTGACAGATGGCAGATTTTACAAATAAAGAGTACAAGTCATGTGATTAAATCCATATTGTAGATATTAAACTTTCCAAAACAATGTTGGTTCAAAAACTTACCAAATCAGTCCTCCAGATTTAAGCTGAAAAACTTGTTGAGAACGTTTTGATGAGATTTGATGCGAGGAAGGGATACTTTTGTAATTGTCATTGGGTGATATTTAATATATTCGTGTTTTGAGGAAATTGATAAGAACGATACGTTGTTAAAACTTATCTAGTACTGTTTCTTTATATTTTGATATAATAACACAAACTCACTTCAAGTTGTGCTATTTTTACTAACAAAAGCCTTGACATGATAGTAGTTAACAATGTTCCAAATTATATTTCTACCAATTTTTATCAATTCATATGAACAATAGTGTGACCACTTGCACATTCTCACAAAATTTCATTTACCATATTCACTATACCAAAATCCTGTTATACAGCTTTCCAGTAATCCATGTTAAACAAAAAGAAATCTGAAAGTTGTTAACGACTATGAAATTTATACTTCGGTTATCAGCAATTTATTTATTTATTTTTTTAAACAAGCACAAGCCTTCTCACAGTTTCTAATCAAATTTCACCTTCCTTACCGAATATGAATGAATATGGACGGCTGACTTGTAGTCCATATAAAATGAAGAAAAAATTTATTATATATTTAATTTTTATCCATTCTTGGAAACTAATGTGAGGCCTCTCAAATATTTGACCAAATCTTCCCAATCAAATCGCTACATATATTTTTTTTGTTAAAAAATTATAATTAGACGATCCATTCATTGTCTACATATCACATTTCAAATCTATAAATAGCTGGCAGGGCTTGCGCCTTGTGTACCAATATCAATACTTCACTGCCATTTCCATACTCTGTTGACTCTAGCTCACTGCAGATCAAAAGTTTAGGCAGGTAGTCTCATTCTACAAGTGAAGAAACTTTGTTGGTCAGTCCACTAGTGTCCACTGTATGCATTCACTGCTATATGTGATTGCATGGCATAAGACTGCATGGTTTAAGTCACAAAAAGCTTAAGTTGATGCTGTTTCAGTCCATTCTCTCACTCTCCTGTCGTGTTCTCATTCTGTCCATTTTGTTTTTTGAAAGTCGAATATCATTATTTTGCTAAGCTCTCCAATTTGTAGGGTTTTTGTTTATTATTTTTTTTTCTTTTTTAAATCATCTCCATTTGCAGAAATGGCAGAGAGAGCTTTACTGTTGAACAGGTCTCAGTTTCATCCAACAACAATAATGGATCTAGAGGCTGACACGCTAATCCACTGTGCCAGCTTTCTTGAGCTCCCTGATGTCTCCAGAATGGCTATGACCTCCAAAACCTTCAAAAAAGCTGCTTATTCTGATCAGATTTGGAGATCACTCTTCAAGTAAACGTCCCTGTTTGAAAATTCTCTCTCCTCCTCCTCTTCTTCTTCTTCTTCTTCTTCTTCTTCCTCCTCCTCCTCTTCTATATATATATACATGTATACATATTTATTTATATTTTTTTTAACTATTTATGCTTTTGGTTTCATTGTGGTTTTTTTTTTTTTTTTGAATTGTAACAGACAGCGTTTTCCAAACATTGAAGTTTCAGAAAGATTTGGGTGGAGAGAGACTTGTGCAGAAAGATGCACTTCTTTGCTCCAGATGAAGTATTCTGACTCTAGTGATACCATTTACATTCATGGTGCACAACCCATCAATCATATATTGGTAGATAAGAATGCTCTCATTTTCTCTGTGGTATAACATTGAGCTTCTTCTTCTCTCTCTCTCTCTCTCTCTCTCTCTCTTTTTGATATTTTTTGCCGCATACACCCACAAAATAAAAAATAATAACCCACAAATAATAATAATAATAATTGATTAATTAATTAATAATTTTTAAAAAATTAAAATAAATCGTGAGACAACAAATAACTATAGTGAGGGTGAGCACTAAGCCAGGGAGAACTTTGTGCATCAGGTGAGCCCTTTGGGTGTATGCTTTTGTGAGGATGTGTGTCTCTGTCCAAGACATGAACATGAATCTCCCTAAAATTGATTGTGCTGCTGTGTAAAAGCTATTATACTCGCAAACAACGATCTCTAGAAACTTACTTTTTTTTTTTTTTTTGCAAATTCAAATAAGTGTTTAAAGATCATTATGAAACCTTGGCGGTTAGGCAGAGATCCAGCATGGGTAAATATCAAAATCATTTTAGGGGGGAGGCTCTTAAAATTTTGAACAGCATGAAGGAAAAGCACAAAACTTATATGCTTTGGGTTCAATGGGGATGCCTCCACATTGACAGTGGCAGAGCAGCTCTCCATTTCATCAGCCCTTATTTACGTGATAATAACTGTATTTTTTTTCTGCTTTTTAAATCACTTTTCTATTGAGATTCTTATTCAATTAATCATTTGATTGCCTTTGGTTTACATGTTTGAGGTTAATGATAAAATGCTATCACATTTTGGCTAGAAAATGTGTGCTTTTTATATCCATTCATGGCAGTTTTGATTTCACTTCATTGTTTTTGGATAACTAGGGAAGCTTACTAAAGATAGTTGATGATTCTCATGGGCTAGTTGATAACTACCCCATCACACTTAATGATCACCGTGAAGACATTACTTGTATGAGGTAAATTTTGGGTAGTACTTTTATTATTACTTTTGTGGATTCTTCTGTTGCAAAGTTTATTTGGTGGAAAAACGATCTGATCATTAATACCTTTCCCTGTTGTTCATGTGGTGCTGAAATGAAATTTTAAACCAAAAATGTAAATTAAGCATTAAAAATAGTACTGAATATGCTGCAACGCATTGTGCTTCCCCCGTTTTAGCATATGTTGTTATATTTTCTCAAAGGTGCTCTACTTGCTACTGATTTATCATCTCTATTCTTTGTTTAATACAATCGGAGAACATGTCTTTTTTTTTTCCTGCAGATTATTTCCCCGCAAGGAAATATTTCCAGCAGTGACCCTGACAAAAGACAATATCTTGGTAACCTCAAGTTCTGACCACACTATTCGGCTGTGGGAAAAGGTAATCTATGGGATAATTTGTCTCAGATATTTTACCAAAAGGATCCAAATCCCTTCAGGGTCCATGCTTTTTAATATGACCGAAGCATTTGTTGACCCTGTGGGTTTGTGGCTTGATTGATTATCCTCTCTACGTATTTACTTTTATATAACTTTAATTGCTTTCAAAAGCATGCTTCTTATATCAGAACCTAGTCCCTGCTACTCATTAGTTTCTTCCTTTTGATTGTAGGGTCATCCCATAGGTTGTTTTTCTGGCCTGGCTCCTGTTTCTGCTCTTTCTGACAGATTGCTGGGTGATACTGATGGAGCGCTACTTGCAAGTGGAGGAACAGTTGGAAATATTCAGCTGTGGTCCTTGAACTCCTTGCAAAATTCTGACCTGGTTCCTTTGAAGTCCACACTTTGGGGTCATCGAGGAGCTGTGAAACTAATATCAAGTCTTGGGTATGTGTCATAAAGCTCATATTGGCTGAGATTTTCTTGCCAGATATGTAAAGATGTTCATTCATAACAGACATTGAGTAACTTGTGCATTTTGTCCATATGATCTTCAGTTATTAGTCATGAATTTTTTCTATTTGGAAATCCATTATTTTGTTCTCATGTTCAAGGAAAAAAATCCGGTCATGCAATTTCTGATAGGTGTTCGATAATAAGAAGTTTATATGAGCAAAATGTATATACAGTTAAGAGGTGAAGATCTTTTCACTCTTTTCGGTTTAAATGAGTTTCAGCATAACCCTTCCTTTTTAGCAGCATATGTTACCAGTGCACCTGCGCACTGCGCAGACATTCAAACTGATAATTTCTTTTATTATTTTATTGTTCAGGAACAGTTCTCTTGTTAGCGTTTCAGGAGCTTTTGAGGTATTTGGAATCATCCTTAATTTAAAACTTTTTAATTTTGTTCATGTTTGTCTTGCTATGTTGAAACTTGCATAGAATATCATAAAAAAACTGACCATGACAATTTTTTTTTTTTTTTTTTTTTTTTTTTTTTTTTTTTTATAAACTGTGGGTGACCTGGTTCTAAGCCCTCCTTATGCCCCCAGGAAAAAAAGGGTTTATTTCTTGACATCCTAGATATTCTATTGAGTTGCATTAGGAGAAAAATATCTTCCACCGGAAAATTTATAGATTTTTTATGCTTTGTGAAATTTATGCATGGATAGCTAATTCAAATGTGATATTTGTTCTTGAAGCATCTTTGATTATGGAAGGCTGTACTGACCGTAGATCTGTGTCCTCTTTATTATTTAGATGAGGATCTGGGACGTGGCTGTTGCTGGCATTTCATCCTGTGTGGATGTTTTACAAGCTGAACCTGTAGGGCTCAAGTGTGACGAGTCACTGATTTATATGGCGGTTGGTTCTTCTCTTCTCGCAATAGATTCAAGATGCATGCAAAGAGGTTTCAAAGCTGAAACAGGGGAACCAAAAGTGCACTCTTTTGGCACCCTGCTCTCAAAGTCTTTAGTTTGCATGGGTGGAACAAACAAGTAAGATGCATCTTTACAATCCTGATTTACGGTCCTTTAAAATGTCTATTGGAGTCTTTTATTGTTTGTTTTATGTCTATCAGACAGTGCTATCAAACTTAAAAATTTGCCTCCGTCATTCCAGACTTTTGAAAAAATTTTTAGTAGTGAAAAACAACGGATAAGAATTTTTTCCTGCCTTTAAAAGTAGTGACAAAGTGAAGTTAAATTGAGATACGTGAAATGACAATGCAGAGCATTGCTGTGGGATATAAGGCGAATGCAGCAGGGAGGGCCAATCAAGTCTGTTGCAGTCTTGGAAAAGATCAATGGTCCGGTACATTTCTTGCATATGGACCCATACCGCATAGTTGTGGGAGGGCCAGAAGATCCGTACGTTCATGCTTATGAGGCCGAAACTGGTAGACGAACTAATTCCATGAACTTCAGAGTAACCCCTGGTGGCTGTTCGGCAATGGCTGTAAATGGGTACCGCATTGCTATTGCTTCAAGTGATCTGGGAGTTGTGCATCTACGGGATTTCACGAATGCTGAGAACCCCTCTCAACCTAATGATCCCGCAATAGATTCTGAGATGTCAAATGAGGAAGATGGTGTTGGTGATAGTGACGGTGACGGTGAGGGTGATGGTGATGGTGATGGTGATGGTGATCAGAATGGAAACTGATCCTTTGTTTCTTTGTACATATGCCTTTTTGTCCTGGGTTTGTGGTCTCTGTATGATCGAGGAATTCTCACTACAAAACATGAGAGGTTATCTTTCAATCTTGAGTGGCATAATGTATATTTTCTCATTATTTGATCTAAAATTTTGTCTTAAACAATGGGCAATGATACAAGTTTCATTTTTCTCTGTCTCAGCTTAATTTATTTTAAATAGAACACTAACCCTTAATTCTATTTTGTTTCCAATATTAGTAAAATCAAGGCCCTTAATATAATTGGGGTAAACCAACTCACTCTCTAAATCTTTTCTTCTTTAAATGCTTTTTTATTCTCCAAAACATTCATAATTAGAAAAAGAGAGACTAATGTACAAGCTCTTCTTAGGAGAATTGGGGGAACAAATTTATTAATTTACACTTTAAAATGATTAGTAGAGTGTTTTTAAACTTAAGGGGAGTGACAATAAAAGCAACTCCACCATCTGCCTACTAGGTATTTGGTCTATAAAACAGCCCTAACCCAATTTGAATTTATATAATTCAAAGTTAAATTTATTCCCTAAATATATATTAATAATCAAACTTAAATAAAAAAATATTTTCACCCAAAAAAGGTTGTAGCATGTACTCACTCACCCCCCTCTCTCTCTCTTTCTTTTTTGTTTTCACTGATTAGTATCAGGATTTTATCTGATTAATTCGATCCGAGTTTTATAGAACTCATTTTAAGGGTTAGTTCTACTAAATTCTTTTTCTTAATTTTCAGGATTCGAATTCAAAATCTCTGATTAGGATATAAAATGTCCGACCATTCAAACCAAAGGAGTTTGGTCTTTCTCTCTCTCTCCTCTCTAATTTGGTATTTTAGATCCCTAATATACTAATTTGACCAAGTTAAATGTAAAAGGTGGCTAAATTATTGCAAATCGATAATGCACAAGCACGATGCTATTAAAATATAAAAAAGATAAATAGTTTATGTTGCCTATATTGGATTTCAATTTCGATGCTTTTACCAAAAATCCTTTTCCTCTTCCCTATCTTTTAGTTTTTAAAAAGTTTATGTATATCTTTATTTTCCATCTATCTATTTTATAGAATAATATTATTGATAAATATATCATCATTCATAGTTGGGATTCAGCCCTCTCTGCTAATCCATCCCCCTCCCTCGTTTTTATCTTTTCAAAATTTAAATCATTATTTTCTTTTACAGTCCATTTGTTTCTAAAATCATTAACAATGGTGAGAAAGTACCAAAAAAGAGAGAGGATATTCATTCATCTTTAAAAAAAAAAAAAAAAAAACCATTTATATGGATAGTATATGCTGCATTTGCACTTGTGATTCAATCCTCCTCCCCCTCCCTATTTTTTTTTTCTTTTTCTAAAATTAAGTTACCCTTTTGTTTTTACTTTACAATATTAGTAATATCATATTCCTTTTATAAAGGAAAAGGAAAACCATGGACACCCACCACTTTGCCAAACCATCCTGGTTCACACCTTTTTAGAATTTTTTTTTTCAAAAATTAAATTGCCTTTTCTTTTACTTCCCATTTGTTATAATAGAAAAGGCGGGTGAATACCACCAAAAGAAGGCGCCTGATTTTCATTACTTTTATAAGGAAGATATGGAATATTCATAATTATATGATGCCTAAATAAATCAGCAAAAAAAGAAAAAAATAATAATGCCTATATGAAGAGGATTTGGGATTAATTCCTCTTTCCCAAAACATTCCCCCCTCCTTTTTAGCTTTTCCAAAGATTAAATTAATTTTTTCTTACACTTTCCAACATTGTTTCAAAATCATTAAAAATATTTCTAGGCAAGCAACAAAGGAGGCAGATGATTTTCTTTTCTTTTATGGCAAAAATATTTATATTGATAATGATACGTTAATTATAATTCATTACAATTAAGTCCCATTTCCCAACAACCAATGATTATTTATTACCATAATTAATAAATTAATTCTTAATTCTAAATTTTGAGATTAGTCGTCTGAGAGATTAATACAGAAAAGAGGATAAAGAAACTAAGCAGTCCTCATACAATCCTACATATACATATACATATACATATACATATTTTCAATAAAAGATTCACCCACATAATTGATTGTTTTTATTGTTTCTTAAATCAATTTGATATAGAATATTTAAATTTTGATCTAGAGAGGAGGAAAAGATAACCCTAGTTCCTCTTTTATGTGTATTCAATCTCAATCGGGTGCGGATCTTAGTACCCAATTTGGCTTCAATTTATGAGCCTAAGATTAACTAAGAAAAAAAATACTTGATATATAGGTCCAAATTATTATGCAAATCTAATTAAAAAAAAAAATTCACATTTTGATCGACCGAATCGAAAAAATAGATCTTAGAATTGAAACAAAAATAAACACAAAATTTTAGCTCTCCTTACTTTTCTTTTGCAATTTTTTCTTTTCAATTTTGACTCACTCTTTTTGCAATGTTATTTGGGTTGGATTGATTCTTTTTTTGATATACTCGGATTTTTGTGGTTGTGGCCTTGATTTTTGGTTTCTTTGAATTGTTTGTTTTTATTAATCACTTCCCTTTTTGTAGCTTTTATATCTTCTTAGTTAGGTTAGGAGAGTAAATTTCAAATGTTTTAGGTTTCGTCTTATTATAATTACATAATAAATAAAATATGATAGATTTTATAAATCGATAAATTATATAAATAATCTAATAAATATATCAGATCCAACAAATATAAATCTAAAAAATTCATTTTTCATTCCTAATTACCTAAAATTATAATTAACCCGCAACGAAACTTGGGTAAATATACTAATTTCTTACTAATTATTAAGAAAGTTTGGGGCCCTTTGTGTGCACCAAGTCAACCTTCACAGGAAAAATCTCCACGCGAAGTGCTAAGATTTCTTGGACTAAATATAATGTTATTAGTATTTTTTTTTGTTATATAAAAATTTAAATTTAAGATCTCATATTAAATTTCATTAATAACATCTAATGATGCCGACATTCAATTCTATTAGTAGAATCTAATCATATTGATATTAAATTTTAAAATTTTGATAAATATTTATAACGATTGATGTTAAATTTTAACTGAAAATAACAATTTTATAAACACCGACTTTAAAAATTGTATTAATAAATAACAGTAACTATAACAAATGTTAAGACCAAAAAAAAAAAAGAAATAATGGATAATAAACTAAGTCGGTCATATTTAAACTCTTTTATATTTTTAATAAAATATATTATCTAATAACAAATTTGATAGAAATAGTTAAAATAACAAAATAATAATCAAAAGAAAGATCTTGGATATCTTTTAATCCTACGAAAAAAAAAGAAAAAACATTAAACTAAAATTAATTTTTTGTGTGTATTCGATACTTATTGGGTGCGAGTGCTTTTTTCTTGAAAAATAAAGATTTATTCTTTCATTCGAATGAATATAAATCTAAAAAATTCATTTTTCGTTTCCAATTATCTAAAATTACTATTAACATCTATTGACACCGAGTTTGATTTTAATGATAACATTTATTCGTATTGATATTAAATTTTTAAAGCTTGATAATTGTTATTTGAATAGTGATTCTAGAATTTAGTAATATTTATATAATTGATAAACTTATCTTGAAATAACGGTTTATGAAGAATGATTTAAAAAAATATATATATTGATAAATAATTATAATTGCTATAGATATTGAAATTAAAAAAAAAATAATGGATAATGTAAAACCATCCAAACTAAGCTAATTACATTTAAATTTTTTGTAATTTTTTTATAGAATATATTATACATTGAAAAATTTTGATAGAAATAGTTAAAATAATAATTATCTTTTAATTCCAGGGAGAAAAAAACAATAAAAGAACATTAGATAATTAGGGTTTGGAAGAGGGGAGATTAGTGTGGTTTATCTCTTTTTCCCGAGCAAAGTACATAAATAATCAAAAATTTTAAAAAAATTCTTAAAACAATTTTCATAAAAAAAAATTTAAAAATAATTTAGATCGATCAGTATTCAACATTCGATTAATATTTTTTATATATTAATCAAGTGTGACCAATATTATTTACAGATTCGTTGAGTGTTGAACAATTGATCAATCATATTGATCGAGTATTGAATACTAGATTAATAGTATTGATGAGTGTTAATACTTAATAAATCTATAAATAATATTGATTAAATATTCAAGACTCGATAATTTGGGTTATTTTTAAAATTTGGTGGGTTTTTTTAACATTATTTTTAACGAGGTAATTTCCGGCTCCCTTCTCCGCCCTCTTTTCCTTGGAGAGAGAGGAGAGAGCGAAGGGTGAACTTTCTTTTTTCTTTTTTTTTTTTTTTTTCTTTTCCTGTGTGAAGTCTCTCCCATTTTCTTTTTCCCTTTCAATCTTGAGGCGAAATTGATTTCTTCGAGATAGAACAAAATGCAACAGGCTTTGCGGCCTTCCGATTGGGGTAAAATCGATGAAGGCAGACTTCAGGTAAAATCGATTTCATTGTGTTCGAACAAAATCCTCTTTTAATATAATTTTTTATGGTGTTCAATGAATAAAATGTTTAAGTGAGCTTTTAATTGGTCCTTATTTTTATAATGTTATCTGATCAAAATCTCTTGGCATTTCTGTATCTTAAACAAATTCAATTTCTTTCCAGCTTTAACCATCGATATTTCTTTTTGCAGAAGTTCTCTTGTTGTTTTAATGTTCTGGAATAGATCTTCTTCGCCGGTGAGCAATTCCGAAGCTTTTTGAAGTATTGGGAATCATTGGTGTCTTAAAACCTTGTAATTTCCCTCAAATTTATCTGGGTATGTTAGACCTTGTCTTGATTCTTATGAATGAACTTTATCTATTTCAACGAAGAGATTGTCTTTCGTCGTACGTCACCCTTCAGCAATGGTGGATCTAGGGAAGATGTTTTTCAAAAATGTGGTAAAATAAGGAACCCCCCGCAAAAAAAAATGTATTAAATTCCTACCATTCATACAACAATGGAGTTGCTTGAGATAATGAATTTGAGGTATGAAAATAATCTATTTGTAAAAATGCAAAGAAAAGAGTACGTTAATATATGTTCACCCTCTCTCTACTCTGCATTAAGAATTTGTGTACCGACTGAGTTTTTTTTATTGTTTCCAATAACTTAGAAAATACTTTTTCATGTTCTTGGCATTTTTTTTTTTTAAAAAAATACAATTTGGATATGATGCTTTGCAGGTAATGTTAGCCTTCTTCAGAAAGTTAGAGAAGTCTGTTTCTTACTACAAAACCTAGATTGATATGTATAACCAAATTTTGGAATATGATGGGAAATATGATTTGGTGGTAAAATTTGCAGAATAATTAATTAAATTAGGGACTGTTTGCTTATTGCACAAACTAGATTGATATGTCTAACCAAATTCTTGAATATGATGGGAAATTTGATTTGGTGTTGAAATTTGCAGAATAATTATTTAAATTAGGGAAATTTTTTTTTTTATTATTTTATCCTCTTTCTTTTAAATTAAAATTTGTGAAATTGTGATGCATATAAGTGTGCCCAATGTGGGCATAGGTTTTTATTATAGAAAACATTAGTTTTCATTTGCCCTCTCTAACATATAATCTTTTCTGTGACCCTAATCATTTTATTCAGTTGCATTAGGAGAAAAATATTTTTGCACGGGAAAAATTTAAAAACTTTCTGCTTGTTATTTTATTTATTTATTTATTTATTTTATTATTATTACTTTTTTTTGGGGGGGGGCATAGATAGCTGATTCAATTGTGTTATCTGTCATTGGATTCTTAGCAGTTCTTATTCTGTGCAAAAATGTCAATAATATGAAACTGAGGAAATATAAATGGGAAACATTGCAGAACAATTCTAGGCCAATGCAGCAGATAATTGCAACCTGAATTTGTTGCAGTCATGGATAAGATCAAGCGCCCAGGAAAATCTTGCACATAGGTCCACAAGATAGTTGCAGACACCTAGAAGATATATATGATCATGTGTATGAGAGCCTACACAGGTATAAGAATCAATTCAATGAAGTGTTCAACCACCATGGCAAAAAGACCCGGATTAATCTTCGTTGGTTGGTTCTCTTTCCTGTGTCGGCCTCATAGACATGAACATATTAATCCTCTTGGTCTCTGCAACTATTTCTTTTGTGTCCATGTGCAAGAATTTTGTTGGCCCAAATTTTGCTGGCTTGCCAATGAGTTTTAATGACACCTTTCCCCTCCCTCGTTGTAATAAACTCGGGTTCGAGTAGTATATACCAAAAATAAAAATTTTTGCTGGCCCGTGATCTTATCTGGGAACCATATTCACCTTTGGTCATTGCAATCCTAAGGAAGAAGGCTGTTGCCTAAATCCTTTGAAGCAGCATCTTGAATAAAAGAAAATTATATCATCCCCGCCCAATAACATGATGGAAAATTATCTCTCTACCATCACCAGATACCCTTTGAAGTTTTTGTTTTCAGATCCATCTCTTGAATTCTTTTTGCTTTCAGGATGAATAAAAGAAGAAACAATTTGAGGAATTAGCAAAGCACATGAGAGAGAAACCAAACTGTTAACTGATGAGAGTGGCAGATGGATTGGTTAGTTTCAGACTTAATTTTTCAAGCAACCCTAGGAATACTTATTGTGCAACCTTTCATTTTGTGTTTTATTTTAATATAAAGTGTAAATAATCAATATAGCAATAGTGAAAAATTTTTATTATATCTAGTTTGAATTATAATTAAATAGTGTAAATTTATTACATAAATTTGCTAATGCATTTATTAATTTGTTAATTACATAATTTTTAAAATTGCTGATGGGTGAATTTGACAAATTAAGTTGTGCTGTATGTGATAGAGGTATATGCTAATACATTTTTAAAAAGAGTACTTTACTTCCAAATATGTTTTCTCTTTTCCAATATACTTAAAAATATTTATAAGCAAACAATTTTGATTCTCCTGTCATAATTATTTGTGCAAAATTTGACTAAGAATTTCTCAATAATTTCTTAATTATTGAAATTGGTAAAACGTTTCTTGATTCAACCCTGTTAACAAAAGACCACAACATTTTTGTCTCTGATTCAATGATTTCAAGAGGGCTTCAAAAATAAAACTCTACCGTATTAAAGTTCTAACCCATTTTATCTTCAAATCTAAAATAAATCAATCAAGAATCACTCAAATCTAATGAAAATTGGTGAAAATTTCTTGATTCAACCATGTAAACCGAAAAGGACCCCACTATATTTTTGTCTCTGTTTCAATGACATAAAAAAGGATACCAAAAGTCGGACAGTCTAGTGGTCACTAACCCTCTCCTCAACCTAGAGATCTCAGATTTAAATTTCTATGTGACAAAAAAAGACTACTAAAATAGAACCCCTTCGTCTCAAGTATGATATACAAGTTCTAACCCTAATGCATTCTAGAAAATAATGAATCAGCACAATGGGTTTTTAGAATTAGTGCAACAGTGCTTATATTGAACTTGGTCTATCAATAACCGTATGTATGGTCAATGCAATGAGACACCACAAAATATGCTCTAAAACATTTAAGTTTCATTATTGAAATTCTGCATTGATCTCATTTTACTAACTTGAAGGGAAGATACAATTGATTTAGAGGTGAAACTCACACTTCCAACTAGAAAATTAAGAATGCCATCCAGGTTTTGAATTTGGGGCTTGCCCCTTCACATCTCTCAGCACAGAGGAAAAGAAGGCTACCCTTCCAAAAACTTAGTTTTGCCACCTTAACTAATTCTGTCAGCAGTGTTTGTAATCATGGAAGATTCAAAATAACCTGCTTTATGCTGTTCCAGACCGACTGCAAGCATCTGGCTTTAGAGCACCCAGTATATCAAATAAATTAGCAAAGCACTTCACAGAAAATCTATGCATCTTTCCAATATTACCTTCTGCGCACTGCCCCAAAAAAGAGGGATACAGAGGAGACAAAATAAAAAGGAAATGTATACCACAAGAAGCAAATTACAGGTGAAATATTAGCCATCAGATTAGTCATCATCGTCATCCTCTTCATGTCCCTCAGGGATGGTAGAGTTTTCTCACTTCTGTCCCTTTTTTTTGTTTCGATTCAATTCTATTTGGTTATATCTGCTTATTAAAAAAAAAAAAAAATCATCATCACTTCATAATCAAATTCAGAACCACGACTTAGTTCCAGAACGTAAAAGTCAGCCTGGTCATCACGCGGCCGAGCGGGGTCAGCCGCATTGGTGATATAGTGTAGATTTCCCCCAGCGTTGGTGAAACTTGCAGCAAGAATTTGACAGCCATTAATAGCCATGGTCGAACGCCCTAGACTACTGGTTGGCATCAACATATTTGTCATTTTACTGGTTTCAGCCTCCCAGACATGGACAAATGGGTCCTCTAGACTGGACCTCTTGTCACTATTTTGCACAGGACATGCGCGGAAGTGTCCCAGGAACCCTGGTTCCAAGCACATCGGATACAGATCCTGGTTTCATTGTCTGCAGGCTTCTCCTGATATCCCATAACATTGCTCAACGTTGTTCTTTTTTTTTTTTGGGTAGTTTCACGGCAGTTGCATATTGACATTTGTCAAAAATAAACTATATTGCAAAGATACTTTATCTACTTAAGCAGAATTAATAGACATAAGAAGAATCGAAAATCCCACAATTGACATAAGCATCTTCCTTGTGGAATCCACCAACGCAGACCCATGATCCAGAGGGCATGATCTAATGTGAAAATTTGCTTTTGGTTGCTGAGTCACTGCTGTGAAAACTCTTTTCATGGCTCTCAAATCAACTACAATCGGGGGATCTTATTTTAAGTTTCTATCAATAGTTTATTTTGTTTCCTTTTTATTATTGTAATTTTATTTTTTAATATTATTTTTTTTATTTTTACTTTCAAATTTTAATTTTATATTTTTTTCATTTCTCTCTTCTATATTCGTCTCTTAAATAGTTGATTTCAAAAATTAAGAGTAAAGTTCAAATTATTGTTATTGTTTATGCTGACAGTATTTCCTGGCACTGTTGCCAGTCCCACACAGCGCAGGACAAATTGTTGAGCCTCTGATGGGGGATAAATTTAAACCACTGCGAGTCTAGACAAAATCCTCCCACCTCTCTATGATTATGAACATATATAATTCCAATAAGAGACCATCACAACTTTCTTCCTTGAATGACATTCACAAACACAATCAAGCAAACAGATTTGGTGAATGGATGATTGGCATTGTTCAACTATAAAGGCATGACTAGGAAAAGTATAGTAGATGATTGGTATTATGAACCCTAAGCCATAGGGTTCCCATGCTCAAGAGAAACTCAGTCGTTGCAATAGTATAAAGGGTTTATCCAGTACACAAAGTATTTCCTGACTTAGTATGGGGGTAGAAGGAGGGTGAGAGTATACGTATGCAGCTTTTCCTTGTATTTTGTAAAAAGTCTATTTTCATCTCTAACCCATAATCTCGACTCATTCGTTGGAACAGTATAAATAAAGTAAATGTAAATGGTCATGATGTCCAACTCCAATTCAAATGTAAGTTATACATTTTAATTGTTGACACCCAGATTATTTTTCTGCATCTCCAACGGAAAATGAACAATGCATAGGACCAGCTTCACTATCTAAGCCTTGCCAGGATCCCCTTCCACCAAATTATTTTTCTGCATCTCCAAACAAAAAATGAACAATGCATAGGACCAGCTTCACTATCTAAGCCTTACCACGACCCCTTCCACCTTTCCCTTTGCACTCTCCCGAGTCTGAAAAGGGGAAAATGTTAAGAAAAGAGTAAGCACCATTTACCTGCAAGAAAAATTATACCATGCTTTTTGAGTTATCTACCTATCAATAGATTCGAAACATGTTTGTCTTGAATATTAAAAATTCCACAAAACCATTAAAAAAATAATAATAATAATAGAAGAAGTTGCTCGAAAGGAGAATTGATTTTCATAGCATGTTTTCCAAGTATATCATAAAAGCTCAAAAATAAGTAAAAGATGTGGTTTACCAAATCCTTATTTTTTCAACTCTGTTAGTATATTCAATCATCTCAAGGTGAAAGATGTCGGCTGAATCATAGCTATGGCTCCCCCTTACTTCGCCCTTCAATACCAACCACATCTCAAACATGAACCAACCAAGCCACGCCTCAAGCATGAGTTATTTCCAAGAAATTCAGCATTCACAGAAATCACATTATAATTCAACAGTGAGTCCTTGAAAAATTAGAAATATGATTTTAGTAACATATTGACAAATATATAAATACTATATATATTATATATCATAAGAGAACTTGTAGAAAATAATTTTATGGTCCCTAAGGGAATAGTTTAGTAGTTATAACCATTTTACTCAATCTAGAGATTCCAAATTCGAATTCTTATGTAAACAAAAAAAAAAAAGAAAACAATTTCCTGATCTGTCAGGATGGAAAATACAAGCCTATTAGTGGTCAGCTCTCTCGGCGCCTTTTTTTTTTGGGGGAGAGGGATTGTGATACTGTCCTCTTAGAGACTCAGCACTTATTTTTCTATTTTTAAAATTCGAATTCAAAATTTTAATTAAAAGAATTTAGTAGCCAACTACCACGTCTAAATGATCTTGGTTAAGCACAACAATCTATTATAATGAAATTAAGTCTAGCCTCTAAGTGGGTTCTACAGTCCAGTTCGCTGAGAAGTTGGGACCAGGCCCAATAACACCAATGGTCCAAAATAACCTATCACTCCAGACGAAAAGTCCACACAACATAGTGGGTCAAGACAGCCCACGCGACTAATCGTAACGGAAAGCCAAAAAAAAAAAATAAAAATCATGAATAACATAAACAGCCCAGTAGATCAAGAACTTCACCCAAACAGCCCAATGGCCAGCGGGCGGAAACAGATGACTGCTTGCCATGGCTGGTGATACCTTCAAACGGTAGGCGACAAAATAATTTTTGCATCCTAACATTTTTAGATGGGTGAACAGAAACCGAGTAGGAACTTGATTCTGGTTGAGGCTTCAAGTTTGTTTAGGGTCAGACAAAAGTGAATGAGGTCTTTGGCTCCTTGCGTATGCGTGGAGATGAATGGAGTGTGGTGAAGATGCGTGCATGGCATCATAAAGAAAGAGAAGCATAAAAGACGGAATTGTAAAAGGTTTATCAGTCATTGAAGAAAAAATTGTTCACCTGCAGGCCTTCACGAAACCACTCCAGCAGTTTACCATCAGGCGGTGGATGACTTCAATGTATCTGTAGCACCAGAAGTTGGTGCTGTTTGCTGCTCCATCCGATTTCCATGTACCCAAGAATGTCTAATTTGATCTTGTCTAACTTGAAACTTCAGTGCTGGAGGCAAATTTCCAGGGATAGCCAAACTCTTGTCTCCAGTTTTCTTTAGTCCAGGAGCAACATTAGATGGCAAACCATCTTCTCCGCCGTTCTTGGCTTTAGGAGCTGCATCAGATGCCATGGCTTTCTCACTGGCAAGAACAGAATCAATTATAAAATTTCCATGAATCTCCACAAACTTATTATTTATTAATACATACAAAAAGGCAACAAAAGGGTCACTAGAATCGTCCTTGTGGACAAACTCATCTGAACCAGCAAAGGGCCGTGATCCTTGCTTGTTCTTGTCTTTACTATCTGCCTCTGCAAAGCGAGCTCTCTCAGAATCAAAGTCTTTGTGACTATGATAGGATCTAAGTAAAACCCTTGCAGCCCATGGATCATGGAATCCTGTATGACTCTGATAGGATCCACTTAAACCAGCGTCCTCAACGCCTCTATAGGACACCATGCGAATTCCACTTAGTATAAATATAAAAAACAACAAACCCAGAAAACTGACACCAGGAACCTTCTTAGAATGAAACTCCGATCGCTTCTTCTCCTCCTTGGTTGCACACACCGGCTGCTGGGGTTTGATCCTAGGTATGGGAACGAGAGGAATTTGAGACCTTCGAGGCTCGACAGGATAGGGAGCATAAGGAACACCGAGATATGCCATTGGTGGCATAGGAGCATGAGGGTACAACCCTTGCGGAGTCGGAGGCTGAGGCTGAGGTGGAGGAGGCGGCGGCTGCAGCCGATGCCGACGCAGAGGGGGAGGCGGAGACGGAGGCCGAGGTAGAGTTGGAGGCCGAGGCGGAGGCACAGGGCACATCCCTGCGACGCTCAATTGTCGCTTCATGATCATATTTGCTGCCTCTAAATGTGAAACTTGGGCTTTCAAAGTTCTATTCTGATACTCAAGTACCTCCACACGATGCTTGCTCCTTTGCCTGGAAAGTTTAGCATTCTCTCTGTTCCTAGCTTTTCTTTCCTCTTCTGGATCAACACCACCCTTCCTAACCCCACTTTCTGAATCCCCATTATCATTCGCATCTGATCTCCTAAGCTTTTGACTCCTCATTTCACCATTCTCAAAATCAACTTCCCCTTTCCTCTTAGAAACCGAACTTTCTTCAACCACGACGTTAACATGCTCATCAGCAATGCCATTAGACGGAGGAGGAGAATCTACCAACCTGGATACGTCCTGATGAAAATTTCCCGACTCGGAGGAAGACGCATTCGTCGCCATAATAATTTTGGGTTATGATGACGATGAAATGAGGAGCATCGTTGCCTACACATCAGTGCAAGTGCACCCTCTTTTATAGATATACATAATGCATCTTTCACTGTATGCTAAGCCTATTAAATTAAATTAAATAAGTCTGGTACACAGCTTTTGCAAATGTCTTGGCGTTCAAGTTCAAGTAAACGGATCCTTTCAACTTTAGCTCATATTTAGATTTTCATTTTAATTTACCCGCGTAGTTTTAAATTTATTTTTTAATTACGCATCGAAAAAAATAATTTTTCTTTAGAAAGTGATCAGTAAACAGATTTGAAATACCAAATCAACTGATTTTTTTTTGGGGGGGGGGGGCATATATTAATCATGATTTTGACCATACATTACTACATATATGTGTGTGTTCCACATTTTGTGTGAAGAAGTACATGGGAGACTAATGCCTAAGGAAGTAAATATTGGTTAGATTGGTTAACCGTATCTAAAATTCTAGTATTTGAGATATGCTTAGAGCAGAATACCTCATGTTTGCAAAAGCTAAAAGCACAGTACTATTAAAATAATATCCTCACTTCCATTGTACTTGAGTTTTCCATATTCGACGATTTGATTAGTCTGAATAATTAAACTAAAATATAAATTTTGTTAAACATTAATACAATTATTTTTAAAAAAATCAATAAAAATCACTTACCAAACTTTTAATACTTATCGGTGTAAATTATTTGCATTATTACTAAGGAGATATTTACATAGAAGGGAAGTGAAAAAAAAATATTATATAATTTTTGAAAAGTTCGACAAGAGTGATGCATGGGCAAAGAAGACAGAATCAAAGTGAAATGCAAATAATATAAACATCCTTACAATATAGACAACAATATAAATAATTTTTTTAGATGAATAAAGTCATTTACCTACTTTTGATAATGATCGATACAAATTATTTACCATCGCTAAAAATATATTTATAAAAAAAAATTATATAATTTTTGAAAAGCTAGGTAGGTGGGGTAACAATATAAACATCAATACAATGTAAACTACAATAGGTATAATTTTTTATAAAAATGAAAATCTCTTCTACTTATCAATACAAATCATTCACCAATAAAAAAAATAATACATATACATGTATGTGTCCATATATACACGTGTGTATATATATATATATATGTATGTATATAATATATATATATTTATACATAATTTTTGAGAAAATGGGTAGGCGAGATGCATTTGCAAAAGAGAAGTGAATGAAAATGAAACAAGGATAATATAAACATCAATGCAATTAATTTTGTTAAATAATTCCCCCTCACTATCCCTCTATTTTATCTTTTCAAAATTCAAATTTCTATTTCTTTTACTTTCCATTTTTATTATAATTATGTGGGAAAGTACCAAAAAGAGAGCGATATGACTTTGAACTATCTTATAGAAAACCATATATTTTTAATAGGGATAGTGATGTGTTGTGATTCAGTCCTATTTGCCAAAACGTCCCAACCCTTTTTTCCCTTTTCAGAAATTAAATTTATATCACTATATTCTTTTTATAAAATATATATATATATATATATATATATATATATATTTGTATTTAAACTGATATGTTGCTTAGAGCACACACAATCCCTTCATCCTCCTTTTAGTTTTTCAAAAATTAAATTATCTTGTCTTTTACTTTTCATTTGTTACAAAATTATTAATAATATTTGCAGGCAAGTAACAATCGGAGGGAGATGATTTTCTATCATTTTATGAAAAAACATTTATGTCAATAATCATACGTTTGCCTATACTGCCCCTGCAATTCAGTCCTCTTTCTCGACAGTAAAAGATTATTCGTCACCATAATAATTATGAAAAAAACACTTATTTCGCTTTAATATATATATATATATATATATATATATATATAATTTCATTATAAAAATTCACTCACATGATGGTACGTGTATGCGTGTTTTTTTTAAACCTTTTAATACAATTTAAATGGAATATTTAAAATATTCCAGAGAAATAGAATATTTAAATTTGACATTGGGAGAAAAAGAGAACCCCCAGCTCCTCTTTTATGTGTATTCAACTTCTTACGGGGTGCTGGATCTTAGTACCAATTTGCTTTCAAGTTATGATCCTAAGACCAACAAAGAAAAATATTAGATACATACATACATACATATATATATATATATATATATATAACCAAATGTCTCTCGAGAATAGCTCAAATAGTAGAGTTTTTTTTTTTTATTTTTATTATTTTTTTTTTATTCAATTTTATTTGATTGCATCTCATTATATAAAAAAAAGATCAAATTTCTTATGTAAATCTAATTAAAATAAGGATTTATATTTAATGAATGTCAATCCATGGCTCCCAAGGACTATCCTTGAATCAAGTGCTGATACATTAACTAAAAAGCTATTATTTATTTTAAAAAAAAAAAAACCCATAAGAGGGCTTTTCTACAAATTTCAACTTAAATAATAAAATTAATTAAAAAATGGGAGAAGAAGGGTAGATGGACCAAGAATCTAGGACTACAATGACCGTACAGGAAGAGTAGAAAAAGGGATCCTCGGAGACAATTCAAACATAAAGTCTTCCCACTTTATTTTCTCTTTTTTGATTCGATCTTAACAAAGAGAGGAAAAAAGATCAATCTTTCTTCTTATCAGAAGCCACCTCTTCCTAGCTTGATAGTTCGTCATCATCGCTGTCATTGTCAAAATCATCCCCTCCATAAGAATCATAATTCTCATAATCATCCACTCCATTGCTCTGCATGGTTTCACATTCATCGTCTTAGAACTAGATGTGAATAATGTGATGTGCAAACCATCTTATTCCTTGTATTTTTTAACTAAAAATAATGTTCGGATTTCGGATCCCATACAAGACATTAAGACTTCACTTTGTTGGGCTTGACCGAACTGGATGATGGGCCAACTAGACCCAATATTTTTAAGGAAAAGACTGAATGTACGGAAACTTATGCGTGGTTTTTTTTTTTTTTTAATCAACCGATATCTAGATTCTATCCGAATAATCAGAGCTTTATGCTATAAAACTCATTAAAGAGTTGACTCTTTCAAATCTCATTTCTCTATTTCCATTGCTCTGATTCAAAATTTATAGTTAAAAGAGTATAGATCCTACCACTATACCAATAAAAGCTCGACATCCATGATTTTTTCATTTCATAAATGTTTGTCTTACGTTTTTTAAACATTTTTAAAACACTTCTATATGTTAAATTAATTAATAATTATATACAAATTTTTATATTTTTATATTTTTTATATAAAAAAATTATTTATTTAATTATAATTTTTATTTTTATATTATTTGTTTTATGATTAATAGTTACATATTTAATCATTTTATATTTTTATTATAAAATATAATTATTTTATTATTTTTATAAAATAACTAATATTTACATAAGAATTTTATATTTTTATATTTATGTTTTTTCTATATTTTTATTTCCTATATTTTTATAAAATGTCATTTTATAATCATTTTGGTTTCTCATTTTCATTTCTATGCAGCCTAAGCCCCTCACCCCCTCTTTCCAATTGCCACCATTTCCATCCAAAATCAAAATCCTAACCTTTTACAAACCTCTCTGTCTATATACTCCTGTTTTCAATTCAAAATCCTAGCGCTGCTTTCTCTCCCCAATTGCAACCCCTAAGCTCATGATCCGGAATTCAAATGACGTTATAACCAATAAAAAATAAAAGGGAGGGTGAGAGAGAGAGAGAGAGATTGTAATGGAAGGGACCAATCCACCATTTAAATGGGGGCTTCAAGCCCAAACCTCCAGCAATGAAATTTATTTGCAACATTATTTTTTTATTATTATTATCTTTTTTTTATCATTTCTCACTGAAGAAACATATATATCGCTTCTCGGCCCAATGCCAGATGGTTGGCAACTAAATCCAAATAACAATACCTATTCCCTCTTTTCCATTTCTTATTCCTTTTTCCCTTTTTAAGAGGATATACCCCACCCCCCCCCCCCCCGGAAAAAAAAAAAAAAAAAAATAAAAAAAAAAAAAAACAATAAACAGATAGAAAAAAAAAAAAAAAAATAAAATAAATATATTAAGGGGGGGGGGGGGGGGAGAAAAAAAACACCACCCCAAATCTTATTATTACACCCCTTTTTCTTGTCATTTGTATAACATAAATGGAAGAAACCAAGGATCCATTAAACGAAGAATCTGTCTAACCCGATCCGACCCCTAAGACAACATACAAAGCAGAGCAATTCGGAACAAAAATAAAATGCTTATTTTATCCATGAGGAACCTGCATAACACTGCATTATAAGCCAACCTCTGCAACTCAAATTCTCATAATGATGGCGACAGCAGAATGTAGTTTTGCTGATAGGGATTTACAGAAAGAATATATTGTCTTTCACTATTTTTCCTCGGCTCTGCAACAACCTAAAATATGAAGACAACACTGTCATGCACTCTCGACTTCTGGTTCTGCGCCACACATTCCGATATCCACATCAGGTTCCTGATCTCCTGCTCTTTCAACCTCATGTATGCAAAGAAAACACCAAAATGGAACTGCAGCCAAGAAATTAAGAATGCATTTAATCATGGAAAAAAAAAAAAAGAGGTTAGCAGCACCTGTATCTTCAAAGCAATGACGTTTTGAACCATTTCAAGGATACAGGTAGTATGGGTTTTCAAACATTGTCTATTAGACTCAAAAAAATAAAAATAAAAAATAAAAAATGAAAAAAATCAGTGGAGGAAATTTAAGGATATTTCATAGCTTCAAACCTGCTGTTCAAATGACAAGCAGAGCCTCTTGACCTCTTCTTCATAGAATGCCTTGTCAAGCAATTGACTTTCACCATAAGAAAGTTTGGAAAATATGGACTGGTAAGGAGGGTACTTTTCCATGACAGCGCGAACCTATCAACATAGTGGACAAGAATGAACCTCACACGGAGATGTAACTCAAAGTAGTAAGCATTAAAGTACCATGAAAAACAACCACCACCAAGGCCACACGGCTGCCTAGGATCATGGAAAAGTGGCCAATCTGCTAGATGTTTCATTTGATTTTACTAGGGAAGCTGCTTATCAACATAGTGGACAAGTATGAACCTCACCAGGAGATGTAACTCAAAGTAGTAAGCATTAAAGTACCATGAAAAACAACCACCACCAAGGCCACAAAGCTGCCTAGGATCATGGAAAAGTGGCCAATCTGCTGGATGTTTCATTTGATTTTACTAGGGAAGCTGCTTATCGCAGTATAGCAGGAAAGATAAAATGTGAAAACTTCAATTGCTCACTAAATCAAGCCATATACTGCAAAATACCAACTACATGGGTGGCAGGGAAACACAATACCTAATACATAATTCCACAATTCACCAGAACTCATAGGTACTACAACCACCAAGGTGGTAAACTAGTGGCAAATCCATTGATGTCCCTTGCAATTGCAAAGTCACAACTTTGAACCGCTTGCAGTAATAATTCGTGAACCAAGCAGCGTGCGAATGGGTGTTAGACCACTAACACTTTGGTAAGGCTATAGTGACAGAGTCACCCAATGGGCAATAAAAAATTCCATAGCAGGTGGGGTGCCGTATAATAACAGTCATAAAGGGTTGCCACACTTTTCCCCCTGCACCCGAAACCCTTTTCTTATAGCAGAATAGAAACCACAGGTACTCCAGACTAATATTAAAGTTTTGCAAAAAGAGTCAGGCAGAAACTCTACCTGATCTATGTCCTCACAGGCGGCAAGTTCCTCATGACCATATGGATAACTGTTCAACACATTCATTTATCAAACGAAAACCTCTCAAAGATATCAAGGTCAAAAACAAGAAGCAGCTTAAAGTAAGAGCTTACAGCAAACCAAAACTGGAGTACAGCTTCTTACGATCCTCTCGAGTAAGCTCTGTTCCAATACTGCAAAAGATTAAGGATCATAAATGACTGTCTTGCAGTGAAATACTAGCAGATTTTGACAGAAGAATTGAGTGACTTTTTTTCCCCCTATATAACAAAGGAATAGAATATCACTAAAGAACGCAAAATTTTATAACGGCACCTGTTTATGGTGATATTGACAGCTCTTCTATCAGCCTCAAAAGATAGCAGGTCTGACATGATCTCTGCTGTGGCACCACCGAGTTTCTGCTTGACAAGGTCATATAACATGTAATGAACCCAGAAAATAACAAACAAAAAACCAGAGACCACAAATTTTCAAAAACAAGAAATCAGTCTTACCCTACAAAATCTGTAAAAATCCTCAAGGTATGCTTTGTAAAGAGTATTCCTCATAATTTCAATATTCATGTCATCCAAATCCTGCAGAAGACAAGAATTAAAGTTCATACTTGAAAAAGCACAACACTCAAGCATATTAACTGAGTCAGATAATTTGATAGTAACTACATGGATACACAAGAAATGGAGGTATCAGAACATTAAGGAATACACACGTACATGTTGAGAATAGTAGGTTTAAGCTACTACTTTTAAAGAGGAGATAAAGAGAGAAAAGAAAAGAATAGAAAAGCACTCGGGAGCTCTTAAACCACTTGTATTTGTAAACGGTACTAACGGACTGCATTCACCCTTTGTTTATGCTATAGGTCCTTTCTAAACAACAATACTTTTGAGGAAAAAGACCAATGTGGAAACTCACATCAACGAATTCGCATAGTGTCAAATTAGCAAAACTTTCTGTGTCAAAGAAAGACATAAAGACATGTACTGATAGAGGTTATCACTACCTCAGATGTAATACACTCAGAGAAATAGGGGGCCAATGGTGTGTCAACTAGCACCAAGCGATAGAGCTCTCGCATATTCTGAGCAACAGCCAGGGTAGCAATACTGAGAGAATAACCCATAAAAAGTATGAATGTATAAGCACACCAAAAATAATATTCAAAGGAGAAAATTAAATAAAAAAATAGGGAATGGAAAGGCCATCCAGGAGTTGTACCTGTCAAACATCCCTAAAGGGTGACACTTCTCTAGCAGTTCTTGAACATCTCTCTCATGTAATGTTCCAGTAACAATCAGAACAACATTGTCAATCATGTGGCCATATCTGCAAAAAGCAGTAGTATGTTTTCAAAAGGTGAAGATAAATCCACAAAGACAACAAAGTTGAATTCATTCTGGTCAGGATCCAGTGGATCAAAAGCCAAAAGCAGTGTCATCAGACAGATGCTAATCTGCGCCAGAGAATTGATCATTTGCATGGCAGCCCAATTGAAAAGCCCAGACTTAAATCTTCACTGAGTGAAGGCTATATATTTATCGGCGCAACCACCCTTTCTTAGCCACAAAACATGCAGCTAGCACTAATCATACCTACTTCCAATACTGCAATGAATTTCTTTCACCGTTAAAGTTGAATATCATACAAAAGGGAGCCACAACAACTGACACCTTTGCCTAACAAATGAAAGCTTATTGATTTCTAGCATTTGACAATTTTAAGAAGGAATTAACCTTGTCCCATGGTGAAACATTAATAGTTCTACCCTGTAATTGTTGACAACCTCTTGACGGAAAAGGAAACTTTTGCATTATTAATTTTTACAACAATAACATAAAGAATGTGTCTCTTTATTGAACATAAAGTATGTGAGCACTTACCATAATATGTTAGGTATATGTTGTATCTTATTATTCACACGGCTGATAGGGTAAAAACTATGTATAGAATAAAATGATACCTGAAGCCTATAAACTATAAGAAAAAAAAAACCTTTGTATGTTATTATGTTTTCCTGGTGTACTAAGAAAAAAAAAAGTTTGTTAGCAAAATACAAATAAACAAATGCATATAAAACTGAGAAGACAGATATGAAATCTTTGTATACCCACATAAGAAAGAATGCCACACTAATTTAGGCAAGAAAACGAGTTGAGACAGTTTTGTTTCCCAAGAGTTAGAACTAATTCAGAATTTACAAAATAGGTACTCCGAGAAAGAAGAAAATTATACATAAGATAACAAATTGTTGAACAACTGCAACTAGATGGCATTAAACCCAACCCCAAGCACAAAGAACTTTAATATTTAGGAGTCATGTTTTTTGTTCACTGTGCCTTGGGGCCTACAGAAGGCTGGCTGAGTTGGGGGGAAGCCCTACTCTTATTTGTACAGGACCAACACTAGTTTACCTATTTCTTCCGCTCTCACCCATTGCATAGACCAAGCTCTGCCCTAATATCAATTGCTGACTATGTCCTCTATTGAGATGAAATCTTTCTTTCTTCGGATAAGAAAGAAACTTAAGTAGAAAAAAGAAGCTCAAAAAATGGTAGGATAATGAGTCCTGCAAACCAAAAAATGAAAACAAAAGAAAAGGAGCAAACTAAGAACTAATGAGACTCTAAAGCAGGATCAGAGGCAAATGGTGCTGCGTAAAAGAAAGTAGTAAGATATTGCAGACTTTCTTTTCTCAAATGGCTCCTCAATTCACTTTCAATTCCTCCAATCCATATCCTTTGAAAACTCTTGAAAAAGAGGTCCACAAAGAGGCGAAGAAAACAGTCGTAACCCCCCACAAAAGAGAGTAATGAAATGAAAATTTTCTCTTGAATGAAGCAATGGCACTTCATTTTCACGCTACAGTAATCAGGTGCCTCATAAATCTCAAATGTATCAGCAATAAACACCATAAATATACATACGTACAAACATATTCATATATATATATATATATATATATATATGTGGGGGGGGAGTGTGTGTGAAAGAGATCACTCAAACAAATCATTTGAGTCCATTATAAAGTAACAGAAAAATATCAATACAAAGTAACATAAAAAGTATATATTTAAGGAAAAAAATCTAAAAAATATCATTATAAAGTAGAGCTCATTAAACTGAGCAAGAAAGCCATTTCCAAGTAGTTACTTAAATACACATTGGAAAATGCAATGTTGCTTTGCTCGAGTGAAGGAATTACCATCATAGAACTTGATTGTTATAGATTTTTATTCATAAGAATTTTCCATTTATTTCCTAAACAAGCTAAGGGTCGACGATGTTTTCACAGGTAGATTCTATATCATTTATGGGAAGCGGGTGGGAAAACATGAATCCATCAGCTTGCACTAGGACAGAGTTTCCCAAAAGAATGCATTTCAGGGTTACGAAGCTACAGATTATAACCATGTTTCCAGCTAGAAAGCAAGCCTTGAAGACCAGTAGTGAAATCATAACCATGTGCCAACTAATAAAGATATCATCTATAGAGCAAGATCCACATACGTTATGTACTCCAAGAAGGTTGACAAGGGCTCCGTTGCTTGACATAACATGTGCTTATACTCATCAACCAGTTTCAGAGTGCATTTCTCCACGATTGTAGTTGTGTGCAATGGGGAAGGCTCTGCAAGAGAGTAATTACAATTATTGTTGCATACATTTCACATCATAAAACAACCAATGGCTATTTCGAGCTACCAAAACCCCTCATCCCCCAATAAATACACATATTTTTTCAGTTGAGAAGTCCCAGAACTAGCCATAAAAGTGCTAGATTTTATTCCTCTTCTTCTAAACGACTTCAACATATTGGTTCAAATTCAAAACTTCAAATCAAATACAGTGACATGCAGAATCATGTCATGAACTATATATGGTTATTCAGAAGAAATGTAAGAGAGCACCATCTGCTAATTTTTACAGGCAAATAGCACCATCTGCTAATTTTTACAGCAAACACAAAAACAGCTCTTTGTCAGAATGGGACCAAAATTTAGGAATGCCTCAATTTTCAAATGTAAAAGGATCAAATGCAATAACTTTGAAAAAGGCACAATGACCACCACCATTGTAATTGAGGTTACCGTCATCTTAGTCATAGTCACAACAAAATTAGTGTCCATAACCTCATTTATGTCATGTCAAAAACACTAAAAGAATGTATCAGAGTATCCCATTACATGGATAACAAATAAGATCCAAAAGAAAAGGCAGCACCTGGGCATGAGATAACAAAATCCACAAGGAGCAAAGTAATTCTATGTCACAAAAACATACAACTGCCCATGCTGAGCACCAGCATGACTGAAGTTATCAACTCAATCCACTTTAGCCTACCTGACAGGATTTTTCAATGAAAAAAATTCTTTCTCTACTGAATCTATTTAATATCGGTATCGTGTCACTAACCATCAACATCAACTAAACAAGATATTTGAAGACACAAATACAAGTGATACCAGAAGTATGGCCAAGGAACTAAAAACTTAAAATATCAATCGTGCTGCGTGTGTGCATGTGTGTTGTCAATTGGCAGGTATTGATAGTTAAAGACTTGAGTTTTAAAGGCTTCCATAAAGATGGAGAAATTCTCACTCTTTACCTGAAGACAAGGACATTGCAAACCCTGACTATTCTTGTAGTGGAACTCAACCCAAGTGTTATGCCTAAACCCTATCTACAGTTGTTGATAGAACATAAGCAGCTCTTTGTCAACCTAAATTCAAATCTCCCAGATTTTCTCAAGATTAATTCAGTCCTATGTGATTTTATAATGTCACATAAGAAAGTAAAACTATTCATAGTCGGAGTTCAAATTATCGTCATAATTTCCGCCACAACTGCCCACTAATGAACATCAAGATTAGGATATTGAGAAATGAGTGTCAGCGCAAAACAACTGAACCAGACATTAACAATTCAAATCAAATTCGCCCACAAATGCTTATCAACCTAGATATATACCAAAGAACCAATTAAATCAATCACCCGAAATATGCCAAAGATTTTTACATGTAACTGGAAGCCCTAATTATAATCGTCCATGGAACACCCACAACTCTATATAAGCCCAATATCAACCCCCAAAAAATTTTCTCACGTTTGCATGTTTAATTCAGCCCTATTGGATTGTACAGTGCCACAGTGGAAACGACTCATATTCTGATATCAAATTACCATCAAAATTTCCACCATAGCTTTTTTCTGGTACAAACGCCGTTACGACGATCTTAATATGCATAATTGATGAGAAAGAATAAGTTATTGAGTCTCTTCGAGAAAAATTAAGAATAAAAAAAAATTCGAATCAATTCTAGCAGAATAGAACTGACCGTTCTGAAGATAAGGGCCGTACTCGGTAGCTGTAAGATGCATCTTGATATCGTCTAGGGTTTCGCACTGGCACAAATTGTTGTAATCAGCAGCCGTAAGCAATCCAGATCTGTAACCACGAACAATCGCTTCCAGATATCCCGAATGGACGTTGAACGTCATCGCTTCGAATCCGTACATTTTCGAGGCCAAAAATTAAAGATCAACTACGAAGATATTGTGCAGAGAGAGAAAGAGAGAAGAGAGATAAAAGAGAGAAGAGAGAGACAGAGAGAATCCTCCTTCGGAAGAAACCCTAACGATGCAGAGAATGTGAGGGTTAGCAGGAAGCCGAAGGAGGTGATTTTTTTTTTAATTTCTATCTTTCCCCCCTTCTGGCTAGATGGGTGGCCGTAGATCTTTCTGGGATGGGTGATTGGTTGTTTAAATTGACAAAATTGCCCTTGTTTTTTGCATAGGTGCAAATATGGGTCTCCGGGTCGGGTTTCCTACCGTTACCTTTTTTGAGCTGTGCGAGTCATAATTTTCAAGTTCAAAATAATTGGAAATGAAATGTCACATTTTATTTTCATAAGTGAGGATATTCTTTTAATTCAGAAATATAATCATAAATATGTCACAAAAAGGCTAAGACTAACCAATATCAATATTATTATTAATTTTTTGTGAATTCTTGTATTAATTATGAATGATTATTTTACAGAAATAGATTTTTTTAAATAATTGAGTAAATATTAGAAAAATAAATAAATAAATAGAGAGAGAAAGGGGTACCCAAGCTACCAAACCAGCAGGATGGACCTTGGTTAACCGGGTCATGCTCAAATTTGGTTACAAGTGATTAGAATAATCTTTGTATGGCATGAAATTATATTTGAATTTTTTTAGCTGACATGCCACAATCTGCACGTGTTGACGTTTGAAAGGAGGCACAATCGTGGAGCATTCGAGGTCCACGAAAGGCCAAAATATACACCTTGGTTCGGTTGGAAATGAACCGTTAATTATGGTTATGAGTTCGACTCTCAATGGTATAAAAAAAATCATATTAAGAAATCTTTTCTCTAAAAAAGGTTTAATAATAGATCGATCTAAATTAATAGGGATAAAATTCTAAATATTGGATTGAAAAAAAAAAAGACAAAATTCCAAAAGACCAAAGTAGCACAGGATCTTCAAGAGGCCCAATTTAACAATCCACATCTCTAAGAGAAGGCCCACAAAGATTAAAAAAAATGCTGTCTAGCGCCAATAATTGGGCCTTGGAATATTAATCAACTCAAATAATGGCCGAAGATTAGGGATTTTACACTTCTAACTTCTCTAAAATCGTGTGCCAGTGATGTGTTGATTGGATCAATTATCTTAGACCAACGACGTTGATTCAATGACTAAATATTAATTTTTCTATAGTAAGGTATTAAATTCAAATCTTGTGCGTAATGTTTTTAAAATCGAATCAGTAAATAATTTGATTAATCTACAGATTCATTGATTCAATGGTCGGATCGGTTAGACTGTTTTACAAATCGCATGACATCATCATGGTATCATATATATAATTTATATATAATATATTTTAAAATAAAATAAAATCCTTATATCTCTTAAAAAATAAATTTATTCCATCAGCAACGGTTTATATATTATAATTTAAATATTATATAATTTCTTTTTTGAACCGATTCGAAAAAAAAAAAAGAAAAAAATGAATTTGTATATTATAATTTTTTCTTTTGACAAATTTGAATGATTCATTGGTTTTTTTGATTTTAATCAATTTTAAAGCATTTTGATCAGATTTGATTTTATCCGGTCTAATAATGAAAGTTAAACTGAACTATAGAATGATTCGTGGTTGAGCTGGCCAGTGCAGTTCAGTTTTAAAAACACTGTTTATATAGAGTGAAAACAGATGTAAGAGAGTTTTGCCTCTCAATGACCAATCTGACTCAAATCAGATTTAATCGAAACTAATATAATTATCGAATATAGATCATTTATTAAAAAAAAAAAAAAAAAACCAATGACCTTGACATTATCACAAATGGGGGCAATGTTAATGTTATATTTTTAAAGCCGAATGGTTGGAAAATAGAAAAGGAAATATAGAGTAAGTTTAAACCTTGACTTCTTTTTCGGGGTGGGCTAGAAATTATTATTTTCTTCCGGAGTAAATTAACTACACACCAATTTCAAACAATACCAAATAATAAGAAAATCCGTAAAGAATATGTTACTATATTGGAGATTGAGGATCAAAGTGTCATATCATCACTGTATCTAAATATGAACTGGTAGAGCCGAGTTCAAGACTGGGGTAAAGAAAGGTCAGACTTATATCTAGGATTCAATCACAATATTAAACTTTTAAATTATGTTTTGAATTCGAGATTTTAAAAATAAATTAAATTTTAACTTTAACTCTTAAAATTTTTTAAATTACATTAATTTAAAAAAAAAATACTTAGAATGGATAAATCTAGACATTTTTCTTACTTGAATTTGATGGAGTATTAGATCTCTTAATTAGAATTTAAAATTTAAAAATAGAAAAAATATATTAAGAGAGACGTTTTAATTTTTATAAACTTTTGAAATATATTAGTATAGTTTTGGAAATAATAATAATAATAATAATAATAGGTGTGGAAGATAAGTAAAGAAGATATTTATCAGAATAGTCTCTCAGGATAACTCAAATATAAATTTTTTTTTATTTGATTTTGTTTAATTAATTTTCCTTCTTATATTAAAAAAAAAAAAAAAAAAAAGACCCATCTCCCTCGGGCTGTCCACCGGCTTATTTCCCAAGGCATCCAAGTCAGCACCACAAAAATCACACATCAGAGACTTCATCCATTTTTAAACTGAAAAGACGAACCCGTCGTGGATGCAAGCAAGTGATGCTGCCGAGAGTCCCACGTAGCTACCATTAAAAAGGGCCACCATATCTCACACTCACACGCTCCTTAGAAATTGCAGTCCTGTCGACAAGTGTTCACAATTGCATAAGAATTCCGAGTTTCGAGGAACTCTCTCACGGTCACGCCATCAGCATCACCCCAACCGAAAGAGAGAGAGAGAGAGTTTTGGCCTATCGGAAGATTTGCCCATAAAATTTACGTAATTTCTCTCCATCTCAACGGCCGAAAGACAGCAGAGCTGTTCTAAGGGATCAGCATGAGCCTCAGAGAGAGAGAGAGAGAATGTATAGGACAGGCATGACGAATATGACAGTCTACTTTCTGGAACGGCCAACCGACTAACTAAATGCCTCTTCTTAACGGTCTTATCTTTTATTCCGATATAGGAAAGTGACTATATATTGTCTTGACAAGTTGCCTTTTTATAAATATAAATGCCTAACCAAAAAAAAAATATATATATATCTCTTTTTATAATAAATAATATTGCATGATAAAAATGAATAATCAGATTAATTTAAACCAAAAAAATGTGTTAAATGATTCATGATTTTGTCTATCTTCACCCGGTTTGGATGCAACTTTTGTTTTTAATTTTTAATAAAGATTAAAAAATTAAGACCATGGTTTTACAAATTCTTAGAAATTCTTAGATTTTATAAAGTATTATAAATAGAAATAAAACTATATGGTATATTAATTAGAAAATAAGTGGGCAATATTTAAATATTCTCTATTGCTACTTTAATTGATTCCTTGTATGTTTTAAAACTGCATAATTTTGTCCAATTATTATAGAAGGTATCTTTGTCGAGAAATGTAGCACTTGTTCAGAAATTTCAATACAAGGGCAGTGTTCATACCCAATAGGGAAATTGGAGTACCAACCAATTAAGGATGCTTGAGAGAGAGAGAGAGAGAGAGAGAGAGAGAGAGAGAGAGAGGGAGGGAGGGAGGGTATTATTAGAATTTGATTACATGGGGACAAGTAGGAAGGGGGCCATGGAGGTATTGGCAACATTGGATGATGGAGAACCATGCCCTGCCAAATTTTAAGTGAGAGTTCAGAATTGTTGAAAGTCACGATCCCAAATACAAATACAAAATATGATGGGTTTAGGGAGGAAAAAAGGGGAGATTACGCATTCTTGGAATGGAAACCCTTGATTTCTTTATTGTGGTAAAGACCTCTCTCTCGCTCTCTCTCTCTCTCTCTCTCTTGCAGATACAGGCATGCGTGCTTGAATTTGCTCCTTTTTTTTTTAAGAGAAAAAAACCAAGCTGAGCCTCTTGCTAGATTATAACAAATAACAACCCTTCATTCCATATCCGTCGGACAAGAGAAAGAAGAGAGGAGAAAAAAACATAAAATTAAAATTTAAAAGTAAAAATAGAAAAATTAAAACAAAAAATATAAATAGTGAAAAAAAGAAATAAAAATAAATTATTCATATAAATTTAAAATAATGTTAATAATAAAATAATCCAGGTGTTTCTAGCTACTCCGTACCTGTTGATTCATAGACAATATGATATAGCTGTTTACTTCTGGGATAATTTTTGGGAAAATAATTTTAATATTTATCTACATTAATTTCCCACATTTGACATAGTAAAGAAAAAAAAAATATTTAGTAGCTTAGAATGAAAATTTAAAATTTTAGTAAAAATTTTAATTCATATGGCGTCATCCAGATGTATAATATCTGACAAATTAATTACGGGGATATTTGGTGATTGTTGTGCTTAGAATTAATTAACAAAGGTAAAATTTTTGGAGTAGAAATTATTTAATTAAATCATAATGAATTTCATTTACAAAACCATATACAAAGGTAAAATTTTTCTTAAAAAAAAAAAACGAATACAATTTCTTTTGTAGCCCTTAGTTATATATGCAAATTTTAGGATTATTTATTTATAATTATATTATGAGTTTCGAAATCCAGACGTACAAAATAAAAATCACAAAAAAGTGATATAATTCCACCCCATGAAATTATAACTGTAATAATAAGATATTGAATTTCACCCCATCAAATACAATTTATGGTATCAAATAAAATGCGAAATTATAATTGTATGGCATCAACCCCTACTTTTTTATGTATGGTTTAAGATTAACTACTAATACCAATAAATTTTTAACAAAATATAGAATTTCTTAGCAATTATAATTTTTAAGTAAGTATTAAAAAATCATGAGTATGAATCACTTACCATAAAAACAATTTATGAATCTTGTGATTGTCAAAAGAATGAAATCGAGATCCCAAAGAAAGAAAATGACTGCCAATGAGCTTTAACTTAAGTGGCACCACTCCTCCTCTCTTTATAATAAACTCAGGTTCGAGTCTTTTTATGTATTAAAGAAAAAAAGAGAAAGCAAATGAACTCGATCCTCCCAAAATATGGGTCCAACTATACGTTTGCATTCCGCCCCATGGAATCCTCTTTGTGCAAAGTTTAAGCGTACATTTGGGCAGACGGTTTTGATAGAGGGAATAAAAAAAAAAGAAACCAACAAAACAGGAAAGAACGTTTGATAAATTAATTTACCAGAAGGAGGAAAATGAAAGATTTTTTATCAAAGTCTCGGAGTTTAATTTTTTAATTCTATCAAATTAATAGATTTTAAAAAGAAAGAATTTTTTTAAAATTATAAATATTAAATTTATTTTATATTCTTTATTTTAAAAATCTAATAAAAGGAAAAAATATAAAATAGTAAATTTATATACTTTTTAATTATATTCTTTCATTTTTCTCGTCTAACCAAACGTGATTTTTTATTTTACTTTCCTTTCCCTCCCTTTTCTATCATATATTTTATTATCAAATGTGATTTTTAATTTTAATTCTTTTTTCATCCCTTTTCTTTACTTTTTTTTCCCATGAGATTGTCAAACACATTATAACATTATTCATGTCTATATACAAAATTTTTTAGTGAATATAATTATTTTTTATATAATTAATCAATATTCAAAATTATATTCTATTTTTTTTTTTTTTTTGCCCCAAAAGAAAATAAGTGTTCAACATTGTTAGTCCCGATGACATTTAAGAAGGGATTAAATTGGTTATCAAAAATTCAATTTTTTAAAAATTTATCTAACTCCACTTAGATCTAGTTTAATCCTACAGTTAATCTATACATGTGCAGCAGAAAATAAAATTAGGCATGGAAATACAAATCTCTTTTATAGTGATTCAGTCTTCTGCCTACGTTCACTTTTCTAGTCAAACAAACCGGAATTTAGTAACCTGTTAGTTTCTACTATGATCCAAGATTATAATGTACAACCACTTGTCGATTTCTGATCTTCACACCATAAAGATAATTTCGTCCAATAATGAAAAACTAAAATCAAACTCACAACCCAATACATAACCCAACATTTAACATAACTTAATACTCAATATAACTCAAAACTTAACAAAATACAAGTATACAAAAATTTATTTTTCAACCCAGAAAACAGCACACATATGAAAACTTGAAGTGTAGAAATTTGCTCTTTTTGTTGTAAAATTACTCTCAAAATGATGCTGAATATTCTTCTCAAAAGTGTGTTTCAGGTCTCCCAATTTTCTGCATTTTTTAGATTTAAAAGTCTGATGTAAATCATGAATTTACTACATCAAAAATACTACTGTAACTTCACAAAATTACCAACAAAGGCAGCAGTAACTTTCAACAAAACAGTCTTGATTTTTAGACTGAACAACCTCCTGATTTTCTAAGATTTTATAGCTGTTGTCACTCACATTTGAAGTTTAAATATCAAACTTGAAATTTGAAAACCCAAACTTGAATTTGCCCAAATGATAAATAAGCTGACAATTCAAAATTTTCTCCAAAAAATCAGCCACAATTCAAAAAATAGTTGAACAACTTGCTGAGTTTGTCAATTTGTTTTTCCACCAAAATCTCGAAATGATTGTGCTATAAATCATCATATTTGCTATCCAACAATAGCATTATAATGTAGAATTATTAAATTCAAAAGTGTTTAACCAATGGTGAAGATATTGAAGGCCAAATACCCCTTGAGAAGAACCAATTTCTAATAAACAATTCTGTTATGAAAAGTAAGTAACCAACCAATTTGAAACTGATTTTTCTTTAATATATCCGCAAGATATTTGTACTGAGAATACTTGAAAATGAAGTTCCACACACCTTCTTTGAAACATAATTTTTTATTTTAAAAATATTTCAACACATAAGAAGATATGGCTTGCTGGTTGAGTCTTCAGCAAATATCAAAAAATTTTGATTTTATGACCAAATAAGTCATGTTTCTATGACCGATTCTATGACTGGTTCTATATCATATCTTTAATAAAATCTATCTATTGAATATAAAATCTGTACACTAAATAAAATGGTCAGAACAATATGAGAGATTTTATTATCATCAAAATTAATGAGATAACAATTTTCTTAATAAACATAAAACCCGTGATCTAAAAGAGATCAATACACTTAAACACAAGTAGACCTATGTCGTCTCGATCTATTGATGAGATTTATCTCCCCGATTGGGTTTATGTCACCCCGATCACTCAATAAGATTACTGTTGACATTATTTGAATCAATCGTTCGGCTAATTCCCAATGACGTCTATTTAGTCACTCCATAAAAATGTTCAGTGCATCCGAATACTTATCTCTCCCTCGATTGATGATCAGCAGTCGACCCCTTCGTTTCTTACTAAATCAAAGGTAATATTCCACTGAATCCAATTATATTTGTTTCCTATTTTGGAACGAAACATATCTTTCGGATAAATGAAGAAATCTCCTCATATATTCAACTTCCCAAACGATAAGGATGACGAATCTTTCGAATAATTTGATTATCGAAATTCTATAATTTTTGAATCTTTTCGTAAGAAAACTAGGGTTATAATACCCTGAGTTCACACGACTCTAGCGGGATATCATATAAAAGCCTTCGATACACAGTAGTCTAGGTAAGTTCTCTTGACTTAACACTCGACACCCAAGTTACACTCGACACCCAAGTTACAGGGAGATCCACTCTCTCTCTCTGTTTTATTTCTTCCAAAAATCGCTCTTTTTGAGTTAAATGTCGAAACTTCTCCGGTTAAAACACCATTCGGCGGTTTTTTGTAGGTTTCAAACTATTTTACCGAGTATCCATTCGAATCACAAGAAATCATATCTATGGAGTTAGGATCAATCTCCAATAACAACGATCCAAATTTCAAACTATCTGCCACCTACACTTGTTAACAAAAAGTTTACCTTACAAAATCCCCTCCTCAAAAAAAAAAAAAAAAAAAAATTCTCGGAGTGCTGTCCAAATTGCTTTATTTCAAGAATCAACTTATAAAATTTATTTCAAGAATCAACTTATAAAATTTATTTAATTATCATATCTATTTTATAAACTTGTTGATTGATATCTATTTATTTCAAGAATCAACTTATAAAATTTTTTATCTGGAAGTATGTTTTGTTTATAATATTTTTAAACTCAAATTAGAAATCACTTTACCTTTTTGAATTTGAAGAAAATAATAAAATTTTTGTAATTATATAAAAATTATAAAAATATACGTATTTATAAAAACTGTAAAATTAAACTTAAATAAGAGAAGTCATTAATTTATTATAAAAATTCCGCCGCACTGAAGATCTCTCAGACATAAATGGTTGTACTATGCCATCTCAAAATCCCACAATATACAAAACTTCTGAGCTTTCTTTCATCTCCTCCGGTACATTCACACATCAGAGACTTAATCCATTTTAAACTGAAAAGACACCCAGTCATCGGTGCAAACATAGAAACTATTGAAGGTGGGTTATGACTCTACAGATACCGGCACTTCGTTGACCCGAGCAGTTGCCATCAAAGGGATGTAATACTTACAAAAATCGCCGGAGGGTGTTCCAACGGGAAGAATCTGATGCTCAAATTAGAAAGAGCGATTTTCGTATGAAATAAAAACAGATTGAGAGTTCAAGAGAGTAATTCCCGGTGATTAGAGTGTCTAATGTGTAAGGTCGAGAGAACGTACCTGTTTTGGAGGGTTTTGAGATATTTTATATCTGTGAGAGTCGTACGCCGCTACAGTGTTTCAACCATACCTTTCTTATCGAACCAATCCGGAAATTTCGGGAATTCAATAATTCGAATCAACTGTAATTCTCATCTTTTGGGAAACTTTCGTATTCTGGAGGGAACATTTCCCTAACTGAAAAATTCTCAGGATGCTGTCTGTAGTGAGGGACGGAAGTTAATAGGATATTTTGGTATTCCTTTAGAATCGTTGGAATCGTTAACTATCGATCGGTCGCTCGACCGATGAAGGGTCTTCAGAGTTCTTTCAGTTGATGAGCCAACCATTGGATACCCGATCAGGGTCGTTACCTTCACTTGATGAGTTACGCTTGGTTGGCGGGGTGACAAAAGCCCTATTGTTCGGGAGACCGGACGACTGAGACTTTTCGGTAGATGATTATATTCGAACCTAGATCGGTAGCTGTCATTCATGGACTTTTCATGTGGGCCTTTCCAAGGCTTACTCATCGGGCCTGATCTCAAGGTCTTGTCCCATCATTTGCCCCTGACTCATGACTTTCTTGGTAAAGAGGCGCCATTAGTAATTATTGCTGAAAAAAGGTGTGAAACTTTTTAATGTGACTCCTATCACTTTGATTTCCGCGAATCGTCTTCTGTACGTTTCATAAGGATTTATACATACTACTATCTCAGTTTCCCTCCTCGTTGCTTTTCCAATCCCCCTTTTGAGACCCATAGGATCTCCGAAAATAATGGTGAAAATGTCCGCTTCTCAGACTTTTCTGAGCATTAGTGACATTGTAAGTATTATATCCCTGAAGGAGTTTCAAGAAGTGCAAACAGAAATACTGTTGGGAGATGACTATGCCCTGGTGTCTGCAACGGAGGTTGATAGGGTTGATACGGTGCCAGAGGGTTGTGTGCAGATGTACCTACAATCGGTTAAGTACGGACTAAAAGTTCCGTACACGGGTCCTTTCGCAGAGGTGTTATGCCGTTAGACTATATTTATGACCCTTTTGATCCCGAGTGCTTGGCGTCTGGTAGTTGCCGTGGCTTTTCTGTTAGGGTTTTGCCGCCGTCATTTCAACTTTGACATTCTGTCGTCCATCTTTATTTTGATGAGATGCGGAGGCAGCGGCTCAACCAAGGGGTGGTACAAGTTACAAACTCGACCTAAGTCCAACTAGAGGTTTTGCCACAAGAAGTCTATCGATAAGAATTGGACGCAGAAATTCTTTTATGTTGAATTTTTGGATAAGGATCGTTTGCCCCGGCTGCCTGAAGCTGATGGGGTGCCTTCTTTGGGCTAAAGCCTCTGACCATATCAAAGCATGGTCGCTTCATTCAGTCGGTCGATGGTTATTGCAGGTCCACTGGTCGAAACATATGGGTCGAGTCTCTATTGAATGATTAGATGTTGTCTTTAGTCGGCTTGTTGATTGGTGAAAATGAAAAATTGACAGGCCCCTTCTATTGGAGAGTGGGAGAATCGGGCTAGTTGACTCCCTAAATTCTCTTGACGACGTTGTGTTAGAGAATATTACCATTGACAAGCTGGTTTGACCAGGTGTGAAGAGGTCCCTTCAAGAGGACATCGGGGCGGCTAAGGCCCATCAGGGATCTTCTACCGGGACATCTGAGGCCCTTCTAGAGTCGCCATCTCCTACAGTGAAGAGGAGAGTGATTTTCTCTCCCTCGTCTGTATTGATGATTCTGCCTGATTATTCAATTCCAGCCGTAAGCGCACCGAGGGAGACTGTCGTTTTAAACGAAGGCATTTCGCCGAGTGAAGTGAGTGTTGATGTGGGCATATTAGGAGGATCGAGAGATACTTGTTCGGTTCTTTCTTGTTCTTGTTTCTGTTGACTCAATTCTTTCTTTTCAGACCATGGCCCTTGCCGAATTTCAAAAACGACAGGGGAAACAGATGATACATCACTTGGAGGGGTGTCTGACTGAGCTAACTCATCCGGCTCAAGCGCAGGAGAAGATTCATGCTCAGGAGAAAGAGACCGCAAAGACTGAAAATACTTATGGTACACTGCTCAATCAGAAAGAGGAAGAGCTAAAGAAGCTCCGATCAGAGTTGGCCCAATACCAAGGACAATATGAGCGGTTGAAAGCACGTCTTCAATCGACCAAAAAGCTGGCCCAACTTCGTGAGGAGTCTCTTCGAACGGCAGAACGCAGGATAGTTGAGTTTGAGAAGTCTTGTGCAAAAGATGCTACTATCTTAAAAGACTCCCAACGCAAGTTGTCCTAAAGATTACAATGCGCCGAAGAGATAATCCGCTGTATGGGTTTAAGTGAAGCTCTCCCCCCAGTCGAGGAAGCGGCAGATGCTCGAAGCCCGGCTGTATAATTTTCGTTTGAAACTTGGTGCTTAGTGACCTTTGTCTGCTCAATAAGAAATTTTTGCTTTTTCATCAATATAGGCCATCTCGTTACTTTTGGTTGTTGTGCTAATTAGTAACTTAAGCTTCCCCTTTAGTAAGGGACTTCTGTTCGTTCGACACATACTAATAACAGGGGTTTGACAACTTAAACCCTTCGAGCGATAAGAAGTCTTTAGGTAAATGGGTCGCGTCCACCTGTCCGGAGAGTTCCGACGCGTACGAATGATAGCAGCTAAGTGACTTAACCCCTTCGAGCGATAGGAAACTTTTAAGTAGATGGGCCGCATCTACCTGTCCGAGGAGTTCCATCCCCTATTGACGACGCTTACGAACAATAGAAGTTGGGCCATTAAGATCCTCCGAACGATATGAAATCTTTTAGTAGGTGGGCCGCATCCACCCATCCGGATAGCTCCATCCTCTATTGACGACGCGTACGAACGATAGGAGTTGGGCGACTAAGGTCTTCCAAACGATAGGAAACCTTTAAGTAGATGGGTCACGTCCACCTGTCTAGGGAGTTCCATCTCCTATTGATGACGCGTACGAACAATAGAAACTGGACGATTAAGGCCTTCTGAACGATAGGAAACCTTTAAGTAGATGGGCCGCGTCCATCCGTCCAAGGAGTTTCATCCCCTATTGACGACACATACGAACGATAGGAGTTGGGCGACTAAGATCTTCCGAACGATAGGAAACATTTAAGTAGATTAGCCGTGTCCACCCGTCCGGGGAGTTCCATCCTCTATTGACGATGTGTACGAACGATAGAAGGTGGACGACTAAGGCCCTCCGAACATCAAAGACTAGGTGTAGCCTTGCAGAAAAAATCCATTAAGCTGATTGCTTTAATGATCCAAGAAATACCCCCACGGTCTTGAAGGAAAACCACTAGCAATAGAATCTGATGACTACTTAGGAGCAGAAGTCGAAGGCTCATGATCGCATGACAATATCCCGATCCCTAATGTCGTTCTGAACTTAATCTTTATGTGCTTAGTGCTGGGTAAAGTTTCCAAGACGTTCAGGTCCAATCTTCCCAGGATAACACTTTAGAGCGAAGGAAGATCCACCATATTGAATACGACGGAGCCCGTTGCATGATTAGGAGGTGCTCCAATGATAACCGGAAGAGAAATAATACCCTCGAGATATATCCATTCACCTGAAAACCCTTTAATTGGGCCTGCATAAAGCTGGAGATCGACAGAAGTAAATCTCATTCGTCCGAATGCGTCATGGTATAAGAGGTTGCAGCCTGCCTCTTGATCGACGAAGATTCTTCTAACTTTGTATTACCCAATCTTGGCGGTTATCACGAGGGGGTCGTGTTGGCTTGGGACTACCCCGAGTAGATCCTCATCTGTAAAACCGATGACGGGCATTTTTTCTCTTTGTCATTTATCAGCGCTTGTCGCTAGGACCTCCTGTGGCATGGAAGGAAGTGTCTTCAGGCAGTTGAAGATCGGTGTGATCAGACACCCCTCCTCATTCCCTGATGGATTATTCTGGATCTGGAGAATTACTCCATCTCTCCTATCAGCCTGGGGCCGGGTGGCCTGTCGTTCCTCCGCCCGGTTGCGTCATGGCGGTTCGCACTGATAATCTGTGGGGGCCATTGGATGTACGGCTTGTCTTTGATTAAAACTAAAACCCGGCCAAGGGTCTTGTTCATGGAGTGTAGTTATTATACCTCCGTGGATGAGGATAACTCGTTCAGCTCTTTCTTGGTGAAGAGCTTCTAGGCGATTGGTTGCGCTCTCTTCTAACGGATTGATTCCCCTTGTGGTCAAACTCCTCGCCCTCTTCAGCGATGATATATTTTTCGGCTCGGGCGTAAAATTCTTGAATAGCAGCAGAGGGTTTTTTAATGATTGATACTTTCATGCCGGAAGGTCGTAACCTTGTTAATAGCTCAGCCAACGCAATCGAATGGTTCAATGATGGAACCCTCATCATCTCTGTTTTGAATTTTTTCAGAAAATCCCTTAGGGATTCTTTTTCCTTCTGGTGTAGTGATAATAGGGCGGTGGACTTCCTTTTGACCCCTCTGCTTATTACGAAGTGTGACTCAAATTGCTCGCATAAGTAGGAAAAAGTCTTTATACTCGATGGCAGGAGAGAATTGAACCAAATAAGTGCATTTCCCGAAAGAGTAGTAGGAAAGTGTTTACACATGGCCGCGTCGGACATATCTCTAGAGATCATCACAATTACAAAATGGGCCACATGATCCCGGGGATCCGTTGTCCCATTGTATCTCTCCATATAGGGCAGGAGCTCGTTGCAGGACATAGGCTTTGAAGAGACCTTGGGATCAAAAGGTAAAGCATGAGAGTAAAAGGGGATTTGGTCTCCCTGGGGATCGATCCGCCTAAGTTCATCGACAACAAGTTGCTCAACCTGTTTTCGAAGATCATCGGGGATTGGTTGGAAGTTTCCAGATGCTTCGCAGCGTAGGGGTGACAATCGTTGCTGGGGACGCTACAGAGGATTGGCCTGAGGGCCTGAGGACGCGGCTAAGGCCCTCCAATTGCTTGCTCATGCCCTGGAGTTTGGACTCCAGCCTCTCCATCTGTGGGCGGTTGACTCGTTCGGTTGGTCGGGAACTGCAGGTTGCAGGGCCTATTCCTGATGAGGTGAGCAAAGGGAGGTCACCTAATCGTGAGCAAAGTGATCAAGTATTATAGGAGGTGCGGCCTTAGAAAGTGTGGCAATGCGCCCTTCTACAATAGGGGCGGCTTTTGAGGATGTTCTAGTTCTTGGAGGCATGGTTATCAGCAGAAGTTGCTCTAATCTGTTTCCACAAATGACGCCAATCTGTTAGAGGTGGGTTATGACTTCACAGATACTGGCTCTTCGTTGACCCGAGCAGTTGCCGTCAAATGGATGTGATAGCTGCAAAAACCGTCAGAGGGTGTTCCGGCAGGGAGACTCCAACGCTCAAGTCAGAAAGAGCGGTTTTTGTATGAAAGAAAAATAAACTGAGAGCTCGAAGGAGTAATTCACGATGATTAGAGTGCCTAATGTGTAAGGCCGATAGAACGTACCTATTTTAAAAAGGTTTTGAGATATTTTATATCCGTGAGAGTCGTACGCCGCTGCTATGCTTCAAACCTACCTTTCTTATCGAGCCGATCCAAAAATTTCGGAAATTCAATATTTCGAATCAACTGTGATCCTCATCTTTTGGAAAAATTTCGTATTTTTAAGGGAACCTTTCCTTAATTAAAAGATTCTCATGATGCTGTCCGCAATGAGGGGCGAAAATTAATAGAATATTTTGATTTTCCTTTAAAATTGTTAGAATCGTTAGCTATCGATTGGTCGCTCGACCGATAAAGGGTTTTTAAGGCTCATTCGGTTGAGGAGTCGACTATTAGATATCCGATCAGAGTGATAACCTTCACTTGATGAGTCATGTTCAGTTGACAGGGCGATTAAGGTCCTATCGTTCGGGAGATCTGGATGATTGAGACTTTTCAATAGATAATCGTATTCAAATTTAGATCAGTAACTATTTTTTATGAGTTTTTTATGTGTGCCTTTTCAAGATTGACTATCGGATTTGATCTTAGGGCGTTATCCCACCAGAAACCATCGTGATGCAACCGACAGCCCCACGCAGCTGCGATTGACGGACGCCATACGTCATATTCACACACTCTTCAGGAACGTGAGAGAGAGAGAGAGGAAATTTCGGGTCGTCTCTCTCGATTTGGAACCCTATTCTCCTCTCTCTCCTATTGTATTTGGATAGAGCGAGTAAACTGCCCCCCCGGATCTGAAGGCAGTTTGCGATTCCAACTGTGCGCATCAATTTGAGCTGTGATGAGGCCATTTCTTGTGGGTACTCATGCCAATTTCCCAAGGTGATTTGCTAGATGTTATTTGTCCTCTAAGGAGGTCGTTTGAACTGCTGTGTGAACGCCATTAAATCCAATTATCTCTTGAAATCTAACCATTATGTGGAAATTTCGGAGTGCCTACTTGTTAAAAGGATATGGATTGTCTGCAGCCGTCGGAAATGGGAGAAGACCGTTTAGACAAGGGTGTTGGGAAATGACCGGGCATTCTGGTAACGTTTCATGGATGGGCTTTGCGAATATGTTATTGTTCTCATCATCTTCTAATGGAGCTGATTCCAATAGCTCTAATTGTAAAGGAGGAGGAAGTGCAGGTGGTGGTGGAGATGGCATATCATTTGCGGAAACAAAGAAGCTAATAAGACTGGTGAATGTGGAGGCACTGAAACAGAAACTGGATATGGAAGGGAAGGAGGTGATTTCCTATTCTGAGCTTCTCAAAGCTTGTGAGAGCATGGGCGTTGCCAGATCCCTTGATGAGGCCATAGCATTTGCACGAGCGCTTGACGAGGCTGGTGTTGTACTCCTTTTCAGAGACAAGGTCTATCTTCATCCTAATAAGGTTGTCGATTTGGTCAGAAGAGCACTTCCCCTGGCACTGACACCGGATGATGATCCTAGGAGGGATGAGCTGATAAGGTTGCAGGAGAAGAAGGAGGAGATTGACAGAATGGCTCATAAGCAGGTGAGGCGCATTCTCTGGTCTGGCTTGGGTTTAGCTGTCATACAGGTTGGCCTCTTCTTTCGGCTAACATTCTGGGAATTCTCTTGGGATGTCATGGAGCCCATTGCATTTTTTACAACCACCACTGGCATTGTGATAGGGTATGCCTACTTCTTGTTTACTTCAAGAGATCCAACGTACCAAGACATGATGAAGAGGCTCCTTGTCTCCAGGCAAAGAACGCTGTTTAAAAAGCACGATTTTAATGTTGACAGATTTATGGAGTTGCAACAGAAATGCAAATCGCCACTAGCACCCCCTGCATCTGTCAAAGCAAGGAAGGGGGTAGCTCTGGATCTAGAGGATGCTGAGCAGCATCATTAGTGTTTTTCTGATGCACACCCCAATTTGGGATTTCTTACCCCATTTGGTTGCTGTATTGGGTCTCTCCAACTAAGTACCAAGTTAGCTAATTTTTTTCCCCAGCTAAAGTTACTAGATACCCATGTTTACAAAAGTCAAATTCTGGAACCTTTCGGCTTTAAGAGAAACCAAAGTGGACGAAAGATGATTGTTTGTTGGAAACATAGTTGCGTCTTTGTATTAGCCTTGTGTTTTATACGCCATTCAGCCTCTGTCAAGATGAGCAGCTGATGTTGTGGAATTTAAGGAAAATAAGCTAACTCAAATGTTTTACTTGCATAAAATAAAAGAAAGAAAAATGAAGAGGAAATTTCAATCCTATCGAGTTCGAGAAGAGTAATATATGTGGTAATGTTTACAAGTACACAAAAGTCACGAGTTTCAAGGAACTCTCTCCATCTCTCTTCCGGTCCTAACTTGGAGTGCCATCCTCTCACGCCATCAGCGTCACCGGTTTGCCTAAACGAAGATTTGCCCATAACATTTAGGCAAATTCTCTCTCTATCTTAACAACCGAAACACGGCAGAGCTGATCCAATAGACCAGCACGAGACGGAGATAAAGGTACATCATGCACACGCATGACTAGTATTACATTGTCCACTTTCTGGTACGGCCAACCGACCACCTAAAAGGTCTCTTCTCAACAGTCTTATTTTTAATTCCCATATACAACTTTCCAGAAGTGTCATCCGTGGTGTCTGTATTTGTCTTGACAAGTTTCCTTTCTATAAGGACCAAACTATCCCGGGGGGGGGGGGGGAATCATTTTATAATAAGTAAAATTATATTATAAAAATGAATAATCAGATTTATTTAGAACAAAAAAAATGGCATCAAATGATTCATGATTTTTTCTATCCTCACCCTTATATGGTTCACTAAAAAAACAAAGGACCTTTAACAGAGACTTTAGAAATCGCTGGTAAAGATTCTAAAGGCTGAGAAATATGCCAGCAATAGCCTAACCATTGCCGTAGGTTAAAATATTTGTTTGATCATGTTTTTGTCATACTTTTACCTTTCCGATCTATCTATGAAAACTATATATTTATATATTATTTTATAATATTATTAATATTTAAAATAATAATATGCAACAAAATTTTTAATAAATATGTTTGTTTATAAATTAAATTTTAAAATATCAATATATATTGTGGTTATATCAAGTACACGAACTCATATATAAAATCATTACAAATTCAAGTCATATTCCGAATCCAAATCATTACAAAAAAAAAAAAAAAAAAAAAAAAAAAACCAAAACCAAGTCATTACAAAATAATTCTGAATCCATCTATTCACGCTCCGTTCTGCTTCCCTAACAGCAAAGTCATATTGTACAATCTGCACACATTTAACAACATAAATTATACCCAAATGATAATATTTGCTTATAATAACTAAAATCAAATTCTAATGGCTCACCTACAAGAAATTTAAACAATCTCAGGTAATCATCAAATTAAAGATATAATTTTTTCAAGAAATTGGTATTGAAAATTGAAAGTGGCACACAAACAAATAGCCAAGGAAAAAAACAAAGCACAATTGCAGTGCAAATGCCTAATGAATTCAACAAAATGCACCTAAGATGAGTGTAGAGAGTGAACGAGAGCACCTTTAGTCAACATTATCAGAGCATACTTATAATTAATTCAAGATTCTAGGATATAAATGTTTTAAATGCAACAAATTCATTATCAGAGCAAAAAGGGGTTTCCATTCAAGTGGAACACCAAAAGGAACCGGCAGGAGGAATCTCCATATATAGGCTAAGCAATAGTTTTTCAAAAGGAACCCGCAGGAGGAATCTCCATTTATAGGCTAAGCAATATTTTTCATTGAATTCAACAGAAAGAATTATTTAGAATTTTAAAGTAAGACAATCTTCTAGCTAGCCAAATCTTTAATGGAAAGGGTGAGAAATGGGGACATTTGATAAAGAGATCAGTAATTTAACTACATAATAAGTTGAACATATGCTTTGCATATATCAGTTATAACATTACCTTTTCCATTTTGATTGTCCATGCGTCTATATTGGGACCACAGCTTTGCAACACTTTGACTGAAATCCACATGTATTCTTTGATCATCAATCAAAGCATTATCCATCTGGAACCAAAGATTTACTTATGATTACATATGTACTGGAAAGAATAATCCACAGAGGACCATGACATTGAAATGGTGTAAATAAATGGTGTCCAAAATGCTATATAGGGAAAAGGATATCAAGTATCCAGATGAGCAAAGACTGAATGTGGTTTGAGACTTACAGTAACAATAGAATCAAATCTAACTGCAAATTCAAGTTGATCATCCAGCCAAAGAACAGATGCAAGAGGAGCAGGGTTTGCCAGCCCTGTTGTCTCTATTAGTATGTGATCAAGTCTACACAAAAAAAAAAGGATTATAAAAAACAAAAAGAAGAAATCAACAGGATGAAAGGCCAATCTACTTTGAGAAGCTATTGAGTTGGGTATTTGGGATTGCAGAACAATCCTGATATCTGCTACCTGGCTACGTGATGCACCGAGAGCATGAATTTAGGAATGAATTGATCATACAGAAAGCAGAAATCACATGCTTGTTTCACTGAGAGCTCACGAATGAAGAGCCAGCTGGCTCATCATTGTGTATGGAATCCTATCCCTGACAACATTTGCCAAGACAGGGCCCCAGCTAAACAGGCAAGTCATGTGGTAGCTTGCCTATGGAACAAGAACAATGAAGTAGAATTAGTCATTTTTGCTTCGGGGGCTAGGAGTTTGGGAATTTAACATGCTCACCAATGAGATAGTTGAACATCATAAGCTACAGTTCGGACACATAAAGGAGTATCAATCTAATGTAGTTTCAATGTAATCAATGAAGCATCACCTTTCTTTTCTTTGTACAGGTTGTTCAAGTGCTTGAACCAGGCTATGCTGGACAGAGCAACAAATGCACCCATTTGCCTGCTCAACCCATTCCTCAATAAGCCCACCGCCATCTTCCTCATTTATCATTGCCCTTTCAACTCCAATTTCCTCACCAAATTCATTTAGTATGATCGCAATCCTTTTGCCATGTTGGGAGGTTAAGACATTCTCCATGAACGCATCTTCCAAAATTGTTGCAGTAATGTTTGAGACATTTGCATTTGCAATATAACATTATTTTGTGATAATGCTTATCTACAAGCAAAACTCTAAGCTCAGACCTAAACTTCCCATAATTAGTTGCAGTACCCCCAATTCACCATGCTTTTAAGCTCTTATAGAGCAATTTTTTTTTTTTTTTTTTGGCATATAAGATGTTTCTCATGAAAGCACATATCCCAGAGGACATATATCAAATGCTGCCAAAATTGATTGAAAAATCTGCCCAAAAATGTCTAGAGGTTCAAACCCACTACCCAAAAGAGAAGCACAAATAAGCAGGGGACATAGAAATAAGGACAAAAAGACTTTGAATAGGTGCAAAGCATAGACTTGACTTCGAAATTATACGCACAATAGAGCACAAATATGAGAGCATGGGGTGATTCCAAGCAGTGTATTCCCTGTATCAGGCAGCAGCATTCTCAAGTCATAATACCAACATTAAATGCAACTAAAAAACAAGCCAACTATCCACTAAATCAACAAACAAAGCTCGAAAACCTTTTCACACAAACAGAATTAAAAATTAAAAAAAAAATCAACATACCTATAATTGGGGCATTCATGGTAAGAAATTAGGTTTTCCCTCCGAAAAATAATCACATTGGAAGTTGAGAATGGATGAGATTTTGCAGAAAGAGAGTAGAAATTGAGTGAGTCAAAAAACCTAATCGACGAAGAAGAGGGCTCGAACGAAACAGCGTGTGTTGGGCTTATGACTAGGGATTCAATTTTTTGTTTTATCGAAGCGAAGAATCGAAGCTTCACAGCGACGATGGAAGACGATGACCAACGGCGACTGTGGTGGTCGAAACTCAAAGAGGCAAATCAGATGAAAGTGATCAAACAAAACTAGGGGAATTGAAGATGGTGGAGAAAGACGAATGGTTGAGCGCAGAAGATGAACAGACTTGAATCTTTGAGAATCAGAAATCGAGGATCAAACGATGACAACTTGATTCTTCGAGTGTGAGAAAACGAAGCGGCGATAAGAGAGGGATCGACTGATTCGAATTAGTTTTTAGTTTAGAGTCAGAGAGAGAGTGGGGGAAGACGGACGCCATTTGGGGAAAAGGGTATTCGTGAAAAACAAAAAAGGGGGCTTGTAAAGACCTTTACCATCGGCTTATGAAGCCGTCGGTACAGACCTTCTATCCTAGCGGTTAGAAGCACATAGCCGCTGAGAATTTTATCAGCGGCTCGCAATTAGCCGCTGGTATTGTCCTGTCAGCACTCGTGGCTATTTTTTTCCGCCAAAAAAACTCACCAATACAGTGATTTTGGCAGGCACTGAAAATGGCAGCCGCCGCTATTTGTCATTTTTTTTTTAGTGGTTGCAACTTTTTATTAGTTTTTTAATAAAACATTAAAAAATTAATATTATGTTTAATAATAAAATTAATTAGTATAATAATAAATAATACTTTAAGTTTCTAATAATTCATATATTTTATAAAGTGTTATAAATACAATTAAATTAAATATTGTACTAATTAAAAAAAGAAGGGGCAGTGTTCAAATATATTCTCTATTTGCGACTTCAATTGATTGGTTTTTTTAGAAATTTCAACACAAGAGCAGTGTTTTCACCCAGTAGGGAAATTGGGATTGAAATAGAGTACCCACCAATTAAGGATGAGAGAGAGAGAGAGAGAGACAGAATTAGAATATGATAACGTGGGAGCAAGTACAAAGGGAACGATGGATGGATCGGCGACATTGGAGGATGGAGAACCATGCCCTGCCAAATATTAAGCGAGAGTTCAAAAAGGTTCAAAGTTTCATTTCCAACAAGAAAGACAGAATATTATGGGTTTTGAGAGCAAAAATTCAAAGCAGATTATGCATTCTTGGAAACCCTTGATTTCTTTATTGTGGCAAATACCTCTCTCTCTCTTGTGTTTGTACTTGTAGTTACAAGCATGCATGCCTTAATTTGTTTTTTTTCCCAAGTGAAAAAGACTAATATTTTTCTATATTAATTACCAAATATAACCTCGTAAAAGAAAAAAAGAAAAGAAATTCCCTGCAAGCCAAATATGTCTCTTAAGATGTCACCAGCCCGATTTTGACTCGAAAACCTACCCAGTTAGCCCGAAAAAGCCCGACCTGACACCTAAATAGGTGAACAGTAATTCAAAACCGAACCGGCTCGACTACTGTAGCGGACCAATCCGGTTTCATGATTTCTGAAACCAGGAGTCGTCTCGACCCGTGCCCTGAATCAACACAGAACCAACCCTCCGGTTCCAACATGTAGTTGGAGCCAGCTCGGCCTAACTAGTTCCAACGTTCATTTCTTTTTTTTTTTTTTAATTTTCAAATTTTAACTCTCCCAACAGTTATAAAACGATTAGTTTTGGAGGTATTTTGTTCCATGAGATCAAAAAAATTTTCTATAAATAGGTTACATCTCATTTCCAAAATCTCTACAATAAAATCTCATATTCTCTTTCATATTCATATTTTCTCAATACTATTACATTCTTTAAAACTCAATTTTAATTTTCTATACTATCATTTTCATCTCTCACTAATCACATTCAACACATTTCCACCATTTTCATTTCTCAACTCTACAATTTTCACCATTTTCATTTCTACCATTTTCATAATTTTCATATCTCATTCTCAATTTACCATTTCCACTACCTACAACATTCATCAAGATTTGATAAAATTTTAAGATTGGGAGTTCAAATTCAAGATTTGGTAAAGAATAATTGCAATCTCCGTCAAGTCGGTATATTTAATTTTTTTGCTTCTTTACTTTTTTTTACACAATTAATTCATTTGTATTATATTTTTTTAAAAAAAATTTAATCTTAAATTTTTTTTTTTAAAATGGTTGGAACACATTCTTCTCAATGTTCTCAACAACCTCCTCTCTTCCCATTTTCATTTTTTTAAGAGGAAATTCTCAAAAATATAGATATTAAAAATCTTTTTAAAGAAAATCAATCTAGTAACACACAATTTAACACAACATGCATTAGAAAAGATGATATTAATGTATGAGAATTTTTTGTTAAAAATATTGATAAACAAAATTCAACTTGTAAAATTTGTCATCAAAAATATAAATTTTTGAAGGGTTAAGGTATAGGCATATTTAAGAGACATTTAGTTAGAGATCATCCTAATAAATTCTCTCAAACAAGACAAACACAAATAGCCACCGGAATAAAAAATATCACGAGTATATTTAAATATAATACGAAAAAAGAAAAAATTGGTCAAATAAAATGGATAGTAAGAAAAGAATTACCACTTAATATAGTTGCATGTTCTATTTTTAAAAAAATATGTTCAAAAATATTTACAATCGGATTATAAAAAAAAGTAGGGGAGCATTCGGTAGGAGAGTAATAGATCGATATTAAGAATTAAAAAATTGTATAATTACACAATCTATGACTAGTCAATATAAATTTTCATTAATTTTGGATATTTGAAAAAATGAATTTAAAAAAGAATATTGTAATAATATGTCATTGGATTAATAATTCATAGATTTTAGAAAAAAGAATTTTAGTTTTTTAATATTGGGATTATCCATATTTCGGTACTCACATAATTAGAGTAATTACAAATTTATTTATAAATTTGGATTAGTGATAAAATTTTTTCTATATCTTTTGATAATGTTTCGATTAATACTAATGTGATTAATATTTTAAAACAAACTATAAAAATAATTTTAAATGAAACATTTTTTTTATGTTAAATGTGCATGTCATATTATAAATTTATGTGTTAAAAATGATTTAGAAATGACAGATATAGTTTTAATAGTTTTAAAAGCCATTTGTGATTTAATTCATCAAATTAGAAATATTTCAATAAAAACTCAAGAAATGAAACAATTATGTAAATTACATAATAAAAAATTTAAAAAATTTAAAGTAGAATGTGAGATGAGGTGGAATTCAACTTATAATATGTTACAAGGTATACTTTCTTTTAGAAATATTTTTATTGAATTTGTAAATTATAATTATGAATATGGTTTTATTGAAAATATCATTTTTTATTTTGCAACTACACTAATTAAATTATTATAATTTTTTTATACATGTATAAATTTATTTTTCTTAAATTATTATCTAACAACTCATTTAATATAATCTAATCTTTATAAAATTTATTCTGTATTTAGTCAATTTGAAGAAAAAGATAGGTTTAGTGACATTGTTCAATTAATGAAAATAATTTTTTTAAATATTATGAAAATATTTCTATTTTTTATTTAGTAACAAGTATTTTAGATTTACGTGTTAAAGTTGAAGGTGTTGAAATATTAATAAACTGTTTTGCATAAAAATTTCCAACGAAAATATATATTAGCTGATAATATTTAAAATAATAAATATTTCATACTTTACGAGCCATGTTTGAATTATATGAAAATGAACATAATAATTTAAATAGTAGTGATATATGTAATAGTAGTACTAGTACAACAACTTGATCATTTTTAATTTTTTTTTAATCATTTATATATGTTAGAAAAAAATAAAGAATTTCTTTATCAATATTTAATGAATTATTTTTATATAAACAAACATTTAGATTATAAGGTTTTAATGATGATGATTTTTTTATATATTAGGTTGGTGGAGAAATAATTCATCATATTTTTTAATTTTGGCACAAGTAGTCAAAAATATACTAACCCCTCCGGTATCCACAGTGTCATCATAAAGTGCTTTTAGTATAGGTGGTCAAGTATTAAAAAAGAAGCATATAAATTTAACGAATGATATTTTGAAATCATTGATTTACATTAAATATTATAAGGATGTTGAAAATAGGATGCAAGATATCGTTTAGGTCTCGAAAGAAGATGAAGAAGAAGAAGTATAATTTTTTTTTATAAGAAATATTATGTAAATAGGGAAAAAAAAATCATCCTTGTGTAGAAATCAAAATAATATATTTGATGGAACATGATCCAAGGCCCAAACCAAAAGAAAGAATTCTCAAGAAGCCTACGAAAGATGCTTACAGACCAGTACTTGACGATCGTCATGATAATCTACCGAAAAACCTTAGCAGCCTAGATCGATCTGTCAAACGATAGGGTCTCAGTCGCCCCGTTAACCGATCGTGACTTACCAAATAAAGGTAATCATTCCGATTAGGCAAACAAATGCAACCCTCCAACCGGACGAGTTTCGAAAGCCTCTTATCGGTCAAGTGACCGAATGATATGCAACACTCTGAACGATTCTAAGGGAAAATCATGATTTCCTTAACTTCAGTATCCCATTTCATAACGACAAATCTCAGATCTTTTAAGTAAGGAAAACACCCCTCCCAAAAATGGTAGTTCTACTGATAAATGAGTATCGTAATCAACTCATAATATTAACCTCCGAGATTCCCGAATCAGTTCGATAAGGAAGGTAAGGTTGAAGTCCCCCAGCGGCGCACGTCTTTCAGAAGTATAAGTTATCCCAAAAACTCTCAGAACAAGGTATGCTCTCTAAGTTTAACACTCTGGACACACTGATCACAGGGAATAGCATTCTCTCAATTTTCAGTCTGTTTCTTTCAATCAAAAACTATTCTTTACTGACTTGAGCGTCAGAGCCTCCCCGCCAGAACACTCTTCGGTAATTTTTGCATGTGTATCCACCCATTGACGGCTATTGTTCGGGTCAAGAAGGAACCGGTATCTGTGGAGTCATAACTCACCTCCAACAGTATTCATAAAAAATTAGTGGATTTCAAAATCTAAATGAAAGTTTGGCAGTGGAGGTGTACCGAATTCGGTGAAACTATTTTAAAAATTTTATGTCTCTGATTTATTTATTTATTTATTGCTAAAAAGTGAATTTAAAAAAAAACAAAATGAATAAAAAAACAACAAGAGAGTTAAAAAAAAAAAAAGGAATACAAGAGAGGTGAAAAAATGAGAGTTATAAAAAAAACAAGGGAGTTTAAAAAAAAAACAACACAAGAGAGGTAAAAAAGAGAGAGAGAAAGAGAGAGTTAAGAAAAAAAACGAAAACAAGGGACGTTAAAAGAAAAAACGAGTTAAGAAAAAAAAAAAAAAAAACCCTGAATCATTTTTTTAGCAATTACTTTTCACATGGTGGAATTAATTACTTTGCAATTTGTTGTTTAATTTAAAAAATCGTTTTATATTAAGATCTAAGTATTAGTATTTTCATCTCTAAAGTGTTTATGTTATTCTTATAGAATTTATATTTACTAGGTTGGTGTTAATTAAATGGATCATGATCAAATACTTCATATCAAAAACTTTTCCAAAATTAAAATTAAAAAATTTGAACCCTTAAAATTTAATTTTATCCATGGAATAAATATGAAATCTATAAAATATTGATACTTAGAAAATTAGTAAAACGATCCTCAACTCACACATTTATAATAAATTGACTTTAACTGCAAGATTAATGCGTGGAAACATGTTTTTTTTTAATAAATCATTAATATCTATAATCATATTAGGTATGATTAAATTTGATTTGATATCAATATTTAATTATTAGACCGACTAAGTGTTTACGTGTGAACATGTTTGGTGATATTGCTACGAGCATGAAGCATGTGCTATGAACCAAAAGCTGAGACCTGTGGAAAAAAATAAAAGAAATTGCATAAGTTTGATTTTGTGACTGAGAAAAGGCCTTTCACCAACCCCACAAATGAATGATCATAAAAACATAGTCTACATTCAAGATGATGGCTATGGAGACCTAATGGACAAGTCATCAAGGGGGTTGGTTTGGGATCATTTAGAGCTCTATAATTATTTAGAAGTGTAGATTGAAAATTTAAAATTTTAGTAAAAATGTTAACTTTTTTATGGGCTCATCCAAAAATATAATATCTAATTAATTGTTTTTTTAATATAGTGAGATGGAGAAAATTAATCTGTAATGACTATAATTTAGGTGGAATTAATTTGAATTAAAATAGTTTAGAATATTCCTAATTACAGGGATATTTGGTGATTATTGAGGTGATTGAAAATTTTTTAGAATAAATTATCAGTATTCGATAATCACTTTGAATACAATTAAATTCAGTTCAAATCGAGGTGGGTCTCTTAATGAGCAAATATTTTTCGATACCCATTTTCTTTATACAGAAGAATTAAACTCGAAATATTAATTTAGAGATATTAGTGTCCAACTATTAAACCAATTAGGTGTTGATGATTTGTATAAAGAATTACTAATATAATGTTAATTTCATAATTTTTTTTAAGAAAATTTTGATTTCTATACACAAAACCATGTAATTGAATTGCATGCTCTAAAAAAATATTTTAATTAAAAAATTTTAAAACTAAAAAAAATTAAAAAATAAGTTAATGAATACTTAATTAATTCCTTAATTTTACATAATTAACGATTTCCAAGGTGGATAAGCTTCTATTTTGATTTCTATGTGCCAAGGTGGTATCCAACAAGCCAGGTCGAACTAAACTTGACCCATGAAATGAAAAACATGAACATTGACTTTCCCACATTGTAGCCTCATTTCAAAGTCAAGCTTGATTAACCTTTAAGAAAAAGGAGACCCCTTATTTGCAAGCATAGGACAAATGATGTTTTTTTTTTTTTTAATAGCTCGATCTCATGAATTTTATATGCTTGTTTCAAAATTTCATAAAATAAAATAGGTGTTCAGAGGGTTTTACGATTTAAAAGTTTAAATTGATTCGAATAAAATTTAGTCATATTTAACATAATTATTAAATATTAATAATTCATATAAAAAATTTTTATAACTTCATTGATATTAATATTATGAAATTGATAATCAGTAGAAATAATAATTATATTTATATATATATATATATATATATATATATCTGTGTCATGACTTATTCAACACAGATCTATTCGATAGTTATAATTACGTAAAGGTGGAAAGTCAAGGCAAAAATAAGAAAAAATAAAAGCATTAGGAATGACACAAACAAGTGTAAATCTTTGGTCAATGGATTTGGATGCGTATAACGGCGATTTAGTAGAAATTAATGTGTAATACGATTCATCCATTGATAAAATAAATAAATAAATAAATAATTGTTGCTTCGATTTCAAATTCGGCGACATTTTAATTATGAAAAGCAGTACTTTTTTCCTAAATTTAAATGTCAATTATAGGTTTATTTTTTATTTTTTTTTTTAACTTAGTTTCTACCTGTTCACTTATGTGCACCCAAAGGGGTATTGTGATTATGAATCCCCATAATTTTGCCAAAAAAGAGAAATTATGTTAATTATTTATGTTAACAATGTAAATTTCTATCTTTTATGTCGACAAAAAATATTTAGGAGTTTCTAATATAAAATTAATTCCATAAAAAATGTGAAATGTTTGAGAATTGATTGCAAGGAAAATGATATTAGAAATAATTTGTCTAGCAAAAAAAAAAAAAAAAAAAACTATTACCCCATTCAAAAGAAAGTGTTCACATAACTTTTTTGAACATATTTGTTCTTTCATAATGTTTTAATTTACAATACTAATCAATTGAGTTAATTATTATTATCTTTTTAAAAAATCCTCTTAAATAATTTTTTTCCTTTTTAGGTGTTCTCAACCAAACTCCAAAATTAAAAAATTTATATTTATAATTTTAAAAAATTATTTTTAGATATTATTTGTTTCACTAAAAGTTTTAACCTTAATAACTTGTTGTATTTTGTCCCGCCGGATATAATTTCTATTGCCGCCCGTAGTTTTTATGCAAAGTTTAAAATTTTTTACTGATAATTATATTAATGAGTTTTTAAATCTAGACATATAAAATCAAGATCACAAATAAAATGACATAATCTCTGCCTCTGAAAATATAAATCTAACGGCCTCGGAAAATATAAATCTAACGGCATGTTGTATTTCGCCCTTCGAAATGATTTTCAGCGTCGCCCCTAGATTTTATGCAAACTTAGAGATTATTTATTAATAATTAAATTTAATAAGTTTTCAAATATAGACATACAAAATCAAGATTTCAAATAAATTGAATTTCGCCGGACGGATATAAACTTTTAATTTCGCCCCTTGTTTTTATGCAAAGTTTAAGATATCGTATTAACGAGTTTTTCATAAACTATAATTATCATGAGAATTAAATCAAAATCCCAAATAAAGTGATATAATTCCCATCCTTTTAAATCATTACCCGAATAATGTGTTGTACTTCTCCCCACTGAATAAAAATTATATCACCCAAAATTTTCATGCAAAGTTTAAGATTATTATCTTAAATCAAGAAAGAGAAATTTTTTTAGTCATATAATTTGTAAGTATTTTATATATTTAATAAGTTTATTTTGTGATCAAAGAAATTATAACAAATAAAAATAAAAAAAAAATAAAAAAAAATTATTTTTTCTCATTATCGATATTTAAAATTATATTTTAATTAATTTATTTTAAATGTTTAAGTACGTTATATTTAAGAATTGCTCAATGTGTCCCTTTATCGAATCAAATCTGACGGCAGAGAGCCGATCCACATCGTGAATGCACAAAATTTGTCTTTAAACTCTTGATTGATTACCAACTAGCATTATTAACATAAAACCAAGTTACCATGCACGCGTTTTGGCACCTTTCAAGCCCCATGATTCAACGTGTTCGGGTTGGTGAGTTTTCTGCCTCAACCAAAAACGATGCGTTTTTCTCACAACTTTTGCAATACAAACAAATTGAAAAACCCACCACCTTGCACTTCTTTTCAAAAGTTCTCCATACGTTACTAACCAACCCCTTCTTTAAAAAAAAATAATAATAATAATAAAAATAATTTTGCAGTAAGTACTGCGCCTCACCATTTGTTTGTCAAAGGGAAGGTTCTATTGGGCACTCCACCCTCTAAAAACTGACCCATCTGTAGAGTCAGACAGTTTTATAATCTGTAATTTTCTTTAATGATATAAATTTAAGTTATAATAAGTCTAATTTATTTAATAATTATATATAAGAGATTATTTTAATTGCATAATTCAAAATCCATTAGCAGATATTAACAGATATGCGCAACAAAAATTAAAAAATATAACAATTTTAAATATAAGAGATTTAGTGAAATATCGGATTAGATAGTTAAAAATTTGAATATAAATTATTTTTAAAGATATGAATGTTAAACATTTAGCTTAGAAAATAACTTCAAATAGAAATGAGTGGTGCAAAAAAATTTGAATTATTATTATTATTATTTTAAATTCTATGAATAATTTATTTTTATTTATTTTTTTCATTATTTTTACTTTTATTTTTTAAAATTTTAATTTTATAGCTTTTTGGGTCTTCTATATTAATCTTTCAAATCATTGATCTCAAAATTTATAATTAAGAGTTAGTTTATTATTGTTTATTTATGGTCAACCCTGCAAGAGATTTTGCAACGAGGACCCTAAAAGAGGAAATGTGAGAGAAGTTTGAAGAAAGAGAATTAGTATTTTAGATAAATAGTTATGTATGTGTGAGTTCTCCTATATTAAATTTGTGTGTAAACTACTGAATAATTCAAATCTAGATTTTATGACACCAAAACTAACACATTTTAGACACTTAAATATAGTAACCAGGCAGGGCTAATCCTCCCTTTTACCATTTGCATTGGTTTTTAAATTATCATTCTAGTTAAATAAAATATTTATCAGAAAAAAAAGATAGATATTATAAAATAATCGCTACTCTATATTGTCGGGCAGCACACGAAACATATTTTAGGCTAACACGCGCTGTTCTTGTATTAGTTTTTTGTTTATTAATTAACTCAATTATTATTATTATTATTATTATTATTATTATTATTATTATTATTATTATCATTCTATAACGTATAAACGTAAAATCAGAGAAAATTTCAGATCTATTAAAAACTAGAGCATAGCGGCATTCGGAAACAATACCGGATGAGCATGAGTTACTCGTCAACGAATTGTTCTTGCACACCGATCATCCACAAATTCTTATGGGTAGGATGCAGTGGGAAAGGCTTACACACTGTCCCTGTAGAGTTTGAGTTCTCATGGTGGTATAAAATAATCACGTTGGGAGATCTCCTCCATTCATGGGTTCGACAGCAGGTTGATCCGTATTAATCGGGATAAATTCTCGAATATTAGGTGGTGGTTAAGTCAAGGAAAAAAAAAAAGAAATTTCTTACAAGTTCTTTTAGCTTTGCAAGGAGGTAATTGTCTTCTTTATTGCCATGAATCTCTTTTGACATGTTAATATTCAATTAGGTATCTCACTTGCTTTTAAAAACTATTAGATATTCTAATATTAGTTAATTCAATTAAAGATTTTTGAGATGATATTATGAAATTTTTGGATCAAGTCTCATTGATATTATGATCGAGAGATTTATAAATAGAAAAAGATGTAATACGATAGCAGAAACAAAGTTAATTGACATATTATTAAACTTGTAAATGAGCAACCTTTGGTGCATTTACCATATAACGATCCGTTTTTATTTTATTCCAATGTACAATCAATTGCGATAAGAATTAATTTTTAAAATTTAGAAAACTTCTATGAACATACAAGTGATGAAATTGGAGAGGGACATTTCTTTCAAGCATATAAACTCCATGCAATCAAAAATATATAATTTCTTTTTGGTGCAGGTGTAATTATCATCGACTAATATCTGAGTTAATCAGACTATTTAAACACTATGAAGTTTATTTTAAGGATCGACTCTTCCATTTGAGACCTTGATCAAGGGGATGGAATAAAAAATATGCCACTTCTTCCTTCAATATGTATGTTTACACGAACTTTGTCCCAGGAGGTGCACACAAATGCATGAGCAGCAGTACAAAGGGTTCATTAATTCTCCATCAAAGTTTCAATTGTGGGGGACAAGTCCATATTATTGGTGCCCTTGGCACTTTAGACATTTCTTCATATGGTTTGCTCTCAACACTATCCTTGACTACTATAAGCACTTGATTAGAAAATTTTTTCCATATTTAAGATGTGTAATTTCCCTTTTTAGTGATAGCCAACTCTAAGATTTTAGTCTTTGAAAAATTTTTTGCCAATAATTTGTTCTAAGATTAAGTAAATTTTTTCCTTAGGGCAATGATTACTCTTAAGAAAGTGCTATATAATCTGAATTTTCCACATTTCTTTCTTGTTTCTTTTCTTTTCTTTTTTTGCTAGGCTTCCAGAAACTGTGACTGTATATATAATATTTTGTTGGATCGAGTCGTGGTGTGTCATAAATAAATTATACTTTTATATTTATTACAAAATTTTAGAAATCCCATTGATTATAGTCTTAAGAATTAGGAAAAAAAATTGATTTATAAATTATTTATTTTATAAATAAAACATAAATTAGTGTTATTATTGGTTTTTAGAATGAATAATCTGACAGTGTTTATCTTTTATCTCTGTTTTTTATTTTTCAATTATCTTATTTTTTTTATAAATGATATGGTGGTTAATATGTCAAATTATGTTTACGTATATACAAAAACATCTAACAAATTAAATATAAATATCTTTTTTTTTTTTTTTCAAATTCTCTCTGTACTGAAAAAGAAAAAAATCATAAAAATAAATAGAATTTACGTTCTCCAAAAACTAGACGAGTGGGGTGGAGGCATAAATGGAGAAGAGATTCGGTAGGAGATTTTGGTTATTTAATTATGATTAGAGATTTGAATTGTTATAAAAATATAAAGATCGATATTGAGAGATCTTTATTTATAAAAGATCTGATAGTAGGTTGATTTGGATTAATCGGATGAAAACTCATATATTAGATGGTGTTAAATCAGAAAAAAAGAAAAAAGAGATTGGGTAGGGGCAAAAAGAGTACAAATAGGAAGATACCGGGGATCAAGTGAAATATTGGAAAATTAAAAGCAATAAAAAAATAAAGAATTCCAACCAGTTTGGTATTAAAAAATAAAATAAAAAAATCGAACCGTCAAAATATCAATTTGAGCACATCACATCTCATCTCATGTCATCTTCTCTCTCTCTCTCTCTCTCTATAAAATGGATAAAAATCCGCTGTTGGAACAGCCCATAGGAAAGCCGGGGGGTTTAGCCCCTGGTTTTCTTCGCTCTCTAAAAAACCAACGACAATTTCTCTTTCAGCAGAAAAGGAAAACCCCAACCCCCCCTTCTCTCTCTCTTTAAATTCTCAAATTTCATCGTCGAACTCTATCTTGGGCCATGGTCTTCACTTGAACAGCAACAGCAGAGACGCTATAAATACTTTTCACATCTGTTTCTCCTTCCCTCCTCCACCGGAAAACAACAGTAACATTTACTCACTCTCCTCCCCTGTTTTTGACCTCTGATTTAGGTCAATTTTCAAATTCATCATTTTCATCACTTTTTTTGCGAATTTGAATCCGTACCCACTTCGTAATTCTGGGTTTTCTGCAATACCCATCTCCCAATTTCCCTGAATTTCGTCTCTCTTGTTGCCCTCTCGCTCAAGGGCTTTTTAAAAATATCCTCATAGAATTGTGAGATTTTGGTAGGCATTATAAACCTACTTTTGCAATTTAAAGATAGGGTCCATGGGGATTGAGCCAACACTAGTTGACAGGAAAGGGAAAGACTTATGCGAATTGTCCGAGGAGACCAACAGCAGGTCGAGGAGGAATCGTAGGAGACAAAAGAAAATGGTTCAGAAGCTGTTTGAAGCTTGCAAGGATGTGTTTGCCTCTGGTGGAACTGACTATATTCCTCCTCAAGCCGATGTTGACCGACTTCGAGCAATCCTTGGTATGGAAAATTAAAATGTAGGCGTTATAGACTGATTTGATTCCATATATTGAATCCTAATTTTTCTGCATTTGCGTTTTTCTCATTATTGAGAATTTTATTGCCCATCGGTTTTTCTTTTTACATTAATTTTCCATATTTGGGCTTTCCTCGGAATTAAAAAATATATCGCCTATTCAATTTAATTCTATCTTTGCACATTTATGTTTTTCTAAGCATTAAGACACAGTGTTCTGTTCTCTTTGCTTGCCTTTTTGTGCTCGGTTTTGTGGGTTATTGCATGTGTCGACGTGGTTTCCTGCTGCACTCTCATAGGAAGATGCACATTTGAGCTCGTAAAAATTTATTGTCTAATCAATTTAACTCTAATTTTGTGCATTTTGGCTTGTTTCTGCAATGCGAATTACATTGCCTATTCTGTTTATCTCTTGGGGTAAAAAGCAATAGCACTTTTGTTGCTTATTTAACCTGGATAACTGGTGAAGGTGGAACGTTACTGTTTCTTTCCGAAATTTGAATTTGTTTTGAGGGATTTTCTATGATTCCCAGATTACAGCCACCATTTCTTGTGAGATGGGATGGTAAAAATGATATGAGAGTGTTGTTGAACGGGGATTCAACAGTCACCATTCCATTGGTATTTGTAGGAAATCCCTTGTCTTGAAGTTCTTATGATATGGGTTTGTATGATTTCATGTTACAAGTGTTTTTTGGATATATGAACCTTCGTGGCAACAAAAACTGCATTCTTAGTCAACGTTGAATTTTTTATTCATCCAATTCAACTTGTTCTATATATTCATTTCTGATTTTTTTTATTCCTGGTGGTCCATGATTCTTTTCTAACTATAAACAAATTTCTTTGGATCAAACAAATTTCTAGGATTTTAGGTGGAATGAAGCGCTTCTTTTGGAGTTAAATTTCCGTTTGTCAGTATTTTGATTATTCAATATATAGTTTCTGTTATTGCTAAGCCTAGATTTTTGATTATTCAATATATAGTTTCTGTTATTGCTAAGCCTAGATTCATGAAACTTAATCTAGATGTATTTTCATTTGCATATCTTTGCAGAACTAGACATGGATTATGGTTGATGGTATAAATGGCATTGTGCTTGAGGCTATGTACATGTTATCTGTTAATGATCTTTGCAGATCCTGGTTTAATTTTAGTCAGCTGGCAGAATTATTTTTTTATTTCGAAACAACATGCGCCAATGGGATGTCTGATTTAGTTTTTTGGCACTGCAAACCACAAACTGTGGTACATTTATGGCCTATCCTTTCCACTGTATTTTAAGTGATATAATAGACTGCTTGGATTATTTCCTAAAGAATTTTGTTGTTAAGGGAGTTACCTGATTGGCCTTGATCTTAAGTTTACCCTTTTTTTTTTTTGCTTTTTTCGTATTTGTCTTGCTGTGAGACTAATGGGTCTGTCTGCTAACTGTGTAGATAAAATGACACCTGAAGATGTTGGTCTGACCCCTGAGATGCGATATTTTAGGATTTTAGCTGCTGATGAACCACCCATCATAACGTATTTGTGCCTGCATGAATGCGATAAGTTCTCGGTAGGCTAAATCTTTTATTGTAATTGCATCATAAAACTCTTAATAATTCTTTCTCTTATTTTCACTAGCAACCTGGATATCTTTGAATTTCTGCAGATTGGAATCTTCTGCTTGCCACCATCAGGTGTTATTCCTCTTCATAATCATCCTGGAATGACTGTTTTCAGTAAGCTTCTTTTTGGGTCCATGCACATCAAATCATATGACTGGGCTATTGATGTACCATCCTATCCCACTGCAGTTCCAAATCCAGCTCAGAGTAAGTTTTCTAATGAGGTGAATTCTTTTGTGTAACTATTCAATTCATCCAGTTTTTCTGAATGTGATTGGAAGCTTTTAAATTAGAAGAATGTAGCTATTCAGCAACAGGCTATACAGTATGTGGCTCAATTTTGAAAATGAACATGTTAGATGATATTTATTTATTCTCTTTTTGGGGGGAGGGAAGACCTCGCATGGTGCATCAGAGAAAAATCTTTAGATTTGTTGAGACCTCTTTTCTTTTCTTTTCCTTTCCTTTCCTTATTCAGTGCTGAATAAATTACTGAAAAAGGAGTGAGATATGGTTTACAGCAGATTTGTCCATGAATGCAGGCCAGTCTCCTGGGGTTAAGTTGGCCAAGGTCAAGGTTGATGCAGACCTTACTGCTCCATGCAACACCTCCATCCTGTATCCGGCTGATTGCAATATGCACTGTTTCAAAGCCGTGACGGCCTGTGCATTTCTGGATGTGTTGGGACCACCGTACTCTGATCGTGATGGTCGGCACTGTACATACTACTTTGACTATCCGTTTTCTAGTTTTTCTGGTACGATGACTTTACCTCCTGTCGTGTTCATCTATGTTTTCATTCTTTTGGGTACTTGTTGTAGTATGATATATATATTTTGTGTGGACCACAAGCTGAACATTCTCTTCAGGGTGCTTTTTCATTAAACGTGAAAACAGTTGTTCATCCTGGAAATGAGTGCCCCACCACATCATTCTTTGGGCGTGTTGAGCTCATACCCCCAAACTATTTCGATTATGATGGCTGAACTTATTTTTTTGTCCTGCTTGCCACTATTTTCTTTTTGTTCATGTTCGTGATCAGAGTGTCCCAACACGAATAGGTTTGGAGCGCAACCTCTTTTTATTTTTTATTTTTGCTTGAGTGTTCACTGTCAGAGTGCCCTGGTACAAATACATTGAAAGCTGCTTCACCTGTTTTTATATATGTGCTTTTGCATGAGTAGAAGTTCGCATTCAGTAAATTTGTACAAGTATTTTTTTTTAAGCTAATGTGGGGCCCTTAAATAAATAGTCTGAAATATTCAAACTTTGAAAGTGGGTCAATTAGGATATGAACTAGGGATGAGTCCTGTTCCTTGCAGTGGAAGTCTTTAAAATTGGTCAAGCAACTAATCCTTTAACCATAACCATAAAATTATATATATATTTTTCCTATTATTGTTCTTATATTTGTCCATGTTTTAAATTATTCTATGGGCGTACCCAGTGTCGAAACTCCCACATTATAAACTCTGAGAAAGAGAATACCTAGACAGCCTTCCCATTGCTTTTTGCAAGGAGGCTGCCCGGACCTCCCGGACACAATGGAAAGACTCCACCATTGCGCCAAGTCTGCCCTTCTTTTAAATTATTCAATCATTTTAATAAATATTTCATTATTGATATTGTTGTTTATTTACATGCAACCTTATGAGTTTGTAATTTTAATTATTTTTTATGTTGCCCGTGTAATTTAAAGTTTAATTCAATCCTCTGTTCCACTTCTATTTTGATTTATTTATTTATTGATATGACACCATAATCAAGTTCATAATTTTTTTCACTACTTTTTTTAGTTTATATGTCCTCACTTTTTTTATGTTAATTTTTTTTTACCTTTTCGCTTTAAATATAATATATAACATTAAAATAATATTAGAGTAAATGTGGCATGTTAAAAAAAAAAAAATTAAAATAGTCAAACAAATTTTGGCAATGTTTAAAGATAAATAGGGGAATAATAATAGTATACTTTTACAAGTCTCGATATATATGTTTGGGCAAGAACCAGTTGGTGCGACGTATTTAGTGCTATCTTGGTATTATGCTAACTTTAAGTATATGGTAAATTTCAGTTGATGGGGTATCTGTGCCGGAAGGGGAGAGCGAAGGTTATAGTTGGCTGCAAGAGAGGGAGGAGGTTGATGACTTGATCGTAGTTGGAGCACTATATCAAGGCCCAAAGATCGTGACTAAATAATTTTCTCTGTTGCCCATTTTGTGCAACAACAGAACTCTTGTTTCTCTTTGGCTCTTTTCCTTTACCGCACGAGGCACTTGCTGCTTCTTTTCTGTTTTTCTATAGTTTCTGTACATACCCTAAAGGAACGGGAGAAAAAAGAAAAGTTGTTTTTATTACAGCAATGATAAACGAGAACTTTTGTTTCAGCATTTCCTTAATTCAGGTCATGCTTTTTCTAATATTCTGTTTTTTTGAATAATTTTTAACTGGGAACTCAGTTCAAAGAACAACTACTCGGTCTATGATTAGAAGCCCCAGATGCATCATTGAACAATGTTGTAACAGTGAGAGGGGAGGTTCATGGTGCGTCACCATAAGTTTGCTGGCTAGAAGCCAGCTTGGCCGTTGCATCTGCACAAATTTTTTCTTTGGAGTACATGTTTGAATTTGGCCGTGCTTGTAAATTGTAATTTACTTTTTCAGATGTAACATACTAAATTCTTATTTTTCCCACGCTTGTAAATTTTTTCCTTTGCCGATTCCAGTGAGGACCTTAGCAATGATTAGTAAAAGGTTGAATCTATTTATTTCTGGTCATTGCCCATGATCAGATTTTCTATGCTTTGTATTTGTATGGTACTACTGAGAAAGGAGTTTAGTATTGAAATGTTTTAAAGTAGGTTACATTGCTTCCATCTTATTTCCAGCCTAGCCATTGCATCTTCACAAATTTTTTCTTTGGAATACATACTATTGAATTTGGCCATGCTTGTAAATTGTAATTTACTTTTCAGATGTATCCTGCTCGATTTGTATTTTTCCTTGTAAATTTTGGCCATGCTTATAAATTATTTTTCTTTGCAGTTGCCAGTGAGGACCTTTGCAATGATTAGTAAAAGGTTGAATCTATTTATTTCTTGTCATTGCCCATGATCAGATTTTCCATGCTTTGTATTTGCATGGTACTACTGAGAAGGGAGCTTAGTATTTGTTTTAAAGTTGGTTATATTGCTTCCATTTTATTTTCTGTGCTTAATTAAACCATAACGAGGGATTGACCTCGACCAAAATCTTATTCTAATTGTTTTATTCGGATTCGGGATTACCACCAGGTATTCATCTGTTTTATTCAGAATTTGATGTTCCTTATTTCCACAGCAGCCGGAAGAAATAGGTTATTAAGTTCTTTGCCCCGGAGATCTCACTTTATGCATTTGTGGAAGTCACTTCTGATGGTAGGGGCTCTGCATTGAATCGTGGAAGTGCAAAAGATGATCACCATTATGTGGAGGAAGGTGGCAGGGATGGCTGCACGATTCATTTGCTCTGCTGATCCTGTCTCATGAATTTGAGCTTGATTGGTTACTTTTCTCTTGCATCTCACTCTAGGGATGCTTCTTAGAATTTACACATCAGCATCATCTTTTAGCCTATTGATAGCCAGGTTCTGTCTTCTGTGAATTTTGTTGCTTCTTAATTGTCCAAGGTTTAGTTTTTGTTGCACAAACTTAGCTCAGGACCCAACTTGTCCTGCCCCGAAAGGAGTTGAATACTTTATTTGTGAGGCTAGTGTTGGATCTCTTGGCATTGGTACCAGACTGAATGTGAGCTGGAGCTTCATGGCTATTTGTTTTGTTTTACTTCACAAAAGATACAAGGTTGACCTCTTAGTTACCCGTGGGACTATTGACTAATGATCGAGAATCTCAACCACATATTTTGATTGCATCTAATAAAACTAACCAGTATATTGATGGATTCAGTGTGTGAGTCAGCACCTGCATAGGGACCAACAAACTTCGAAGAATACAATCAGAATTCAAGGAAGTAAAAAGGATTCTGTCACACAGATAACAACTACCTAACTCCTCTTCCTCTCCTTGTCATTGATGAGGGATTTGTGGTTGTTATTAGAAGTGATATCCTTATGCTTATATGCTTTGACTTCTAAATCTGTTGCTGAATTAGTTACTTCACTTCCAGGACAGCCACCATATGTGACATTTTAAACAGTATTCTGGTTATATTGTAATGGATGCACGTCATGGCCAAGCTCTATTCTACTATGTTTTATTATTATTATTTTTTTATTTTATTTTTTATTTTTTTGGTGAGATCTATTCTACTATGTTGAAGCTGAATCTGCTTACCCCCCTTACATCCCTTATCCCTGTGCTTGCCCTTTTCCCCCCCTTTATTCTTTGTTCTTCCTGATATTCATAAACTCTTTCCTTTTATTAACTTTGTGGAGGCGTACTAATGTCAGGCCCTGGTTTTTCTTCACTTGGATTTGGTGCTTTCATTGAAAATGGACCCTTCAAGGTAGGAGAGGATGGACTTCTTGTGAAGTAGAAGAGGATGGACTTCTTGTGAAGAATGCATACTCCTGGAATCTAGGTAAGGAAGTTTTATCAGATTAAAGTGAATATTCTATTCAGAAGAATCATATGTTAGTTTGTTAATAATTTGCATATGGTCTTAATGTGACAGAATCCAACATGCTGTATGTGGAGTCATTTATTGGTGTGAGATTTTTGTACTCAAAACACAAGTTCAAACTACTTTTGGAATGATACCAGGACTGGTATGCAGTTACTATTTGACATCAAACATATTTTAGGCATCAGATATTTCTTCAATCTTGACTAGAAAATTTTTGGTCGGAGAGAGCTGAGGACAAGTTACAGTTCATAATTAATTGGCTGGAAGAATCTCCACTGTACAGAGACTCGGACTTGTTTCTTACAGGTGAAAGCTATGCAGGTCAGTTAGCTTCCATTCTGATCATTTTTTTTTCTTCTCACTAAAAGTTTATTTTGAGTGTTCAATCCTTCCTTCTTTGGAGGGCATTAGGGTTGGTGATTCTCCAATTATTTTATTGTTTTATATGAGGATTTTTAGTGTTGGAGAATTTTGTCTTTGTCGCAGGGCACTACATTATTTAGTGCCTAATAAAATCTGGGAAGCAGCTATAGAAATGACTACTAAATACTACCTTATTTGTATTCTATGCCATACACAAGTTCACCTAAACAGTATAAACTTCTTTGGACAAAATCAAGGAGAAAATTGACATTGTTGAAAAGGTCATTAATGCATTAAACTACTAATAAAAAAATATTCATGCATCAGTTGTCTGCTTGTATCAGGCTACACATATGATTTAGAGTTGAGCAGAGTCCAGTTTTAACTTTTATGAATTCTTAAAGTTCAAGGGTTTGATCTAAGAAGTAAGAGGTTTGGGGATCTGTTTGTAAAAGGGTTTACTCGGTGCACAAAATGCTCCCTGGCTTAGTGCGAGGGTGGACACATATATACGCAGCCTTCCCCTTGTATTTTTTACAAAGAAGCTGTTTTTACGCCTTGAACCCATGATCTCGAGGTCACTAAAGAAGCAACTCTACCTTTGTACCAAGGTTCACCCTCGTCTAGGGATCTGTTTGTAAGTAAGCAATAGTTTAAGAATATACTTTTCAATTGACTTCGAGTCAATATAGATATACGTCTTTTCCTTCCCCTCTCTTTGTGAAGGATTTGTGGTTGTTATTGGAACTATCATTTCCTTCCCCTCTCTCTGTGATGGCTTTGTGGTTGTTATTGGAAGCACTTACTTTGTGGTTATCTGCTTTAACTTATTATTCTGTTGCAGAACTGATAACTTCTCTTCCAGGACAACCACCAAATGTGTCATTTAAACAGTATTCCGGTTATATTGTAACCAATGCTCAACAAGGTCGAGCTCTATTCTACTACTTTGTGGAAGCTGAATCAGCTGATCCGCTTTCATGTCCCTTAACCTAGTGGCTCAATGGAGGTCTTACTACAGATATGCTTGCTTTTTTTTTTTTTTTGGCATGAAAATTGTTCTTTAAGATATTGATGAACCTTTATCTTGTAATTGTTTTGTGGGGGTACTCACTAATTTCAGGCCCTGGTTGTTCCTCGGTTGGATATGGCGCTTTCATGGAAAATGGCCCCTTCAGAGTAGGAGAAGATGGACTTCTAATGAAGAACGAGTACTCTTGGAATCTAGGTACTGGAATATTCCAGATGAAACAAACCTATTGTCAATTTGATACCAATCAACATATGATCTTTATGTGACAGAGTCCAACATGTTGTTTGTGGAGTCACCTATTGAAGTTGGATTTTCATACTCAAAACACAAGTTTGAACTACCCCTGGAATGACACTTCGACTGGCATGGGTTTTCCCTTTGACCTTGAGGTTATCTTTTACTTCTTAGATTCCTTTAATTCTGACTATTTTTTTGCACGGAAACAGCTGAAGATAATTTAAGATTTATTCTTAATTGGCTTGAAGAATTTCCAGCATACAAGGACTTTTTTCTTACGGGTGAAAGCTATGCAGGTAATTGAACAGAAGTATTCAGTATCATCATTTTGAAAATCTTGAGAAATTGACATTTTCTGTTGCAGGCCACTATATCCCACAGCTTGCAGCGTTGTTGTTAGAATACAAGCAGCCTAATATCAAACAGATCAAGCTCAGAGCCATAGCTGTAATTATCCCAAGCTTGAGATCCTAGTTAATAAGTAAACCAAAAGTCTTCTGTTTCAGCAATTAAAATTTTAGTTTTTAACTATTAATTTTTGGGTTTTTTTTTTTTTTTTTTTTGTTTCCTTGTGTAGCTGGGAAATCCACTGCTAGACTTTGACATCACTCCCCTTGATGCCGATTACCTATGGTCACATGGTGCAATATCAGACAAAACTTTGATGTTGGGGAAGACTGTGTAATGAATCAAGTATCCAAGAGTCTCTTAATAAGAACTTGTCACAGGGCTGCATAGAACTGTTAAATAGAGTTTCAACAGAGATTAGCAGCGATAGACATTTTTAACCTCCTGTTGCCCGAGTGCCTAGCTTCAAGTAGTTCTCAGCAGTTCCAGTCCATAGGGAAACATGGACAGATACTTGCAGCTGTAAGTGGTAAATAAGTTATATCCATTCATGCAGTTTTTCTTAGATAGTTTGCTTTGGGGGATAAGCTTTTCCACAGAATGTATTTCTTTAGCTTGTGCTTTTGCAATGGACAGTTTTCTAGGAGTCGGGCCATTGGTGATCCATGCGTAGAGGGTAGGATATTATCCTCTCTTAACAAGCCTGAGGTCCAACAAGCACTTCATGCCAACACAACTCATATCCAGTTTCCATTGAAGTTTTGTTCAAGCTCAAGGTCTCTCTCCATGGAGAAGAAGTGAACTTCTAGGGAACTAAATTTGGCATTTATGGTTTTAATTAATATAAAACAATGTATTGATCAAATGTATAACTGCACATTTATGCTGCGGGTGTCTTCCATATGATGGAGAAAACTTTATGCTGAATCTTATACCTCCTGTTGCGGACATTCTGAGAGCAGATATTCCTGTTTGGCTCTACAGGTAAGATTTATGCCATCTAAAATGAGAAAAAGATGCCAAAGGCTGTTAGAACCTTCTACCAATCTACTTAATGATATTTGAAATGTCTTAAGTGGCGACCAAGATGCCAGGGTCCCTCTCACTGGGACAACGATTATTGCAAATAAGCTGGCAAAGGAGTTGGAGCTGGTTCCATTCACAACATATTCTACTTGGTATAACATGAAGCAGGTGCTTGTCTCTCCACTTGCTTGAAGCTGAAATTGACCGGTTCACATTTTTCTCTTGTTTGATTCTCAATCCTTTTTTCTCTTTCTTTTTTCTTGTCTTTTGAGGATGCCTTGTCCTCATGTTTGTGGATTCTATCTTTTCTATTGAATTCTTTTCTATAATAAAATAGATTTTTTTTGGTTCTATTGTTAGAGTTAGATTATAAACCCGACCTATATTTGTTGAAAAGAAGGGGAAAAACTGGGAGGGACTCACTTATTTGTGGGTTTTGTGATGAAAGAGTTTTAAGCAGATATGAAATGGTTTTGCAGGTTGGGGGATGGTCACAATCATTTGGTGGGTTAAGAGATGGAAAAAATGAGACGTATTTGACATATGCAACTGTTAGGGGTGGAGCCCATGAGGTCCCGTTTACTGCGCCTTCAGAAGCTCTCTCATTGTTCCGATCATTTTTAAATAATTCTCCACTTCCTAGGCCGCATGCACGAACAATTAATTAATGGTTGAGCAGCCTCTGTAAACTAAAATGATCTACATTTGGTCAATTTTCTTCTCTGAAGTCTGTATCTAGCAACTGTAACTGTAATATGCTCCTCCTTCCTACGTGTTCAAAATTGTGAAAGAAGAAATTTTACAAATGTGTATGTCTCATGCATATGGTGCGGGGGCGTGTGTGGGCGGGTGTGGGTGTGGATGTGGTTGTGGGGGTGTGCGGTGAATCCGTGTTCTAGAAGAGGATCACGGCCACTTGCTCGTGTCCTTTGGCTCGTGCCTCTTGGTTGTGGTCTTTCATTTGCACCCTTTGGTCGGGACTTTTCGTGCAAACCTCCATGCTATCTGCTCGGGCGCTGCTTATGGCCTTTCGAGAGTTCGTTATAGGGGTCTGTGGGGTTGGGTGGGAGCGTGTGCGTGTCTGTGTCGTGGGGTGTGTGTGCGTGTGCGGGTGTATGTGTATGTGCTGGTGCGCGTGGGTATTTTTTTTTTTGTTTTTTCTATTTGAAATGTTCACGAAGGACTGAACGTGTCACGAATGTGTCACGAAAGACACATAATTTTGTGAGAGTTAGAATTAAATTTTGCTTGATTCAAATTTGTTTTCATTTTTCTTTTCTGATTATTTTTCTGTGTCAATTCTCGACATGGAGATAGAGATGCGGTTTCTCCCTTTCCTTTGTGCAAAGAGTTTCTTTTTTACCATTAACAGAATTGTTTTCGTAAGCTATGTTGCCTATTATGCAAGGATTTGTAGATTTTGCAGAAATTTTGTTTTTGAAAAGGTTGCTAAACATTCCAGGTTATATGTGTTTATTTTTGTTATTACATGACTCCGTTCTTTAAACTGAGCAAAGAATTTGAGCGTGGCAATGACAAAGGTATGCCCATGATGTGGGGGATGTAATGGAGATCGAGGCAAGATCAATCAGTTTCTGCTGAAGTAATTTCCTTCTAAGCATTTTCCAAAATGCAAAAATAGGATCAAATGTTCTGATTCACTTGAGGTAAAGGGGGAAGATAAAGGCCCTCCTTTAAGGAAATCGTTGAACAGGGAAGTGCCTCGCAATTAGAGCAACAAAAGCGTCTCTCATGTTGGGCCATGGGCTTGGCCATTCTGCAAAGTTATGTGATAAGATAGTCCCCATTTTGGAATGTTGTCTTCTGTTCATTATAAAAATGCTAGGATTGGGTATCCTCACTCACTCACTCACTCTCTCTCTCCCTCGGCTTGACAGAAGGGGTATCCTATCAATTAATATACTATCTGTTTATAAACTCACACGTGTCAGACCAAAATTAAGAGAGGTGGCTTGCTGGTAAGCACATGAACTTTCGAAGTAGCTTCGGGATGCTCTGGAAGCTTTGGGTGGTCGTCCACCTACAGCACGTTGTAAAGGGAGTAACGTGGAGAAAGCTATCTTATGTCATTGCCAATATTGGTTATAATATAAATAGGTTTTTCCAATTTTCTTCACCGATAAAGATATTTGCTTGGGGACTCATTCAAATGCAGTACTGGAATTATTGCTTATCATCTGATGTGGGTTTTTGAAGTATCATATTTGTTGGAGGAAATGAGCTATGAGCTTTTTCTTATTGTTCTTCACTTAGAACTTCTTTATACTATCCCTTTTGTGTCCATCTCTGCCCACTACGTGTTGCATCTCGTGGAAGGTCCAAATGATGGGCACTGTATTCAAGTCTTTTTGACAGCATGCCACATTGCATATACCTAAACATTGCTAAGCTTTGAAATCTTATCTGCCATTCCACCTGCTATGTTCCTCCGGACAAAGAAAACTGATAATCGAATTTGCAGCTGATGCTTGACATTTGGGTGCAGTAGCTCTCATAATTTGCATAGAAAATGAAAGAAGTCCTGTGTTCAGGTATATTCCTCGTGTCCATGCAATCAATATATGTGTTTGTGTGTGTGCGTGTCCGTGTATAACACAAAATAAAGAGGTCCATTGCTTTTGGCTATGCATGTCTGACATGACATTATGTTGAGCAGGACAGTATCTATGGAGGTTTATACTTAATGATCTTGTCACTTTATGACATCCTGACTATTTGACTGTATTTGTTCTTCACCGGGATTGGCACAAATTCATTACTTTATAGTGTATAATCCTATCTTCTATTATTGATGTGATCACTTTGTCTGATTATGCTTTGCTTGCTTTGTGCCGGGGGGGATTGTAGGAGTTGGGTTGATTCAAAGGGGAGGAGAGCTGGTCAAAGAAAAGTTCAAAGAGCGAAAGCTGGCTTTCTGAAGCAGCTCAATAAATATGCATAAATAGACATAACGATAGGATGTTTACATATATGCATATGAGAGATATTCACATACAGAAGATAAAAATTAATGCTTTTCATTGTCTAGCTAAAGAGCCTCATTCTATGAGAAGCAATAATTCAATTGGCTCTCTTTGTTTTGAATATTTGATTCTATTTACCGAGATGGAAAGATATTACCAATTTGCTCTGGAATACCCCAAATACAAACTGAACAATTTGATCTCTCAGTTTTATAATCTGTTTACCCCTTTTTTTTTACTTATTGGAGGAAATATAATGTGTTGTGGTTAGAAGGAAATTTCTTTGCGGTTTTCATGTTTATAACATATGGCAAAACATATTGCACCAGCTACATATCTACATTAAATGTCCCGTTTTCTTCTGTTAAAGGCAAGCCTCAACAGGAACTATGAAAGCCAAAAAAATAAAAATAAAAATCTATGCTGTCCATTGCATGTTCCATCAGCACATTTTATTGCAGAAGGATCACATTTCATAAAATTAGGATTTTTTTTTTCCTTTGAAGGCTAGCAATATGTGGGAACCAATCGTGAACTTGGCAGTGCATACGCATATATCTGATCAGATTGCTCCATGAATTGCTTACTAATTGGCTTGACCTCTGACCCTCATGAACTTAGTATAGCAAAGCATCTAGACACAATCTAAATCAAGTGACCCAACTTTTTTTTTTTTTTTTTGGTTACAAGACCCCGGATCACGGGGTCGGGGGAGGGGGGAGGGGGGTTGGGCCTTGGGGACAGTGACCGAACTGCGAAACCAGTGTTCAATGAGGCCATGCAAGTGTTTCTTTTGTGTTAGCCATTGTTTTTGGGCTTCTCTTTTCAGATGAGGTCTATTTGAGGCTCATTTAAACCACCACCTGGGCTAGTAATGCTAGCAGATTAGTTCCAGCATAGCACACATCATGATCTTCATCATCTCCCATTGATGTGTATAACAGGGAAAAGCCATTTAGCGTCATCCTTCAATTTTGCTGTCTGAAATACATTATCAGTACAATTTTCTCACAAGAAGCTGGAATATGGTGAATGAACTGTCTCTTTGTTGGATGAAAAAGACACATTTCTTCTTTGTTATGGTAGACATAATATGGTTCATTTAGTCACTGTGAAACACATTAGTTTATGAAAGAGAAAAAAAAAAAAAAAAACAGTAGTAATTCAATAGTCAGATTTCTAAGTGCTGTTCAGATTTTGCAACGCATAATATACTGCTGCAGTTTATTAGAACAGCAGAACACTGCTGGACATAGTAAAGGAGATGTATTTGCAGTATTTTCCACCCAATTCTTGATTGATCAAATGTGATTAATCTTGGTGCCATATCTAGAAATAGGAAATGGCTCTGACACATTACAAAGAAGGGGAAAAACTAGTCCTTGCATATCCCAGACCTCAGCTCGATGGTTAGATTTTCTCCTTTTTTCCCTGCTGATGTGATGTGCAATGGATTCATATGGGACTTGTTCATGTTTATGCATCCAACATAGTTCATCAACATATCGTTGGGTTCGGAGTCATTACATCGAGGGTAAAAGAAACAGGTTGCCGGCTAGTATACTGACCAACATATGTCTCCAAATATGGTACCATCAAATTGGCGCCCTTCCTTTTCAGCACCAGAGCTTTTTCAAGATAGTTCACAGTATTCGTTTTTTGAGACGTTTATGGGTGTTATTCACATTACAGTGTGTAAAGAATATTGGCAATTCCTAAATTGAAGAGATTTTAGAAATATCTTGGGAATTAATATTGCAAGTATTGGGAATAAATTTTGGAGATTTCCAAATTAAAGAAATCTTAGAATATTGACTTTCTAAAATTCCAATATTGTAATTATTTAGTTTATTCTTTACAATCTTGTAAATATTCTATGTAATCTTTCTTTTTATATTTCTAGGGTTTAACCTCATGGAATCACCTTATTTATAGGGTTATTGTATAATCTATTGAACATACAATATACACAAGCCATTTTCTCTTAGTCTGCTTTTCTTTATTTTCTCAGTTTTTCTGTTTTATTATGCTTTTTCTAACATGGTATCAGAGCACTAGGTGTTCGATCTGATTTTATTTTATCAATTAAACACTTTCTTTTTGTCGAGTTATGGAGAAATTAGATATTTCTCAACCTATATCAGTTATGCTTGATGGATACAACTATCAGGCATGGTTTCAAGGGATGAGAAGTTTTCTTAAGGGTAGGAGGCTATGGCGTTATGTTACAGGAGATATCAAATTGCCTATAAAATCTGATGACGAATCGGATGATGATTTTGGCAACCGTCTTGAAGATTGGGATAGCAAAAATCACCAAATTCTTACTTGGTTTCGTAACACATCTGCACCTTCTATTCATCTGCAATTTAGTCGTTTTGAGACGGCTAAAGAAGTTTGGGACCTTCTTGCAAGTCGCTATACTACATCAGATCTGGCTCATCAGTATCAATTGCTCACAGAACTTCACTCTTTGCGACAAGAACGAGGTCAGTTAATCAATGATTTTCTTGCCCGTATACAGTCAATATGGGATCAACTTGCTCTCTTTGAACCCCATTGGCAATACACAGCTGACGCAAGTAAATATGCAATATATCGAGACCAAGGATGTCTGGTCCAATTTCTTATGGCTCTAACATCAGATTTTGAGCCTGTTAGAGCTTCAGCTTCATCGACATCCTCTCCCTACTATTGAAACTGCAGTTTCTGAGTTGATATCAGAAGAGACTCGTCTGGGATTACTCAAACCTCAACATAGTGACGTTGTATTGGCCACCACTACTCGAGGACCAAAATTTCCAAATTTCTGTCGTAACTGTCAGAAGTCAGGTCATATCCTTCCTAATTGTCCCACTGTTGAATGTAGGTTTTGCAAGAAGCGAGGACATATTTCTAGTCGATGTCTTGCTAATCCTATGATTGAATGTAGATATTGCAAAGAGAAAGGTCATCTTATTGAAAATTGCCCAAAGAAGGTCATTCAATCCCAAAATCGTTCACTCTCACGGGTTCTCGACATATCTCACAATCTGCTGCTGTTGCTGCCACTTGGGATTCTGCTACTACCACCTCTTCTTCTCAGCCAATAATATCTCTTGGTGATCTTCAAACCCTTTTACAACAAGTTCTTTCTTCTGATAATCACAAACATACTGCACTTTCTACCGTATCAGGTACTTCTTCTTGGTTTTTTGACTCTGCTTGCTCTAACCATATGACCCATAATTCTCATTCTTTTACTTCTTTATCCGCTCCTAGTACACCATCTATGATTCATACAGCTGATGGCTCTACCATGCCAGCCACTCATATTGGTCATCTTTCTAACTCTTTTTTAGATTTACCGGATACATTTTTTGTCCCTACACTTACCTTAAATCTTATCTCTGTTGGTCAATTATGTGAACTTGGATTTGACATAATATTCACTTCTATTGGATGTCGTGTGCAGATCCTCAGACGGGAAAGATCTTTGGGACAGGCCGTAAGGTTGGACGTCTATACGAGCTTACTTCTCTTCACATTCCTATTAGTCGTTCCTCACTCTACTGTGCTGCCACTGTTCCTTCATCCTTTCACTTATGGCATCTTCGTCTGGGTCATCTATCTCTTAATAAACTTCGTTCTTTAATTTCTTCGGGTTCACTAGGTTCTGTTACTGATGAATCTCTTCAATGTATTTCATGTCAAACTGCAAAACAACCGGCTTTATCCTTTAATACAAATGATTCTATTTCTAATGCTCCCTTTGATCTTATTCACTCTGATATTTGGGGACCATCTCCTACACCAACTATGGGTGGGTCAAAATATTTTGTTGTGTTTATTGATGACTACTCCCGTTTTACATGGATTTATTTGATGAAAAACCGCTCAGAATTACCTCAAATATACAAAAACTTTGCATCAATGGTTCAAACTCAATTTTCTCAAACCATCAAGATCTTACGCACTGATAATGCATCTGAATATCTTGAGTCTACTCTTACTATATTTCTTAAACAGCATGGAACCATTGTCCAACGTTTTTGTCCAGTTTTCCCAACAAAATAGTAGAGCAGAACGAAAACATCGACACATTCTTGATATAACTCGGTCTTTACTTTTCTCTGCATCTTGTCCATCACAATTTTGGGGTGAGGCAGCTCTTCTGACTATATATGTCATCAATAGAATACCTTCTTTTACAATCTCTAATATCTCTCCTTATGAGCGGTTATATGGTTCTTCACCAGTATATAATTCTCTCAAAGTCTTTGGTTGTACTTGCTTTGTGTTACTTCAACCTCATGAGCATAATAAGTTACAACCTCGAGCACGATTATGTTGTTTCCTAGGGTATGGCATTGAACACAAAGGATATAGATGTTGGGATCCTGTCTCCAATCGTCTTCGAGTTTCTCGACATGTCATCTTCTGGGAAAATATCATGTTTTCTTCTTTATCTCCTTTTCGTACCACATCTCCATTACTTACTAATCTATCTTCTGATTTATTTCCTTCTAGTTCTGATACATTGACAGATACTTCAACTCTTACGGCATCTCCTTGATTCTCTCCCAAATGATGGACTGGCACCCTCTTCCACTGAAACTGAGTTGCCTCATGAATCCACTCCTCGACCAACAAGAGTAAGAGCACCCCCTGTTCGTCTTCTTGATTATCATTGTTATTCTACAATCTCCACTCTACATGAGCCTCAATCTTACCGAGAGGCTAGTACTAATCCTCTTTGGCAGCAAGCTATGCAAGAAGAACTTCAAGCCTTGGAGAACACACATACTTGGGATTTAGTTGATCTTCCTAGAGACAAAACTCTTATCGGATGTAAGTGGGTTTATAAAATCAAAACTCACTCAGATGGGACTATTGAACGATACAAGGCTCGGCTGGTCGCAAAGGGATTTACACAGGAATATGGCATTGACTATGAAGAAACATTTGCTCCTGTTGCTCGTCTTACCTCTGTGCGTAGCTTGCTTCTTTGTTCTTGCGCTAAACAATGGCCCTTGTATCAGATGGATGTTAAAAATGCTTTTCTCAATGGAGTTCTAAAGGAAGAAGTTTATATGAAACCACCTCCGGGTTATTCACATCCTGCCAACAAAGTTTGTCGTCTTCGTCGTGCTTTATATGGCCTAAAACAGGCTCCCCGTGCCTGGTTTTCTACTTTCAGTCTTGTCGGTGATTTTGGTTTCTCTCCTAGTGCTTATGATTCTTGCACTCTTCATTCAAAACGATCATGGTACCTGTTTTACTTCTTCTTTATGTTGATGATATGATTATCACCCGGAAGCGATCTTCTCGCAATTTCCGAATTCAAACATTTTCTTTGTGGCAAATTTGAAATGAAGGATCTCGGCCATCTTAGTTATTTCTTAGAGTTGAAGTTACTCCTACATCTTACGGTTATTATTTGTCTCGGGCAAAATATGCCTCGACCTTCTTTCCCGTTCGGGCATTTCGGATAATAAAATTGCTTCCACCCCTCTTGAGCATAATGTTAAACTTTCTCCTACGATGGAAACCTTCTTTCGATCCTACCTTATATCGGCAATTAGTAGGCGCCTTATTTATCTTACTTGCCACTCGTCCCCGATATCTCTTATCTTTATTCACATTGTCGGTCGGTTTATGGCTGCACCACGATCTCCTCATTTTGCTGCCGTTTTACGGATTCTTCGTTATGTTAAAGGCACCTTATTTCATGGACTTCATTTTTCTGTCTCATCCTCGTTACAGCTACGTGCCTATTCCGATCTTGATTGGGCTGGTGATCCTACTGATCGACGGTCTACTACTGGCTATTGTATTTTTCTTGGTGATTCTTTAATCTCTTGGCGTAGTAAGAAACAAACTTTTTACAATCTCGCTCTAGTACAGAGGAGAATATCGTGCACTTGCCGACACTACTCACAGGAGTTATTATGGATTCGGGAGACTTCTTTGTGACCTTGGTATACCTACTTCTTCTCCAAGTCCTCTATATTGTGATAATCAGAGTGCTATTCAGATTGCTCATAATGATGTCTTTCATGAACGAACTAAACATATTGAGATTAATTGTCACTTTATTCGTCAACATATAACTAATGGTGATCTTCAAATATTCTTTCTTCGCTTTATCGATCAACCTGCTGATTTTTTTACCAAGACTCATCTTCCTGGACGTCATGATGATCTATTATGCAAACTCAAGATGACTTCTCTACACCCATCCTGAGTTTGAGGGGGGGTGTAAAGAATATTGGCAATTCCTAAATTGAAGAGATTTTAGAAATATCTTGGGAATTAATATTGCAAGTATTGGGAATAAATTTTGGAGATTTCCAAATTAAAGAAGTCTTAGAATATTGACTTTCTAAAATTCCAATATTGTAATTATTTAGTTTATTCTTTACAATCTTGTAAATATTCTATGTAATCTTTCTTTTTATATTTCTAGGGTTTAACCTCATGGAATCACCCTATTTATAGGGTTATTGTACAATCTATTGAACATACAATATACACAAGCCATTTTCTCTTAGTCTGCTTTTCTTTATTTTCTCAGTTTTTCTGTTTTATTCTGCTTTTTCTAACAGAATGACCAAGATTCAGATATACCCTTCGCGCTAACAAGGATAATTGCTGACAATTTGGCCAAGGATTTGAAGCTACTTTCCTTGCACAATATGGTCCTTGGTTTGACAACAATCAGCCAAGCATACAAATTGTTTCTACTCTCTCTCTCCCTTATATTTGGTATTGACATTAAGTGATGGTAAATATTTTCTCCTATTCATAAATATATATTACGAAATCTAAATCTCTTTCTCATTACTCTAATTTTTTTTCTCTCTCCTCTTCTCTCTATCTTGGTTGAAAAGTCTTTCTCTCTCTTTCTTTATCCCTTTCCCTTTTGTCTTTTCTCTCTCTTCTTGCTGACTAGTGAGCCTCTCTCCTCTCTATCTGGTTTCCCTCTTCCACAGCCACCTGCAAACTAATTGTTAATGGTCCAAAAATGAGTCAAACACAGACATTTAAATTACAAGTTAAGATCGAGCAAGTGGATGTAGCAATGCCAATGAACTATGTAACGTGCACAAGTTAAATCTCATTTAGTAAATTGATCATCTTTTAAACAACTTAATTGGATGCCTAATCAAAACCATTGACCTTATTCAATAGAAAATGCAGATATTTGGTGCCCACATGAAAACTTTGACGTCATGCAAGTGGACCAACTCCCTTAAAATATAGGGTATATGGCCATATCGAATCTCAGTTGATCAGACTCCCAGAAATGTTCAAGGCTTTTGCCTCTGCAGTCTGCACAAGTCTTGGAAAGGAAACATGGGCAGCTAGGTTTCTATTTTTATTTAGATAAGTCAACAACTCTGATCTTTGGTTAAAGTTTGGCAATCCCAAGCTGACCATTTCCACATTTTTTTTTTCCTTTAGTCTCTCTCTCTCTCTCTAGCCAATTGTTTTCCACGAGGTGGGCTCCTACCCTTTAGAAATTGATCTCAGACAGCTCTTTCAACAAAAGATCCCCTGTTTTTCAATATATTCATGATCTACCTTGGCTTATTAGTTGAACCTAATTGATTGTTCCTCGGTCTTTCCAGGCAAGAGATTTTTCCTTGGTTTGAGATTATTCAGATTGCTGCTTGACATAAAATTTGAAAGTTAATTATTAACTAGGCAACTTGGTTCACGCTTAATTGGTAGTGGTCCATTTAAGAAAGTTGAGACCAGATTTAATTGAGATTAAAGATTTTAAAATTAAAAATTATTAATATAAAATATATATATATTTTTAGAAAAATTTGTATTTTACTTGTAAAACACTATAAAAAAATAGAGCTTTCATTCCTTTTCTAAAAGAAAAAAACATCGAGAAAAGTGAGGACATATGTCGGCAACAACAATAATAATCACTTGAACCTTAATCCTAAAATTTGGATTTAAAAAAAATACACACACACTATCCAAATACATTGATAATACGATTATTCTAATTCTCCTACGTTATTCGTTCCTATCTGAAATCATCTTTTCACTTAACTCCTTAACTGTCATATTTTTACAAATACATTGCATTCAGGTTTTTAATTGTCTATTTCGTCGTTTTACTAAATCTCTTATATTTAAACTCTTGATTCTCTTAATTGGTGTATTTTTGGATTTCCGTTGCACATACTCAAACTATCTCAAGCGATACTATTGTATTATATCGACAGTTGAGCTCACTCCTAATTTACTGCATATCTCTTTATTTTTAATCATATCTATTTAGTTTTACCACACATCTGCCTTAACATTTTCATCACATATGTCGATACTGGTTTAAAAACGGTAGAGAAATTTATGCGGAGAAAATCATTTTTTTAGTAAAACTCTATATTTTGTATTAACGTTTTTTAGTTTAATTATAAAATATTATAAATTAAATTAAATTGAGCTTTCAATATGACTAGTAATCCGTTTTATTAGGGAAAAAAAATGATGGATGCTTCTCTGAAATTGAATCAGTCTATTGTTTTATACTTCAAGTTGCATTTATCAGAAGCTGAAGTCGCCATTGTGATAGAAGTCAAGTTATTTTTTTCTCAAATTTTCTCTCAGTTTTATTTTTCCTGGACTTGACATTGCTAGCTGTTCCAGCTAAACACGCTATTGACCTCATATGCAAAACCTAAGGGCTCAAGTCATTGAGGTCTCAGCACAAACAAACGTCATTTTCTCTCACATCCCATGTACTTGAACTTCCCTGTACATATTCATCCCTAAAATTTAGCATAGAAAAATTAGGAAGAAAATTTCAAACACTAGGAAAACCAGTTTTAGGGTTCATAATATCAATTTGATAAACCAATTTTTTGAAAATTTGGAGTCTCAAATTCGAGCTATGGGAATGGAGAAACAGAAATTAGGAGATTCAATTCTTAATGGGTACCATTGTGTTTGGCCGGTTTAGTAAAAAAAACCCGAATATCGATGGTAACAAGTAATTCACTTACATCTAAAAAGAAAAACACTAACTTACCATATTATTATTATTATTTTGAGGTGAAAGCTCTTGGGTGACTGATATACGCATACAAGATTATTAGGATGTGCTAGTGTCAATGAGTCATGTGGGTGTCGAAAACTAAACTTTGAGACTTGGATATTAAAGATCAATATGTTATCTATCATGTTGACACCATGCCTTATATAATATGAAGTATTTATAGTCTTGATCTTCTAAAACATGGCTTATTTTAATTAAATCAACTTTCAAATGGTTTTTAAATAAATACGGATTAGTTGAAGATAAAGCCATTATTACAGGTCAATGACCTCGATCCCTAGATCGACCCAGGTTAAATCAGCTGAATCTTGCTCTTGGGGTTGCCTTGGTATTAGCATATCTTTTATAGTAAATATGTAAATTTATAATCATTTTACATAAATATAGTTTTGCACCAAAAAAAATCATTCTTAGTTGCATTTAAAAAAATATAGACATTAGAATTTAAAAAATAGTACTAAAATGTAGCTAAAAGTCTTTAAAATTCCATTAAAATCCTTTAAAATATTTTTTATTCTAAAAAAAAAATCATAAGGCAGGCCTCCTTCACCCTATGCTTCTTGCATGGTATACTTTATCATGAAGATAAACTTTTGGCTTCGTCGCGAGGTTTGATTTGTGAACTAGTACCAGAAGGCGAATGCATGGGATAATTGCGCGCTAACCTCTGGGCTAAGAGCTTGGGAAAGAATGCGGTGGTACTTAAAAATGATCTATGATGAGATAAAAACTCGTAATGCCGCTAATGAACTATAGCTCAACTAAATATATCCCCTCCCCCTCGAGCCTTCCTATGTATATGAAAAAAAAAAAACACTCGTAATGCCATCACCAAATAACAACTGCACACAGAAAACTTGTCCCTGTAATTGGATATAAAAAAATTAGTTGCTTAATCCGTGGCGTATTTAGGAGGGAAGTCAGCACGAGTGGATCCATCGTTTGTATCGTCACATTCATTGACCTGAAATTTTGGATAAAACACAGGGCTTGTTCACACCCACAAAGTCATTATTGGCCATGAAAGAAAGAAGAGACTGGAGTCGATACCAACCGAAGCTTTCGACCTATAAAAACCATGTGAGAGATACACTGTACGAAGCTTCAAAGAGAGTACTCTTAGTTTACTACCAATGATGTCGGTCTCTAGAGAAAGTTGAATATATATATATATATATATATATATATATAAACAAAGGGTTCACATGTTGCACTGTTTCCGACTTAATACGGGGTAAGGGGAGAGGGGAGTGTGGGCATACATTTACGTAGTTTTCATTTTGTATTTTATAAAAAGATTATTTTCATGTTTTAAATCTGTGACCGGTCATCATTTTACTGTTATACCAAGGTTCACTCTAGAATTGTATGTATATATATATTTTTTCCATTTCCTTGTTGGTGTTTTTGTATATGATTAAATTTGTAGCTAATTATAGAAGTAGTATATGGGGTGATGTTCTGTTGACATTTCAACCGTGTGCGCGTAATAGGGGTAAAGATGTGCACTCAAATCTGAATTTCTTTGAGCCAACAAGTCAGAAACAGATAGGTTGTTCAATATATAAAAGTGATATAGGCTTTCCAAGAACAAACTGTATCTTCTAAAGCGCATATAATGGAGGCCAAGATAAAGCAGCCGCAGGGCGAAGATGGTCAAGGATCAATTGCCTGCGAAGAAGGAAGAACTGTAAGTCTCTTCGAGTTTTTTCTTAGCCTCAGAACTGCGTGAATCATTTTTCTTTCTTGCTCTTAGCTAGGTTCCCCATGAAATTTTTAACTTTGTATCTGAAAAAGGATGAGTTTATTTCTATTTTTTCTTCTTTGGGTACCATTAATGTCTTCTCCTTGGGGAGTTTCAAGGGGATATGAAATGTAATGCAATTAGTAGCACTACTAATTATTTTGTACCCTATACTTTTAGCAATCTATTATGATCTTATCGAGACTGCTCTCGCTTTTCAATATAATTGACTGTGAACTACTTACTTATGTAAATGATAGCACATGCAGTTGATGACTTTATGCCATGCCCTTTCTTTTTAAAACCTATAAGATTAGACTTAGCTTCAATATATACCATGTACTGGCTGCTTGCTGCAAAGTTTATCTGCTGGGAAAACTCTTGACTTCGAAGAAAGAAAAAGCTGTTTTGTGTTTATGAATTTTGTTTTCATGTTAGAATTGGCATAGAAAAGATAAGGCGATAATTGAAAGTAATACCAAGTTCTTAGATTTGTTCTAATTTATTTGTTGACAAATTTTCTTTGGCTTGGTAGGATGATAATTCGATAGTTAATTGTTTACAGGAAGATGATCTTGAATCTGCTAGAGCAGAAATGGGCGAGGTAAGAGAAGAAAACAAAAGACTGAAATTGATGCTACAGAAAATTGAGACAGAATATCGTTCTCTCCAGATGAAATTCTTCGACATCATTCATCAAGAAGATAAGAAGCAGAACGACAATGATTCAGCTCCCACGCGTGATGAATGTGAAGAGCCAGAGCTTGTGTCTCTCCGGCTTGGAACAAGCAGTCCAAGTGAGCGCAAAAAGGATGAGAAGGCTAACAACTCTGGCAAAAGTAAAGAAGATCAGAAGTTGAATGAAGGACTTGGTCTAGGACTAGATCTAAAAATTCATGTGTCTAAATCGGATCCAACAGAGGCTACGTCAAATGGAAGCCCTGAGCATAGCTCTGATGAAACAAAGGAAGAGGATGCAGGAGAGACATGGCCTTCAAGTAAAACATTGAAGACAATGAGAAGTGCAGATGAGAATGAAGTTTCACCACAATCTCAAGTAAAGAGAGCTCGAGTTTCAGTAAGAGCTAGATGTGACACCCCCACGGTTAGTGAAATATCGCCTCTATGAAGATCCAAATTTTAAGTCAACAAAATGTTTTCGTGGTACTATGTTTTCTGCATGTTTGTACAATTCTTTTATTTCCATTGTACAGATGAATGATGGCTGCCAATGGAGGAAATATGGACAAAAGATTGCGAAAGGGAATCCATGTCCACGAGCATACTATCGTTGCACGGTTGCACCATCATGCCCAGTACGAAAACAGGTAAATTATTTTTGAGGCAGCTGGGATAGGTGAATGCTGAAGATATTTAAGGAATAAAACTTCATTTGCGGATAAATATTTATAATCTTCACGTTTAGGTGCAAAGATTTTCGGAAGATATGTCCATCTTAATCACCACATATGAAGGAATCCACAACCACCCGCTACCAATTTCAGCCACAGCATTGGCATCAACCACGTCTGCAGCTGCTTCGATGCTCATGTCTGGCTCTTCAATCTCTCAACAAGGCCCTAGTCTCTTGGCAACTCCAACTTCCTCCACCAACCCACAAGGTTTAAACTTCAATCTCACAGACAACAACATCCTAGGTGGAAGACAATACTACTCACAAAACTCCCCTATGCCTCCATTTCCAACAATTACTCTAGACCTCACAAACACTCCATCATCATCGCTATCGTCAACTCATTTCAATATGTTAACATCCAATTTTTCATCCACTTCGAGATTTCCATCCACAAGTCTTAGCTTCTCTTCCTCGGAAAATAACGTTGTGCCAACAATTTGGGGAACTGGACAAGTAAACAATGGTGCAGTGCCCTACGATAGACAAACACAAGAACCATACTATCACACTTTCTTGGAAAAGAGCAGCCAAGCTTCCCAACAAGCTCTAACGGAGACCTTGACTAGGGCAATCACGTCAGACCCAATTTTTCAGTCCATAATAGCTGCTACATTATCATCGGTGGTGGGCAGCAGCAGTGTAGCATCTCAACGACTAGCTCAAAATGGTGGGGAGAACAACTTAAGTCATAGTATGAAGTGGGGTGAGAATACTGTGCCTGTTTCTTCATATCCAATGACCTTGAATGGGAAAGGATGTACTCCAACGTCCTTGGACAAGTCTTCTTCTTCTTCTTCAAATCCTCAGACAGGAAACGTAATGCTGCTACAACCTCCATTGCCATTTTCAATATCCAAGAGCCATTCCGGGTCTGCTGCTCATAATAGAGATCCTGTCTGATACTTCGAATTATAAGCTATATGATTTTCGTGGAATTTTGCTTTGCCCCACTATGAATTGCGATGAGATGAGGTAGTTCGATCATTTTTTTTTTCTTGAAATTATACATTGTTGTCCACACAAAATTGAAGTTGTTAATATTTGTAAGTTCAGCGTAATATTTGTTAGTGCATGTGGGGGTTAGGATGTCACATTACCTGCAGGCAATGGCATTTGGGTTGCCCATGCATTACATACCAGTATTTGGGTAGCAAGAAATTTTTATTTTTATTTTATTTATTTATTTATTTTTTGGTGAAGTAGAGAGGAAAACAAACACTAAAAACCCAGGCCCACCCCATTGGGCTTACAAGGCCGGTCCTTGCAAAGACGTCTCAACATTTTAATGGAAAACCACTTAAATTTTTTAATTAAGTTTTGAGTTTAAAATTTGGAAATAGGAGAAAACTATATTGGGATAGCCATCCCTTAAATAAAACTCTTATAAGTCGGATTAGTTAAAGTATGATTTTGAATATCAATAGTAGGAACAAAAAAAAAAATAGAACTCTTGTAAATACTGAAATCGAAATAGTCAGAATATGATTCTCAATACCGATAATAAAAATAAATAAATAAATAAATAAACATCGCCATCCTTCAGAAGACTGAAAAGAGTGGGAGGAGGGATTAGCGTACTCCCTCAGCCCAGGACTGCTGCTATGGCCTAAAGAAGCAAGGTGATCAGCACAACTATTTCCTCCCCAAAACGTGTGCTGGATAGCCACCATTTTCACCTCCTCCAAAAGGGGCTTGCAGTACATCAGAAAGAGGCTTAGCGGTGATCACGCGCAACCTCTCCCCCGATCAGGTAGCAAGAATTGATAGAACTCTTAACTCCCCAATAAGCATCCAAATAAATAAATGAGGTCTACCGTATTGCATATATATATATATATAAATTCAACCTACGGATTTATGAATGTTGGTCCACAAAGTATTTTACTCACGGTGTGAAATATTTTTTTTAAAAAAAATCATAAAACTACCAATTAGAGCATATTTTTGAAGTCTAGATGGAAAACTCCACATGCCACATTGGGCAAACTTGGACAGGTTGGGTTGGGGCTGACAAATATTTGGGCTCTCAAACAAAAGGTTCTAAATTAAAGTCAAACGCGACCCTTCTAAGGATTAGGTCTGTTCTAAGTGCCCAACACTAGAAAACATGAGTAGGGTACAATTGGGTTAGCCCAGTTAAAGATATTTGCGTCAGACTCAGAGAAGTGAACCTATATTTTATGAACTCTCCTGGGAAAACTTTAGGTACCCTCCTAGAAGAACATGAGGAGGATACGATTGGGTTAACCCAGTTAAAGTTATTGGCGTCAGACATAGAGAAGTTGACCTATATTTTATATAATTTCACATTAAATTCAGAAAAATATCATAAAATAGTAGTTCAATCTAATAAATTCTCTTACCTAATAAGTCGATCTTTGAGGCCGAATTCTTCTATTGGGTTTAAGTTCATCACGTTAGTTCATAACAAATTGATTTTAGAATCAATTTAATATGAAAAAAGGCTATTTGGAAGAAAGCTATTTGGTGCTTGATAAGATAATGTCCAACTTCTCAAGGGGTGACTAATGTTACGAATCTCACATTGAATCCATAAAAAAATCATAAAATAACACTTAAATCCAATAGGTTCAAGAAAAACAGTCCCATTGTACCCCTTACTAAACTCTGCATTTACACAATTCAAATATTATACTGCCCAAAAATTTGAATTTAATTTGAATCTAATTTATTAACATGTTTTTATAATTAGAACAATGATATATAAATAATGTATTTGTACATGGTCCAAGAATTATTTTATAATTATTTATTTCTACATGATTTTCAATTTGATTCTAAAGACATAATGTTTTCTCATGGGACAAAATATAATATTGGAATATTTCATTTCAAGAAAAAAAATATTAATTCCTAAAAGAAAAAGAAAAGTGATTTCTAAAAAATAGTTTCCTTTTCATAGAAAATATTGTTAAAAAATCCCCCCTTATTACTTTACAACATACTTTTTAAATTGTATCGCTCATGCAACGGTCAGATGGAGGAGTGATGGCTGAAGTGCCTCCATTGGAGCCTGTGTTGAAGGAAGCGGTGGATTTGGTGAAATCTCAACTCTCTGTCTCTCTCTCTCTGTCTACTTGATGATGATGTTGAATGTTGTTATATAAGTGTAGGAACATGTTCCGATGGAAAATTTTTTTTCAGAATTCGGTATGCACTAGAGAAGGACTCTCCACAGAAGCCCCCAATCAGAGACTCCCAACTTTCCGATCACAATAAACTCCAAGAGAAGAAGATTTACTCCCCTCACTTCATATTATTTTATTTTATTTTTTGTTTGCATTTTGTTTCAGATATTTTCATCTCTTACATGTTTCTATAGTGCCTTTTTTTCTTTTTTTTTTTTTTCAGGAGATCAAGTTTTTGAAATTTCTAGGGTTTATGAGGAGCCCTCTCTCTTGGGTTATGGAAGCTGCGGCTCTTATGGCCATTGCTCTCGCTAATGGAGGAGTAATCATTTTCTTTGCCTAAATTTTCCTGTGAAATTTAGGCCATGTGTTATAATCTTTATTATTTCTTTAATTGCTTGACCGTGCATATAAACCAAAGAGAAAATTAACCTAAATTATCCGAGAAATTTTTATTCATTTTATTCATATACATGTGTGTGTAATGCCTTTGATTATAGAATTTGATTTTTGATCGGAGGAGAATTTCTTTTTCCTAATTTGAATTTGGGTGTCAGCATTTAAAGAAAATCAAGGAAAACATGAAAAAGAAATTTGGATGGAAAAGGGCGTTATCGTTCTCTCTTAAATTTATAGGGGAAGCCTCCGGATTGGCAAGACTTTGTTGGGATTGTTCTTCTGCTGATCATTAATTTATAAGCTGCATTGTAGAGAACAGTGCTGGTAATGCTGCTGCTTCTCTCATGGCTCGTCTAGCTCCAAGGGCAAAGTTATATTTAGTAGAATTCTTCAATGCCTTAATCTGGGATTGATTTTGTTTGTAATGTGTTTTCTAGGTTCATTTTACCCTTGTTTTGGGGGGCGGGGTAGTTGTTTATGTGATGGGTTTGTTGAGAACAAGGACGGTTTGGTATAAGTTTTGGTTTTGTGTGAGATACGTTATTTGAGTTGACACTATTCTTTGGAGGTTAACAGTTCTTGTGAACTGTTTTTGGGGCTTGTGGATAGATTGGTATGATACGACATATGACATTGAATGGTTTAATAATGGCTTCTAACTTGATATAATTTTGGAGGAAAATTGTCCTTGATGGGGGTCGAAGAAGATGCATCTGTTCTTGTTCCTGGCGATGTGATTAGTTTCAAGCTCGGGGATGTAATACCAGCTGATGTTAGACTTCTTGAAGGTGATCCTGTGAAGATTGAACAGGTACTGTTATGATTTCAACTTTTCCATATTTTGGTTGAAGATGATTTGTTTACTGAAGTTCCTCTGTTTGATTTCTGAAGTCAGCTCTTACAGGGGAGTCCCTCCTGTGCAAAAAATCCTGGGGATGGTGTTTACTCAGGTTCTACCTGTAAGCAGGGAGAAATTGAAGCTGTGGTTATTGCACCTGGGGTCCATACCATCTTTGGGAAGGCAGCTCACCTTGTTGACAGCACAATATCAAGTGGGGCACTTACAGAAGATAAAGAAATTCAACCACAATCTATCTGGCTTTTATAGTTAGATTATTAAGGTTGATATATGCACAAACAGCTTTTTTCGTGCTTGCATGCCTACAGAAATACTAACCATACATAATGTTAACATAAGATATACAATATGACAAGTTGTGACCATGGAAAATGGAAAGCACAAATCAAATATTAGGAGATATGTTGGAGGCTGAAAGGAAAAGTATTTGAAATGGCTATAGGCTTCAAAGTCTGTTGTAGGAAATTATTTTCTCGAATTTTGATGCAAAAATAAATTATGGAGATATTTTTTTGTATGCCTGAATGTGGGGTGTGTGCATCTGTCTGTGACTTACATATAACCAGCTTGTGATTTATATATAGCCAGCTTGTTTCTCTGATGTCTGCGGTCCTCTTCTCAAAACATTCTGCCCTTTGCTTCCCAAAGAGAATTTGTAGGTGCAAGGATTTTTGAAATCTATCAATCCAAATTTAACGACCATATAACATGTTGGGTTGACAGGTCTTGACTGCTATTGGGAATTTCTGCATATGTTCCATTGCTGTGAAGATGATTGTAGAGATCATTGCTATGTTCCCAATTCAACATAGAGCTTATCATCCAGGAATTGACAATTTGCTTGTGCTTCTCATTGGTGGAATACCCATGGCCATGCCTACTGTCCTATCAGTGACGATTGCAATTGGGTCTAATCGCCTGTCTCTGCAAGTTTGGTTGCTATGAACAATCACTGTTGGCAGATCCAAAGGAGGTTGATGATGATACTTTCTTACTTCCCCCTTTCAGTGGCCTTAATTTTTCTTGCTTGTAAGTGGAGTTTTTCTTCTTCAGATGAGGTCCGGAATTCAAGAAGTTCATTTCCTTCCATTCAATCCTACCGGTAAGCTAACAGCTTTGACATATCTTGATAGTGAAAATAGAATGCACAGGGTCAGGTACTCCAGAACAGGTACCATCTATAATCATCTCTTTTATTCTTCATTTAATACGATCTTAGGTTTCCATATCTATATCATTGCTCATGCATTTGTTCATTAATTAGATTCTGGACCTCATCCACAATAAATCACAAATAAAACAGTGAGTTCATGCAGTCATTGCTAGATTCGCAGAGAGAGGATTGAGATCTCTTGCTGTTGTTTATCCGGGGATGCTTACTTTAAGGATGAAGTGTTAATACAATCTAAATAGTCATCTCTATATTTGTAATACGACAGTAACTAATATGTGAAAAATTTTCCCATATTATTGCATTGCGGTAAGTTCCTGATGGGCGCAAGGAGAGTCAAGGAGGTCCGTGGCAATTTGTGGACCTGATGACTCTATTTTTCCCTCCACGACATGACAGTGCAGATACAATAAAAGGAGCTGTAAATCTTGGGGTAAATGTAAAATTGATCACAGGTACATTTACGGGATAGCAACTTTTGGCTTCCTTGGCGGATCTGTGGATGCATTCTTTATTAATTGGATAAAATGTTTCTCTAATAAAGTAAAAGCACACAAAAACTGCTAGACTGTTTCCTCTTCAACTTATAGCGTTTGCTTGTGTAAACATTGATAGGAACTCTGATATTTTCTGGAAAATGTCCATATTTCTATTTCAATAATGGAGGTGAAGTTTATTATACTCAAATCCTAGGATATGCATTCATTCTAAAGCTGGATCAATTTGGTCAATCTTCATGGTTTACATGCATATGTATTAATTTCTGAGTGTGTTCTCATGCCGTGTTCTTCAAATTGGTTAATTTAAGCTTTAAATTTGTATGAATAGTTCTAGATTGACTTGTTGGATGAATGTCTTGGTCTTTTTTCATATCCATGCACCATTTTGTGTGGCATGTGAACATCTTCTGGCATCTCTATTCTGTGCCTGTTTGAAACGCTTGTCACTATTTTTTCTGCTTGCTTTGAGGGATGCTAAGTTTCTTCACCACTCCTCTCATTAGGTAGTCAGTTAGCAATGGCAAAAGAAACGGGATGTCGTCTTGGAATGAGAACTAATATGCACCCTTCGTTAGTTCTGTTACAGGTTGTTTGGATGGAAAGATTTGAAGGGAAAAGAAAAGATTTGGAGAAAAAGTCATGATTTTCTTTCATTGGGGAGTTTTAATACAAGAGAAAAGGAAAGAAAATGAGGGATTTGGAGAGATTTCAATTTAAAATTTTTTCTCTCCCTAAAGTGGAGAGAAATGTAGAGAAAAGAAAATGTTAGAGTTAAAACATTTTTATATTTCAAAAATACCCTTTAAAAGCTTAAAGCAAAAATTTTTATTCTCAATGAATCTCATTTCATTTCATTTCTTTTATAAAACTCTCAAACAAGATAAAAAGAAAATTAATTTTCTCTTCTTTTCTTTTCTCTCCTGACTAATCTTTTTTTTTCTCTCCAAAACTCCCAAACATACTGGTAGGTAAGGAAAAGGACGCAACAATCTCAACTTTGCCTGTTGATGAAATCATTGAAAAAGCTGATGGATTTGCTGTAGTTTTCCCAGTTACTCTCATGTGGCGCAATTTTTGAATCTTCGTGCATTACAGGGCAGTTCTTCAATTAGATTTCTCACTTGATACATGGGGTGAATTGATCTTTATTGGTTGAAATTGCCCTTAATTTGATAATATGTTATCTGTTGGTAGAGAACAAATACAACATTGTTGAGTGTTTGCAAAGTATGAAACACATTGTTGCTATGACTGGTGATGGAGTTACTGATGCTCTTCCCCTTCAAGGCTGACATCGGCATAGCTGTTGCTGATGCAACTGATGCAGCACGTGGTGCTTCGGACATTGCCCTGACAGAGCCTGGTCGTAGTGTGATTATTACTGCTACACTAACCAGTTGAGCAATCTTTCAGAGGATGAAGAAATATACAGTTAAGTCCTTGTTTCCCACTATGAGATGGCATTGTCCAAGATTTACTAATTAATGACTAATGTTTTCCTTGGTTTTACTGGTTACAGATTTATGCAGTTTCAATTTCAATTACAATCCGTATTGTAGTATGTTTCTGATGTTAGCCAGACTCTTCTTTCCTATAATTTCTTCATCCTATTAATCTAGCAATTGTTTGGTCGAGTTCTGCTTCAATCCTAATCATTCTATTCTTTCTATGACGGCTTGGTTTCATGCAACTAGCCCTCATCTGGAAGTTCCATTTTGGGGTTGATCATTGCCATCCTTAATGATGTCATGTTCTTTTTCATTCATTTTGAATCATGATCCACGTAAACTAAAAGGTATAGAAGTAACATGTACTTGCTCTATTATGGTTTAATTTCTTGTACGCTTAGGAACAAAAAATGCTTTCTACTTGCTTTTTTTGTTGATCATAAAAATAGATCGGAACAAAAAATGCTTTCTACTTTCTTTTATGATATTCTATTTATGATATTGCTTTCTTGGCTCTTACTGATGGGCAGGAGAAATGCCAGGTACTAACATGACAATATCAAAGGACAGGGTTAAACCATCCCCACAATATATAAATTTATTGATTCTCTTAGGCTAGCTATATGCTACATATGCTATGTATTATCAATGATTTCTACGGATGGAGGTAACACGATATCTTGAGCAATTACATATCCGGGGCCCCTGGCACAAATAGATGTGTTTCGAGTTCTGTATAGATTCCTTCTCAATACAATTTTCTTTAAATTCATTAAAATGTCATGTACTGCTGGAAGCCATCCAAAATCTTTGTTCTTGGCAGTTATTTGGTAGTGATGACTATCATTTTCTTTGGGCAGCATATAAAACAGACTTCTTTCCAGTAAGGAAATTCTGCTAAAGTTCAGCATTTTTCAATTCTGCATCATTATAGAGATGACTTTTTGCTTTAGATGGTTCGTAGTGGTTTTGGTTCACAATTGCTCAATTGCCTCGGTGTTAATAGTGGTAGTATCATTTCTGTGTAGTTTTGAGCATAGTATATAACTTGTGAACACAATTAGAACTCGATTAAAATTGATTGGTTGCTTCTGCATGTGATGATTGCAGCGCATTTTTGGGGTTTCAGGCCTTCAACATGCAACAAAGGATGACTTCAGAATGCGTGCCTCATTTTGAGGACCATCGGTCAGGCTCTCATATTTGTGACAAGGAGTTGGTCATTTTGGAGCACCCCAGTCTTCTCCTCGATCTGGCTTTTGTAGTTGCTCAGCTTGTAAGTTAAAAGACTGATCACAGTCTGGGCAATTTCTTTTTGCATATACTTGAAAAGTGTAAGCCTGACCACAACCACTTCTCTGTGCACGGATAGCCATAGTAATTGCTGTTTATGCAAATTGGAGCTTCGCTGCTATTAAAGGAGTTGGTTGGGGCTGGGCTGGTGTTATCTGGTTCTACAACCTCATCTTTTATTTCCCACTTGACATTATAAAATTTGCAACCAGATATGCACATAGTGGGAAGGCCTGGAATCCAGTGATGGAGAGGGTATGAATGAATATGGAACTTGATTTTAACATAATTTTGCAATTGGAGATCCTTCTTAACAGGTTTCTAACTGACTTACCATTTTGTAGATTACTTTCACAAGGAAAAAGAGTTTTAGGAAAGAAAGAGAACTCGGATGGGCACATTCTGATAGGACCCTACATGGACAGCAGCCACCCGATATGAAGATGTTCAGTTATCGCACTAGCTCCACTGAGATTAATCAGATGGCAGAAAGATGCAAAAAGATGGGCTGAGAATGCAAGGTAACGTGGCCCAATTGAAATTTTTTAAAATTTAACAAATTTTGGTGATCATTGCAGGTCATGCTCCTTGTCGGTTTCTAGCATTACTTGTAGCGATGATCATTACATTCACTATGTGCACAATTTTAGAAGCACCACCATTAGCCATAATCTCTGCCCACCAAATCTTCAACCATCACAATCCCTTTTAAGCCATTTGAAGCATTCTGAACTTAAAACTAGGGTTGAAGTTACAAAACGATCAGAATGGATTGATTGCTTGTAAATTTAATCAAAGCAGTGGAGAGTCTAATCATTGTACCATTTTACTCATAATCAAACGTGTTTTAACAGTCAATCAGCTTTCTCTAGAGCATTCATCCAAATCTACATAGCAAACACAATAGAACTCTAACATGCAAACACTGACAAAGAAGAAAATTATGGAGCCATGCCTTCATACTGATTAACATCCCAGACAGCACACTAGATCACAATCATTCATCATTATCATCATCAAATTTTTTTAATACACCAAACATTCTTAGAGTTTCATAATCTTTTTATAACAAAGCAATAAACTTGCCTTTGATGATCATCAGATGGTGCTCTTAGCCCCAGGTTGCCTTGATCGATACGTGTCGATCTTCCTTTCAAGTTCATCTTTCTTAGCCCCAATTATCCTGTCTACTTCCTTCCCTCCCTGCATCAACACAAACGTAGGCATCGCCTGCACCCCAAACTCCTGCGCCACATTCTATAATTTCTCTCCCACACACACACACACACAAAAACAACAATTAGGGTTTTTGACCTAACTCCCAAAAAAAAAAAAAAGATAGATGAGCAACATTGATGGATGAAAAATTTCTTAAAATTACCTGGAGTTCATCGACGTCAATTTGGATGAAGTCGACATCGGTGAATTTCAGAGAGAAGCCTTTGAGAATTGGTTCCATGAATCTACAGGGTCCGCACCACGATGCGAAGAAATCGATCACCATCTGAACAAAATCCAAATCCAAGTCAAAAATCGATTACAAAGGCAATATATTGAAAACCCTAGAATTTTTCACTCACCAATTTAGAAGAATCTTTGGAAGAATCGAGATGTTGCTTCCACTGTTCAGAGGAGTGAAAGACGAGGATCCGAGATGGCTCCGATGATGCCTCGGCTCCTTCCGGCCCTCCCATTAGTGACGATAGAAACGACCCCATCTCTCTCTCTCTCTCTCTCCCTCTCTCTCTCTCTCCCTGTGGGGTTTTGTGACGAGAGGGTGTTCGAAGATCTGTTTTTGTATCTAAATCTGGGTCGAATAATTTAGTTTGATGGGATGAATGCAGATGGCAGGAAAAAAACAAAACAAAAAACTATATATTTTTTTTCTTTAATTAGGAGGAAAAAAATTGTTACTAAATTGAGTAAATTAAAATGCAAGTGTTTTCTCTTCTTGTTGAAAAGTTAAATCTCAATCATGCTTTTATTTATTTAATTGGAATTAAGCTTCCATTAGAGAATATTATGATTTTTGATAACATAACTGTAAATGACAATTCAAAATTTAAATAATTTAGCATTATTATTAACACATTCGACATTAATTTAGTAATTAAATATTGATATTTCTTAAATAACATTTCAAAAATAAAAAAAATTTATCCCTTAAGGGCTTAATATAGATCAAATTGAATTTATTCAAATTTAACGTAATTATCGATCAAAAAAATTATTAACACATAAAAAAAAAAGGAAAGGGTTATCCTTATTTAACAACTCAAATTTATTATTAATTTAACTCGATTTAGAAATGAAAGATGTTAGAGGCCAAAAGAAGGTACTTTGCATAATGTTGTGAGGAATTTATTTCCCTCAAAAAGAGCACTTGTGGAAACTTCCAAGTCTCAACCACAAAGGGGGTCAATAAGTTATTATTATATATAACATAGGCATGCCTATGGATAAGAGAGAATTTTTGCCCTAAGAGCATATGGACTATGGTTCATACATTCAACAACCATCCATTTGGAAGGTAGAATCAAAAAATTTAAATTCTTACTATTAGCTTAAATTTTACATATTCCATACTTAGCATTCCAAGTTTATTTATATTTGAGGTATATCATTCTTGAGCCCTTAAGATGTCCACTTTCTATTCTTAGATTTATTTTATTTAGAATATAAAAGATGCGTAAAATAGAGTATAATAAAATAAACAGATAAATTTCTAAGAGTACGTTCAGAAAAAAAAAAAAAAAAACAATTCTAACTTATCAAATATTTTTATGTTTCATTTTGCTCCAGATACTGTAGCAATCCATTTTCTTTTGATAATGATTACAAACTGACCATATTAAAAAATTTATAGAAAAAAAATGTAAAATTATTAGAACCGGTTTAAGTAAGTTTTCTCGAGCTACATTAAGAGAGCAATCAAAATAAAGTCCAAAAATATCTTATTGTATAACAAAAACACATTTATAAGTTTCGATATGAAATCAAGTAAACCTTTTACAAAATGGAGTTTTCCAATCGAAATCCAGAGTAATTTTTTTATTAATTCGATTTGAAATTTATAGTAACTCATTTATGAGGTTATGCTCTCAACGTAATCTGTTTCGTGTTGAAATCACGAGTCTAGAACTCACCATTGTAATTGCAGTTGCTGATGGGTTCACCTTTTACAAAACGGGGTTGCAGCTGCTGATGGGGCCCAAGACAACAAATGCGCCTTAGGCCATTTCGATGTAGGAACATTTATAGGCCGAAACTTGGTATACCTCGGTTTAGCAATGGTAGTATAATCTGATAAAGAGAGATACTATACTTGATCTTGGCCAACGGGTCAAGAAAGGTGTACAATTGCAGTATAATTGTATTGTATGAACCCTGATAATATACAAATTGGGTGCAACCAGAAACCACAAATTCTAATCGCATTGTTCAGTATTTTTAGTGGGACCCATGCTTAGTACGAGTTTTCATTAATTGGACGAAAATGTATGGAAAAGTGCATTAGGTTTTTTTGCATTGCGGAAGGCACTTTGCTTTATAATACTACTTCAAAGACTACATCACTCTGGAGCAATTTCACGCAAAAGTCACTGCATAAGTGCATATCCTATGCTTAGGGGCCCAAAAGATTTCAAGGAGAAATTTCAAGAGAGCTTCGCAGAAAGCAAAGAAGGTTTCCACAATTATTTTTCTTCTTTTACAAACAAACTAAAAAAAGAAAAATGCATAGAAACTCTTGGCATAAATGACAATGAGTGACAAACTTTATTTAGTTCTTTATGTTGCTATATAAGACAGATAGGACGTAGAACCTTGCTTTCTGAAAGCTTCATCTAAACAGTATGCCTGTGAGATTCTTTCTTCGTTTCCAAGGCCACCTCCACCTTGTTTGTACCATCACCATCACCTTTGTACTTGTACCACTTGGCACAAATCACAAAATACCCAAAATTAAGGACCCCAGAAGCAGCAATCATATAGTAAAAGTAGTCCAGTCTTCCCTTATTCAAATCCTCGTTTAACCAATTGGTGTTTGTATTCTTTGAAGTGATCCGCTGAACAAGGTTTACCAGAAAACTATTGAGATAATTTGCGCAGGCTATGCCAAGGAAGAAGAAGGACATTGCAATGCTTCTCATGTTCTCCGGGAACTCTCTGTAGTAGAATTCAATCTGTCCAATTGCAGCAAAAGCTTCACATAGTCCAGCCAGGGTAAGTTGAGGAGCAAGCCAAAAGGCGGACATTGATGATATAGTGGCTCCTTTTGGTGCAATGCCTAGTGCTGGCCTTGTCAATGCCAAATTCCTTCTTTTCACTTCAACAAAACCAGAAACAAGTGAAGTGATGGATGAGAGCAATATACCGGTTCCCATTCTCTGGAGGAGGGTAACACCCTGTTCTTTGCCAGTGAATCTTCTTAGAAGTGGAATCACGATCTGATCATAGATGGGAATCCACAGAGTAAGGCTTAGCATGGCAAAGATAGTATAGGATGCTGCAGGCACATTGAAGTTGTGGCTTCCCAGGCACCTGTCAGATTGCAAAGCTTGGAAGACTGCATAGATTTGTTGTTCGGCGATTGCAATGTGGTAAAGGATAGCAGATGCCCATATGGGAATCACTCTAATAAGGCATTTCACTTCTTCAACTTGTTGTACGCTGCAGAGTTTCCATGGGTTTGCTGCTGATCCATCCAGGTTAAATCGGTCTTCGCTTGCAATCACAGCAGATTTGTCAAGGAACCTAATGCCATAAAAGGAGGGAGAAAAAACGACACTTTGAGTCTCGTTCATTACAACCTGACCTTATAAAGGATTATCAAAAGACTACACATCAACTTGTTCGTTGAGAGCCGCAGATGTCATTTCACAAAATTAAACATTTCTATTTTCAAGTTTAAAGCAAATAAAATAATCCAGTCTTAGGCATTAAGTACTAAAACATGACAAGAAAATAGTGTCGAGTCTGAGGTCGATCCTCCTTACCTAAACTGACATGTGTGAGGAAGCTTAGAGTTCAAGGAGTTGGTGTGAATGTAGTTGAAAAGGCAAAGGGATGGGTCCTCCTTTGGGAGCTTTAAATGCCTCTTCCTAGATGCTGCTGCAAGTACTTGGGCAACAGTGATTAAGGGACTTCCCTCGGGCTTCACTTTAACATAAATTCTTGATCCAGAGAAGAAAAGCATACAAGAAATGAACATTAAAACTGCAGGAGTTCCCAACCCAATTGCCCAACTTATGTTGGATTGGATGTACACAATGACTGTTACTGAAATCATCACCGCAAATGTCGATGTGAAGTAATACCAATTGAAGAAGCTGCTGATCCCCTTTTTTCCAGATTCACTTTTGGGATTAAATTGGTCAGCTCCAAATGCTAAATTGCACGGTCGGATACCACCAGCACCGATTATCAGGAATCCAAAAGCACATAGCAGTATGGCCAATTGCCACGCTGTGGGGCCAATACACTCGGTGTTCTCCCTTGCTTGGCAATGAGGAGGGTGCAGTTGTGGAATTGCCGCCGTTAAAACCAATATTGTCATCCCCTTGAACAAAAAGAAAACATTTTATAAAAAAAGCAATCATTATATTATATATATATATATATATATATATATATATATATATATGTATGTATGTATGTATGTATGTATGTATGTATACTATTATGTATGCAAATATAATATGTACTGGCCAAGCATTTATATAGGAAGAAACCAAGCAGAAAAATGCAGTATCTTTTAAGTGTTCGAATCAATTTTTGTATTGCATTAAGGCTTGTCTGGGAGAGAGTACAGACAGAACATGCGTCAAGATTCCATAGTGGTAAGCAGTAAGAGAAAATAATGCGAAGTGTGTAAGAATAAAGAGAGTACCAGGAAAGATGAAATGCAAGCGAAACCCAAGGTCTTATAGCGACCAAAGTATGAATCAGACAGGAAACCTCCGAGCGAAGGTACCACATTGGATGTACCCCCTAGGATACTGAGAAGAGTTGCTCCTGTTACACTCTTCATGTTGAAGACAGTGGTCAGATACACAAGGAGGTTAGATTGAGTGCCTATCGTTCCAAGCTTCTCAAAGATCTCATTTCCTGCATTTAAAGAATTTTATCAAAGAAGCAGAAATTTTCAACTATCTGACTTATTTCTAGCTCTTGTTCACATGTACCTATAACAAATGGCATGGCTTTAACTCCTCTATAGTTGATGGCAACTTCATGAGCTGAAATAGCTTTATCCTCCTCCTCCATGAATACTGAGAAAGCAGTGTATTCTCTAACTTCTACCGTTTGGGCCTAAGGTCCCAACGCAGGAATCATAGAGACTCTTTAAGTATTAGGCCTTAAGTTATAAAAGTTGGTTTTTGCGAGAATATACATCCACTACCTAAAGGGCACCCAAAATGAGCAAGAGAGAGAGAGAGAGATAGAGTGCCTATAATTGTCACACTTTTTGAAATAGTATTGTTTGAAAGTTGTGATTTGCAAGAAATACACATCCACCACCAAACAGCAACCCAAAATGGGCAAAGTACGAGAGAGAGAGTTCCTATAATTTTCATGCTGTTTGAAAGAGTGCAAAAGTCTAATACTGGACATGGTGTCTAAATCAACATTTTGATGTAACTCCTTAATTGGCATCCTTAGGTGGTGGGCAACTGTGGGTCGGCACGAAATACTGAAATGATTAACCCCGAAAAAAGTGCTTTTCTTAAGTTTTGGGTTGGTTAAGAAGAATTTCTTATCTTGGCCATGAGTTTAGCAACAAACCAGGACCAAAAACAAGTAGATAATCTCCCTGTTTCTCCCAGCTTCGTATCTCACGATGTTCAAAATGACTAAGATCTCAACTCAATGGAGCTATAGTTTTTTGAATTCAAATAATATAAGAAAATAATCATCCTCTTTAGGGTAAACATTGACTAGCCACCAACAAAATGTTGATGGGCAAAACAGGAGCAAGCACCATTATCATAGTCATGGTGTGGCTGACAATATGAAATTATTACATGGAAATGAACGACCCAACATGTTACACACCCAAAAGACTAAAACAGCAATGAAGCCTGTTCTAGAGCATATAATGCATCATTCAATGGACAAAGCAGAGATAGAAAGCGTGTGGGCACCTGTGTACACTGTTTTTGATCAACAAGAATCCAAGATATTATGAAAACAAAAAAGATTACAAAAGGGCAAGAAGAACAAAAATCTCAGCAAAAATTGAGGAAAGAGACGGCCTCCGAAAAAAATTAAAATAAGGAAAAACCTGATATTCATACAAACATTTCTGATGTACATGCTAAACAGATAAGCACCAGACAAGATTGAAACAGAAACCAATTTGGTAGTGACCCGGACAGTGTAGAGTAAACATTTTCATGATTTGGGTGGACCAGCCTCTGCAGTCTCAAGAACGTGCTACCACAGACCAATAGAACATTGTGCGAAATAGCTTTAAACCATGGTGGCAGATCTCATCCTTTTTGCCTTTGAGCTACTCTAAGCTGAGATACCTTCAAAAAGGATTTGAACCATGTCACATTCACAACTTCCATCAGGTAAATGAAAAGAAAGAAAAAAGATGTAACAAATGGAGAAGTCTCAATCAGCCAATCAGATGCATTTCGTTTGTACCAAAGTTAGGTCTGTATTTTGGGGATTACACAAACATGATTTATTAAAAAAGACTTGGTCGGGTGTGCAAGAGTGCTAATTTTATGTCACCACCCATGCAGACTTAAGTCCATTTCGCAACTAACAATAACATGGTAGCCTGTGTCCCTTTACTTTCTCCAACTGCAACGATCTAATCACTCTTGGACTCCTTTGGGCTTCAACAGAATGATTACCATTACCTTACCGGCCACCTCTTTCCTTAATTTATTGATGCATGCAATGCTATCCTAATGCATACGCGTGTGGTTCTTGTATGGACTGAGACACAGAAGCTACTAAGCTACTATTTTGAGGTCATCGGGTTGGGGGAGAAGGTTGTAACCTGATAACATGAAATTTATTAAATTTATTATTGTTATCGTGGTTTGAAATTGAATTGTTTGATACCCTAATGGTTATTTTTATTGGTTTTTATTTTTAGGATGTTGAATTTACACACTTAGAGTAAAATGGGCTTAAAAGGTAATTTGGAACTAAATGTAGTAAAAAACTTATTGGATCTATGAAGAAAAGACGAAACTTGACTTTTTAGTTTTAGTTGATTTTAGTAAAAATTTTACTTTAGATAAAATTGTTTTAAGAGTTAAATTTTTTAATTTAGGGAAATCTCTATTTGTTGGGAAAGATTTCTTTTGCCCATGAGAGAAACACACAAAAGGGTAATTACTATTTTCTCTCCGCATCACATATTCTTTCTTAAAAACAAAAGGGCGGCTGCACATGTTATAAAAAAAAATAATAAATAAAATAAAATAAAATAAACACCAGATCCTAGACGGCTGCTCATTCAAAGAAAGAAAAAAGATGTAAAGAATTTATATATATTCTGGACAAAGGAGGAAGACACATTCTCATGGGAAGGGGGCTGCCAGGTGGGATCATTTTTCTCCTCTCCAACAATATTTTTTTTCTCTTTGTCTTTTTCTTTTTATTTTTAGTTAAATACTAACTATCATGAATGATTAATTTATTTTTCTGATTTAATAAGAATTTTCATTCGATTATCTTCACTGTGAGATTATGTTTTTAATTTAATTTCTTGTTCTTTTAATTCAAGTATTCTTAGTTCTTGATTTTATTTACATGAAAAATTAGTATTGATTACTCTGACAATTTAATTCAATATTAATTTTTTCTATTGCTATTTAAGATTTCAGTGATCCGTAATTGTCATGAATGAATTGTATAAGTAGTAACTATGTTATTTTTGTTTATAGATCTTTTACTGGTATTCATATTTAACTTAGGGAATCAATGAAACAAAATCAAATAATTACGGCTATTTCAATTATTTGTATTTTAATTTAACTGTTTTCACAAAACTTAATGCTATCATTATATTGATATGGAACGCTATCGTGTCCAGTCGATTAATGATAAATTTTGATTGGATGCTGGATTTGATCAATTAATTTAGAAAAATACAAAATTTATTACGGCTATCCTAATAAATCTAAAGTTAAATACTTGAATTGTAAGAAAAATATTTTTAACCAATGATCAGTGAAACAATTGAATGTGATGAACTCTTGGATCAGAGTTTTCGTAGATTGAATTTTTCTTTGGTTTTTGTTATTTTACATTGTCAATTTATTTCTTATTTTTAGTTGTTAATTTTTAGTTTAGGAATTTATTTGACAAACCCTCATTTTTATTTTTAACACTTAACAAGAAATTAAATCAATTTAGTTCCCTTGGAATTCGACCTGGTACTACTATTGTTATAAATTTATCGCATCGGGAAATCAGTATTAATTTTGATGGTTTCGACAACCCGTCAAAATTTTGGCGCCATTGCCGGGGAGTTACATTAATTTTTTAGTTTGTATTTTTCTTTTGTTTATTGATTTTTGAAGAGGAGAACAAGATGACAATTTATGAAAGAACATTGACTCAAAAACCCTTGTGCAACGGGTATCCAACTCTTGAAGTAAATCACTCGAATCTTGAAAATCAATTTTTTGAACTAACTATTTTTGTTCACCAATTGGCTGTAGGGCAATCACCGATAGCCAAGGTTTGTGACATATACTCAATTCCTTGACATCTTACGGATATGTGTCCAACATTGTAAGAAGAGCCTACTCAACAAGTAAATGTTGTAGGGGGATTTCCTAGTCAACCTCAATGTACATATGATCCTTATTTCAATAATTACAATCTTGAATGGAGGGATCATCCAAATTTGGGCTATAAGAATTTAGGAAGATAGCCAAGATATTTATCTCAATTTTTTAATAAACTATTACCAGCACCTGTATAATTTTCTAATTCAGGTATGTCTCTAGAAGAAATTGTAAAAGCTTTTGCGACTAACACTCAATAATTTCAATAGGAAATGAGAGCAAGTATACAAAATTTGGAGAACCAGATTTCCCAAATAGTAACCTCGATTAGTAGGTTGGAGACACAAAATTTTGAAAGATTTCCCTCATAAATGGTGGTAGATCCCAAAGAGAATATTAGTGCAATAATGTTGAGAAGTGGGAACGAACTTCAATCGAGCCTAACATCTAAGAAGTGGATGAAGGGAAGGATGTGGATAAGCAAGATGAACGCATGTATGAAAATTCAATTAAGATAACATCGGAATTCTCTTTGTAAAATTTTGACGGGTTGTCAAAACCCTCAAAATTAATACTGATTTCCCAATGCGATAAATTTATAGCAATAGTGGTACCAGATCGAATCCTAAAAAAACTAAATTGATTTAATTTCTTAGTTAAGTGTTAAAAATAAAAATGAAGGGTTTGTCAAATAAATTCCTAAACTAAAAATTAACAACTAAAAATAAGAAATAAATTGACAATGCAAAATAACAAAAATTAAAGAAAAATTCAATTTACGAAACCTCTGCTCCAAGAGTTTACTACATTCAATTGTTTCACTGATCATTGGTTAAAAAAATTTTTCTTGCAATTTGTTTAATTTGTTAGTTGATTTCTTAATTAATTATAGATATTTGATTAGTGACATTTGTTTCTTCTTTTAATTTTGTAGGTACCCAAGATGACAATTTTAAAGAATGATATTCATCTAAGTCAAGACATGGTCAGAGTATTTCAATTGGGCAGAAATAGTCTTAGGGTTAAGACATGATCACGCGGTTTTTAGAAGAGGAGTCAGAATTTTGAACAAAAGCAGTCTTGCATTACCAGATGATCACGCGGTTTTCAGAAAAGGAATAAAAATTTATTTTGGACAGAAGCAGTCCTGGTATTACCAGATGATCATGCGATTTTAAGAACTCTCATCTTCATCTTCACGGTTCAATCTTTTCAAAACCCTCGGCGACCTCACCATCACCATATGAGAGTTTTCTCTCTTCTCTATTTTCATTGTCTTATTTTTATATATTGCATTGGGTGATAATTTTTTGAAACTTGCTGCGAGTTTAAAATTGTGTTAATTTTTTTTTTTTGAGTTGCATACTAGTTTCTTTTCTTTTTTTCTTTTTTACCTTTTGCATACATTGAGGACAATGTAGAATTTAGGTGTGGGGGAGGATTTTATGCATCCATATCATTTCTTCTATTTCTTTTAGAACTTCATACTATTTTGATTTTTGTCTGAAAATAATTTTGAGTTAGTATACATTGTTAATTTGAGTTGAAATGCACGAATGAGACAAGTGTGATTAGTTGTTTGTGGATAAAAATATTTTAAGCGTCTCATTGACTTTGATGATTGAATTAGATGAAGATGTACAAGATTTGATATAATATTACACACTTTTGTGAGTTTTTGAGCCTTAAAAGCATATCATCATACTTGCTCTAATCTTTCTTCATGAGTGTGCATCAATCATAGTATGTTTATTCTAAAACTTGATTTGGTATACTTTTCAAGACCACATTCATGAATTCAAGCATTAATATGATGGAGCAATTAGGTTTACATATTTTAGCTATCTTAAAAAAAGATCTTCCCATGCATATTCATCCCCTAGTGAACTAATTTGAACCTTTATCCCTTTTCCTTTATTTATAACCACATAAATTGACACACAACCTTCTTTTTGCGTTTAACTTACTTTTTGGTTCTCATATCAAATAAGCATGTATTTAAAACTTGAATGAGTGGTTATTTGTAAATGGAATTGGATAATTTTATGTTGGGTATTGTTTTTAGAGATTTATTCATACGATTTGGGGAGATTTGTGTATGCACTATATTTTCATTCATCCTCGAGTTTGTTATTTTAAAAAAAAAAATGAAAAAAAACAAAAAAAAAATCCAGAAAATTGAGATGAGGGAATTTGAAAAAAAAAAACTCAGAAATTTGGATCGAAAAATGAGATGATCTTGCTTAGGATATTTTTCTTTGAGTTGATTGTATTTCATATTATGGGATGAATTTGATAGTAGGAATATTTTGTAATCTTTGGCATGCTTCTTTGATATGCATTACACATCATATTTACCTTTTATCCTATCTTTACCCAAGCCAAGTTACAACCCTTGTAAAGACTCCCAGATTTTTGTTTTGAATTCATATATTCAATGGTGGAGATTTGATTAATAAGCAAAGTTATGGTAATGACATGCTATACTTTGATGTTGAGAGTTATTGATAAATTCTCTTAAACACTTTGAGTGTATAAAGTGATTTCATTATGAGGGTATTGAATTTTGGTATATTGAATTTTGCTGAGATCATTGAGTTTGATGGGATTTCTATGTTTTCTTTTTGAGGTTATGAACCTATGATCATTTGTTCTCTGGATTGTTGTTTTGGCTTGAATGATTCAATATGTGTTGCTTGAGATTCTTGGATGATGAAATAAAGGAGGGGAATGAGTGAAGAGGAAAATAGTTGATAGGCATTGGTATAGTGAATGTTTGAAGATAAATATTGGTTTGGTGTGGGAGAATTTGATAACATGAATTTATTGAATTTATTATTGTTATCATGGTTTGAAATTGAATTGTTTGATATCCTAATAGTTATTTTTATTGGTTTTTATTTTTGGGAGGTTGAATTTATAGAATTGGAGTAAAAATCTTATTGGGTATATGAAGAAAAGAAAAAACTTAACTTTTTAGTTTTAGTTAATTTTAGTAAAAATTTTACTTTAGATAAAATTATTTTAAGAATTAATTTTTCTAATTTGGAGGAATCCCTTTTGTTGGGAAAGATTTCTTTTGACTTAAAAGAAAAACACACGGAAGGGTAATTATCTATTTTCTCTTGGCATCACATATTCTTTCTTAAAATCAAAAGGGCGGCTGCACATATTGAGAAGATTAAAAAAAAAAAAAAAAAAATTGAACCTAGAGCCTAGACGGCTGCTCATTCAAGGAAAGAAAAAAGATGTTAAGAATTTATATATATTCTCAACAAAGGAGGAAGACACGTTCTCATGGGAAGGGGTTGCGGGCTGGGGTCATTCTTATCCTCTCCAAGAACTTTTTTTTTATCTCTTTGCTTTTTTCTTTTTATTTTTAGTTGAATACTAACTATGATTAGTTTATCTTTTTAATTCAAGAAAAATTTTTATTCGATTGTTCTTAATTTAATTTATTATCTTTTTAATTTAAGTATTCGTTGTTTCTTGATTTTATTTACATGAAAAATTGGTATTGATTAATCTGACAATTTAATTCAATATTAATTTTTTCTATTACTATTCAGGATTTCAATGATCCGTAATTGTCATGAATGAATGGTACAAATAGCAACTAGGTTATTTTTGTTTATAGATTTTTTACCGGTATTCATATTGAACTTAGAAAATCAATGGAACAAAATCAAATAATTACGGTTATCCCAATTATTTATATTTTGATTATCTCAATTATTTATATTTTGATTTAACTGTTTTCATAAAATTTAATGTTATCATTATATTGATATGGAACGCTATGTGCCCAATCAATTAATGATAAGTTTTGATTGGATGCTGGGTTTGATCAATTAATTTAGGAAAATATAAGATTTATTACGGCTATCCTAATAAATTTAAGATTAAATGCTGGAATTATAAGAAAAATATTTTTAACTAATGATCAGTGAAACAATTGAACGTGATAAACCTTTGGATCAGAGTTTTCGTAGATTGAATTTTTCTTTGATTTTTGTTATTTTACATTGTCAATTTATTTCTTATTTTTAGTTATTAATTTTTAGCTTAGGAATTTATTTGGCAAACCCCTCATTTTTATTTTTAACATTTAACTAAGAAATTAAATCAATTTAATTTTCTTAGGATTCGAACTAGTACCACTATTGTTATAAATTTATCATATCAAAAAAATAATATTAATTTTAAAAATTTCGATAATCCATCATGACCACTGGGCTATTCCTTGAGACTACAACACAAAAGCTACTATAGTGGCCAACAAACAGATCTAGTCCTGCTAGCTCTATATATCCCAACACCCACCATTTGTCAACCAATGCTTCACCATCAAACTAGTACAAAGGGCATACAATTGAATATTCCTACTTTTCACCATCTTCGATTATGGTCACCGTTGACTTGTTGCAGAGCACAACTAAATCTAACATGGAGTAAATCATCGCAAAATTTGGACATGAAGAGTAGTTCTACCTTTCAATACCTTAATAAAAGAAAAGTAAACAAGACGAGAGAAAAAGTGAGAGGAAAATATTCGGATGGGCTTAACAAGACCCAATAAAGCTCCCATCAAAATCAGTAGAGAAGTCCACACATCCCAAACCCTCTGTGCAGAGTAAGTTGGTGGGCACTTGGCATCCATTCACAGTACGAGAGAACAAAGTTTACTCCTTCATATACATATGAATGAACAATAATTTCTCAGTTCATCAATGAACCACAATTCTACCAGCTTTATTCTCCACTGAAATCATAACTACGTGAGGGATTTTGACATGACAAGAGTTTGTCAGGTCATTCCTCATTGTTTCTGTTGTAGAATATGGATTATGGCGATTCTAGGTCAAAACAATTCATTACTGACATCAAACTGAGAAGAGAAAAAAAATTTATCAGCGTACTGTCGCTTCATAGAAACTTAAAATAAACGGGGATGGGCTATTTCGAGATTTAATAAAATATTATGGTAAATCATTAAACACTTGAATATAAATTATCCGTAAAGATATAAATGACAAGAATTTAGAGAAGGAAATGATTTTAAATAAGAATGAGTGATGTAAAAAAATCCGAACCAATTGAAATAATACACTTTGATTATTATTATTATTATCATTGTTATTTAAGTTTGTATGAATAGTTTATTTTTAATTTTTAGTTTTATATGCTCTAATTTTGCTTTGAGAATTTAATTTTATATTATTTTATGTTATTTATTTATTTGTTTATTTATTTATTTTTCTCTCTCTCTTTCCTTTATTGGTCTTTTCAGATGATCAACTCCAAAATTTGAGATTAAGTCTAGATTTTTTTTTTTTAAATACTGTTGTTCCATCTGTTCAATAATCCGAATCTACAATACTGCATACGTGCACAAATACATACTTACATCCTTATGCGCATACATTTGTACATATTGCATGCATGTAGTATTTATGCTGATGTCTCAAAGCAAAGAACCTACAAGTCCCTCATTTATTTAGCAAGTATAAACGGGCCATGTTTCAGGTTTATAGGATCCCTTCTATATGGGGAGCTTGCTCATTATTCACGCACAGGTGGAAACGCACCCATATGAACTCAAGGGTGCATAGACCAGAAGTTTTCATCAAAATCATAGGCTCGCATCTAAATTATGAATCCAATTGTATAAATGATTTCTCTTGCGGTATCCCACAATCTCTTTGTTTTCTGCTTTAGACTGAATTTCCAAAACGTCTCAATTTTTTTTTTTTTGGAGGTGAAGAATTAAAGGGACAGAAAAACAACCCAACAGGGGCTACAAAACTATTCTACGAGGGCTGTGAGGGCGCAGCCCACCACACCTAAACGACCCCAAGCCCAACCGATCTTTTTCCATCAAACACCGAGGGGGATGCCCCAGGACAGTGAGAACTGAGGAAGCTGCACCTCCCAACTTAGCCAGGAGGTCAGCACTTCTCTTCGCTTCTCTAATAAATTCTAGTCACTCCCAACTCCTTTATAAGGTCTCTGCATTCCAGCACAACAAGATGAAGGCGGTGATTCTCGTTTTCCTCATCTTCCATGAGGTGCACTAAAGAGAAGCAGTCAACTTCCAAGGGTTTCCAGTGTAACAAAAAATAATAATAATAATAATAATTCTACAAAAAAAAAAAAAAAAATTAGCCCCAAACAATACAGATGAATATCCTGCTTCTTTTTCCCTAGCAGTTAATTGGTGGCCCGCCGATATAAAATCATCAAAACCAAACCATCCTAAAAAATCTAATGCATGATACACTGCCTCACATGTTTAACATTGGTCAGCCAAACCATTCAGTGGCACTCTGTTTTTGGTTATTGAAAGCAGCACATGGACAAAGTGAATATTGTGCATTCATTGAACAGGATGAAGCATAAATCAGACACTTTAGGAAGCTCTGGTAGTAAAATTTCTAAAAACGTTTAAGGTGACTTCAAAACATATATTTGCCATTGCCAGCCTTGGATTAATGACTCTTTCGACTTTGTCGCTTGCTCAAGACAACCAAAAGATCGAAACTAGAAAAGAGAATATTGACCCAATAGAATTAGTTGACTTAGTTGGCAGAATTCCTAAAGCTTTGAATTTTTTGTCCCTCTATAATAAAGAAATGATGAGCATTGAGTCATATGAAAAGCCTATTGATGGGATAGAGAAGAGAATGAACAACTTTGGATTAGGCAGGACCCAGCTAACAAACTTGGGCATAGAATATTAAGGCTGAAAGGTTGTGGATCAGAAGAATGGTACTGACAGAAATGAATCTAAAGACCTATATATATTACAGAGGCAGAATGTAGGGAGCATGCATTACCAGCTATAGAATTTTCAGAGAACTGAGATCATGCATTTCTGCTGCCTCATGCAATTTAAAAGCCAAATTCAGAATGTGTCTTTCTTATATTGTAACACAGTAGAGATGGGACTGGGCCGGTTCCGACCTTGAAACCGACCCAGCCGACCCTGAAAAGACCAGAAATTGGCATGAGTGAACGGTAACCCAAAATCGAATCCAAAACTGGCCCGGCGGTTCCAACTGCCATTTCTCTTTTTTTTTTTTGAATTTTTTTCCAATTTTTCCAAACAATTATAAAATGTCTAGTTTGAAAGGTATTTTGGTCCATAAAGTTAAAAAAAATTCCTATAAATAAGTCACATCTCATTTTTAAATTCCACACAACAAAATCTTATATTCTCTCTCATATTTTTATTCTTTCAATTCTACTATACTATCTCAAAATCACTATACAACAACTCTATTTCAACTTTTTACAAATCTCTCACACATTAAACATATTTTCATCTCCTATTAATCACACCATTTCCAATCATTTTACTATTTTCAATCACATCACCATTTTCATTTTCAACTCATTTCCAATCTCCTTAATCACACCACTTACAAGATTTTTTAAAATTTAGCAAGATTTCATAATTAGAAACTCAAATTTTCAAGATTTGATGAAAAACAACCGTGATCTTCATCAAGTCGACAACATTTAATTTTTTACGACTTTACTTTTTTTACATAATTAATTCATTTGCATTATTCTTTTTACATATTTAATCCTAATTTAAAAAAAAAAAATGTTGAAACATAGTTTTCACAATCTTCCGAATAATCTCCTCTCCCCTTATTTTTATTTTTTCAAGAGAACATTTTGGAACACATAGATATTAAAAATATTTTAGAAAACAATGAATCTAATAACACACAATCTAACACTATATACATTAGAAAAGATAATTTTAATGTATGTGATTTTTTGTTAAAAATTATGATGAACAAAAGGCAATTTATAAAATTTATTATCAACAATATAAATTTTTTAAGGGTTGAAAAGTAAACATATTTAAAAGACACAAAATTAGAAATCATCTGTATAAATTAGTTCAAATTAAGTAAACACAAATAACCACCCGGGGGGAAATGTCACGGGTACATTTAGGTATAATGAGAAAGTGAAAAAAATTAGTCAAATAAAATGGGTAGCAAGAAAAGAATTATCATTTAATATAGTTGAATGTGAACTTTTTAAAAAATATGTTCAAAAATATTTATAACTCGCTTACAAAACAAGTAGTAGAAAGTTCGGTAAAATAAGGTCAATAGATCAATTTCAAACCTTGAAAGATGATTTAATTGTAAATTTTATGAACACTAATTGTAAATTTTCATTAATTTCAAACACTTGAAAAAATGAAACTAAAAAAAAATATTTTATTGTAGTAACATGTTATTGGATTAATGACTCTTGGCTTAAAAAAAAAAAAAGAATATTAGTTTTTTAATGTTGGGAATATCCATATTCTGATACTCACATAGTTAGAGTAACTACAAATATTATTTATGAATATGGAATTAGTAATAAAATTTTTTCTATATCTTTCAATAATATTTTGACTAATACTAGTGCGGTTAATATTTTAAAAATAATATTAGATGAAATATTTTTTCATAATAGATGTGTATGTCATATTTTAAATTTATATATTAAAAATAGTTTAAAAATGGTAGAAATATTTTTACGACCTATTCGTGATTTAATTTATTAAATTAGAAAATTTTCGACAAAAACATAAGAAATGAAACAATTATATCAATTATATAATATAAAATTAAAAAAATTTAAACAAAAATGTGACACAATGTGGAATTTAAATTGTGATATGTTACAATGTGTACTTCATTTTAGAAATATTTTAATTGAATTTATAAATTCTAATTATGAATATGATTTTATTGATAATATCGCTTTTGATTTTGCAACCACACTAACTCAATTATTGAAAATTTTTTGCACATATACAAAATTATTTTCCAGAGTTTACTATCTAACAATTCAATTAATATTATCTAATCCTTATAAAATTTATTTCGTATTTAGTCAATTTAAAAATAAAAATAGATTTAGTGATATTGTTCAACTAACGAAAATAAAATTTTTTAAATATTATGAAAACATTCCTATTTTGTATTTAGTTACATGTGTTTTAGATCTATGTATAAAACTTGAAGAAGTTAAAATGTTAATAGATTGTTTTGTAAAAACATTTTCAACATAAATATATATTACCCCATAACTTTTAAAACAATATGCGTCTGAAAACTTTAAAAATCATGTTTATATTATATGTAAAAGAACATGATAATATAAATGGTAGTATGTAGATAATAGTAATAACTCAACGAGTCGTTCATCTTTAATTTCTTTTAATTCTTTACATATGTTAGAAAAAAATAAAGAAATTTTTCATCATCACAAAATGGTTTAATTTTATACCAACAAACACATAGTTTAAAAATTTGTGACGATGATGATTATTTTGATATATTAGGTTGGTGTAAAAATAATGCATCTTATTATCCAATTTTGATTAAAATGGTTAAAAATATACTAACTCATCCAGTGTCCATAGTGCCATCAGAAAATTTTTTTAGTGCAAGTGATTAAATATTAACCAAAAAGTTTATAAATTTGATAGACAACACTCTAAAATACTTGATTTGCATTAAAGATCGGAATAATGCAAAAAAAAAAAAAAAGAGGCAAAACATGTAGAATAACTCTGATATGGAAGAATAATAATAATAATAATAATAATAATAATAAATTTTTAATGTAAAAAAAATTCAGTACAAAAAAAAAATGTAGTCATAGAAAATTAGTGAAGTTGAAAATCTAAATGAAAGATTGGTAGTGGACAAAGAGAGTTAAAAAAAATAACAAAGAGAGTTTGAAAAAAAAGGAGATTAAAAAAAAATGCAAAGAGAGTGAAAAAAAATAAAGTTAAAAAAAAAAAAAAAAAAAAGAACCCAAACTGTGAACCAGCTTGATCGAGCCTGACATGACAAGCCTAGTTCACGGGGCCGGCAAGATCGGTTCCAAGAAAAAATTTTCTAAAACCGGTCAGACTCGGGAAAGTCTCAAAACTGCAGCCGAATTGGCCAGTAGTTCTTAGATCCTTCCAGAAACCGGACCAAAACCGATCCAACGTGACCCAATATCATCTCTACATCACAGTTTAGAGCCCTGGCTAGAAGTTCATATAAGTCCTTCCAAATATCGTTTAGGTCCAAGAGGCCTTAAAAATACATAAAAACTTCGAATCAGATTCCTAACATAAACTTTCCATTGGAATATGGATTAGAGTGACTACAGGGACAGGGACACGAAGGCCAAACTTCAAGCTAAGTTGATTTACAGTATAATGACAAATCTGAAACAACAATAAAATAAAATGAATCAGGCAAAAAGCGGATCCCACATATTTCTGTTCATGCCACAAAAGCCGAAAAAAGGAGCATCACGTAAAACTTGTAGTCCATGCAGGATGTACATCATTGCATAATGCGAGATTATGCAAAGCTCTAAACTTGCATTTATTTTTAAAAGGATTTACTCCCTTGCTTCTCAATGACGAATTTGAGAAAAAATATACATTAGACATCGCAGCATAACTATCGTGGTGAAGTCGGGATATCCTTTCTTTTGCCGAATAAAAATTGATTAAATCATCAAAAATTTATAGCATGAAATAAATGCAATTAGATCCATTTTCCGCAGGGGCGATCCACAGTATCGAGTGGAAGGGCCGTCGCTCAACAATCTTCCCAAGAGCTCACATAGACGAGAAGGTTTGGCACCTCGATGTCGGCTCTTCACCACCTGATGTCGGCTCTTCACCACTTGGGGCTGTAGTATGTTCCAAGGTGGTGCTGTAGTATGTTCCAAGGGTTGCGCTGTTCGCCCATTAAAATAGTATGTGAACTGAGTTCAAAACGTCATGAAACAGTTCTCTAAACTTGCATTTATTTGGAAAAACTCAAACAAAATTATGTAACTAAACTTCATTGCTAAAGCATGAGAGAGAGAGATGGAACAATTGAAATAAGAACAGAATATGATAGTAGCATAAGCTAATACACAAGTACAAACATATTGGATCATACCTAATGCCTCTCTTCTCACTTGTTATTGAAATGGAATAGGAATGCCTTGCCCTTTATTCACAATAGCCATAACCAGATAACGTGTACCCATTCCCAAGGGTGCCTGCTCATCTGGACCCTCCCAGAAAGGGGCCTCACCATCACCCACTAAACGCCAATATCCTGTCCTTAGACTCTCAGCTTGTTCATCTGTGCAGTTCTGCAGTAATGCTTCAACCCGAAAATTTATCCCCAGGGAACCCAAGAACTGGGACTGTGTGATTGGGCCGTGAACAGAGACATTTTCTGTGGCAATGTTAAACCATCACACGATCAATATTTGCTGCACTTCAACTTATAGCTTGCTCCACACATTTCCAAAAAAGGAAAAAAAAGAAAAAAGAAAAAAAGAATGATAGATAAAGGGTGATGACAGCAAATGTAAGGATGTGAACCTGAAGCTTCTTCAGCTGAGTGTCTGATCGAAGCAAAATCAACATAGGCACTGAGATCAGCAGTACCCGGATTATCTAGTATGTGGACAAATTTATGTTTTCGAATTGCCTGAAAGTGGAAAGTGAAATTAGATGAGGAGAAAAACATTATTTAGTCTCAGGAGGAATAACGCATTTAGGACCCATCAAGACACCTGAAGACTATCTGAGACTACTCCATCCAAGCCATAGTCAATTATGAGAGCCCCACCTCCATCTCCACTCAATCTCGTGGCAATTGCTTCTGTCAACTCCATTGCTTTGGGGCAAACTTCAATTTGCTCAAGCTTATTTAATTCTTCGGGGGAAGCCCATTTGCAACGCTTCATCAGGAATAAAGTTGCAGGTGTAGATTTTGGAGATAAAACAAACTGAAATCTGCACATATGATAAGAAAACTGATATAAACAAAACATCTGAAAACATATAACAACAAACAGACAACATTTCTGAGGTCTTACGATGAATTTTCAGCTACATCAATCATTTTCTCGAACCAGCCTCGGGTAGCCCTCTGTAAAGATATAGCAAAAATCAAGATAACATAGAGTAACATTGTCATGAGGCACTCACTCAACTTCTGGAACTCGAGTTTTCTAGAGGTGGCAAAATCACATTGAAAAAGAGAATACATGTAAAAGGAATACCAAGACTCAATTGCAGCAACAAAAGAATTAAAGAAATAAAATGAAAAATAAGCCACTCAAAAATCAACAAACAATAACATGTCTTCTGATTAAAAGGTTGGCATGCAATTTGGGAATGAAAATGAACAACATTTGATCCCAAAGGGATCACATTTATCTACCAAAATTTGAGAAATTACCACGTACTTCACAATTGAAAATACTTGGATAGACACTCTATCACAGTCACATTCGACAAAAACATAATGATTTTCAACCTTTATTTCCTTCAATATCAAATATAGAAAATCCCCAGTACAGCACTTACATTCTTCTTGTCCAAAAAAAGTGAGAGAATCAAAAGCCCAAGACCATCATCGCTGTATAACTCATGCCTCATTCTGATTGATTTTAAGAATGTTCTTTTCTATTATCTTCTATTTCTATTAAAAATATATATATGTTCTCCAATTAATTTCAACACTTGATATTTACTGATTGCAAGCTGATTACTCTCTCTACACTCTCCTCACTAAGGATATTCAAGCAATTATTTATATTAAATGTTACGAAGGAGATAACTTACACAAGCACCAAAACGTTTCGATTGGAGGCAAACACCACAAATACTAGCCACTAACAAACTAACTAAAGCAGACAAACCTGAAATTGATGAACTGGCAGGGCATCATAAAATTCATGGGCTACAATGATTGTGGGCACTGAAAAAATAGAGAAGAAGAAGGAAAGTCAAAGAATAGCACAAGTTTCAGAGTCTGAAGTAAACTGAGTTTTACTCATCGCATTGTCAGAATACAAGATGAAGCTTCAAAAGAATCTCTAAGCAACAAAATAAAATTTTTGATGCACATCAATATGAGTTTAAAAACTAAAGTACAGCTTATAATAAGCAACAAAAGACAGACTATATGTATAAAATGCATATATATGGCATATAACATATCACATGCATATCTAAGTAATGGAGAGAATTTCAAGTATGTACCGCCGGATGGAACCTCCTCCAGTGCAACATGCCAGGACACAGGTGTTCCAACCAATTTGCTAATAGTCCTTGTATCTCCATCTCCACCACTACTACCCTCATCAACACACTTCAAATTGCTACGTTGAAGCTTCTGCAGAGTTGGACTGCACTCGACCAGGTGTATGTGCAAAGACTCTGTGAAGTTTTTAAATTTTGACACACCCTACAGGTAGATGCAGCACATTTCCAATTGAGATACAAATTGCCTCTCCACTACTTTACAATAACCCAAAAAAGATGTAATAAACCAACTCTTTTCCCAGCAATATATCAGAAAATCAAACATGAAAATTGTAATGCCATACACAAAGAAGATCAGCCATAAGAGTTCCTCGACCTGGACCTAGCTCAACTAGGTTCACTCTACTTGGTCGTCCCATTTGCTCCCAAAGACACATTGCCCAAACACCAACCATCTAATAAGAAACAAAACAGGCGGAGCAAAACCGGTATTAGTTTAGATACTAGGACACAATGTCATGAAGTAGCATCAAAGAAAACAGAAAAATCACCTCCCCAAACATCTGGCTCACTTCAGGAGATGTGATAAAATCACCCTCCGCTCCAAAAACATCGCGGTTAATATAAAATCCAGCTTTAGGGTTTGTCAAAACCTCCTCCATATACTCAGCTACTGTTATCGGCCCACCACGGAACTGACAACCCATAATCCATATTAAATATCAAGTTCTAGTCTATCAAAGCAGCAGAACAATTTCACTTCAAGATTAAAAAATAGCTTGTATTTTACATAGCATGATGCTAATTTCAATGGAAAGGGAAATGCCCATTTAACATTTTTTGGTTGGGGGGATCAAATGTTCATTAGTTGAGTGTCTTAGATTCACAAAGCATATTATATGACTTCTTTTTAGTTCAACAGTTATCCACTGCAACGTAAATTGTCAAACAGCATATCTACATTAATGGAGAAATATAATGTCAGATGAAATTAGAAAACCTTGACAATTCCTTTCAGGTGTTTAACCAGCTCTGAATCTGAAGACGGTTCATGAGAATGCTCTGAAAAATAAAAATAAATAATAAATAATAATAAAATACCTAACTAAAACACCGAATTTAAATATGTGTGTGTGTGTGAGAGAGAGAGAGAGAAAGAGAAACGGAGATACCTGGAGGATTGTACAATCCGGAACGATCAATGGAGATTTTGGAAGTAGTGAGAGAAGGTTGTTCATTGCCGTCCAAGTGTTCGTCAAAATTACTCTGTGGACTTTGAGACGACGACGACGAAGACGAAGACGAAGACGAAGTCGAAGTCGAAGAAAAAGAAGGAGAAAGACGAGGAGCGAGAAATTGAGGAAAGGAAGCATTGAACAGACGACGTTGATGTGATGATGAGAGCTGCACTGCTAATCTTCGCAGCATCTCCGAATTCGCTTTCTGAAAACCAAAAATTAATTTTACTTCCCAAGGGGCCAACACAATCCATGGGATCGGTCGTCCCTCCAAGTCTAAATACTTTCCTCCGGTTCCAAAGCAACGTGAACTGGGCCTATCTAGCCCAATTGGCCCAACCTGTCTTATGTTGGGCCCAAGGTGGTCCAATCCACATGCTTTTGAAATTTTTGCTTCAAAATTCTCAATTATTACCAGCTCTTTTGGCCATATCAGACAATAATACTAGACCAGTTTGATTTATTTTGCTGTGCAATTATCTATTCTCCCTGCTCCTTAAAAGAGGACAAAATCAAAATTTTCACCTTAAAATTTAATTAATCCCCTTTAACTAAAAATCAATGAGTGATAAGTCTAAAAGAAAATTTATTTACATTTTTAATATCATAATTAGGATTTTGCCCTTTCTAAGGTTGCACGACTTAAGATCTAATTAAAATTAAAATTAAAAAAAGAATGTAGATCTTACAAGTCACAACATAAACAAAGATCAAATCATGGTATTTAATAACTTAGATGAAAAGAAAATAATCATTATTAAGCGTCGAGAATTTATACAATTAATGTTGAGGATGAAAATTATAAAATGAAATATTTAATAATGGGAATGACGCTTTACTGTTCAAGATGCTTAGTATTTTTTGAAGATAAAAACGATTTTTTACAATTATCATACCTGGTAGTATATAATTTTTGGCGAATAAGAGAGGAGAGAGAAGAGATTATGTTTTTTAAGGGCATTGACATAAATATATATTTTTGTAAAAAATCTTAAATTTTAAATATGAAATAGTACTTTCTTTTAATTTAAATTTAATTTCGCCTAAAGCCTCCTCCTCATCAACATAAATACCCGCTGGCCAATCAGGACGACTTGAGGAGACTCTGAGTTCAGAGCCCCGGGTGTAAGATGCTTCTCCAGTCAAGTCATGGTCTTGTAGCGGTGAAGAGGGTCGATGAACCAAGCACTGCCGAAGAAGTATTTTTAGCAGAAGTGAGCACAATTGGGAAGCCCTAGACTCAAATTACCAGCCAAAGGTTCCTTCGTAGAGGAGGGATGAATCACAACCTTTTCTAGGATAAGAGGAACAAAAGGTTACATGGCTCCTGAGTGGTTTTCAAATCAGAGTATTTCCTCCGAAGTTTGTGTATAGCCGTGGGATTGTCGTGTTGGAATTGATCAAAGGAAAAAACCCAACAAGTATTTTTGATTTTGGTAATGGAGAATATGCACAGAAAATGAGTTTGGGAACAAGGGTAAGGGAAAAAAAATTGCAGGAAAAGTTCAAAAAAAAAAAAATGGTACATGGTTATAATCTTAGAGTAGTCTTCACGTTTAGACTTTTTCCATTACAATATCAAGGGCTTTAGTCTTTTCATCACTCAACTTTTCATAAGGGCATGAAGAAGAGTGGCAGACTCTGGTTTTTGAATCATCAAAAAAAATATAAACCCAAAAAATACAGGCACTGCTTGCAGTGGAAACAACTAGGATGACTGCTGCCGCTGGCCAACAAAGAAGAGGCACGAATAGAAGTGACATGCCAAACATGACGCAAGTGAACAACACCCATATGGCATAGCTCAAGAAAATTTTCCAACATGATTTCTCACAAGGAGGCAATCGGCGATAGGCCGTGTAGCAACATTCCAATGACAGATACGCGAAGTATATGAAGAATATGTAAGCTGCAAGATAGATATCCCCGCGCATGTAGCAGCGATAGATTGAGATAGTGCCATGGATTATCAAGAAACTGTAAGCAAATATTGGGAGGTAATTGTTGGCCACTTGATGGTTTTGAGGCATTTTGAAGCACTTGAATGTGAATTTTGCCCGATGACGAGTGACTCAGGAGGTTGTGAGACACTTCCTATATAGAGGAATGGCTTTGGAGGTTGCCAAGAATAATCCTTCAATGGGTTTGCCCTTTTCCCTGAAGCAGCTTGTAAATGAGTCGGAACTTGCATGGAAATTTCATGTAAGTGAAAGTTGACGTGACATAAAGCAAAGGGGAAGGAGTGAGTCATGACGCCCAGTGGTGAGTGAGTCATGATTAATTTTCTTTTTTTTTTTTTTTGGGTAAAAAGAAAGAGGGAAACACAACAGAAACAACAAATGCAACCCCAGCAAACAAGGAACAGGCAACAGAGCCGGGCTCTTCATTCTCCAGAAGACACCTTCAGTGTCCAGCTGAAGGATCTTGGTAACTTCTACCGGAGGGTCCTCTGAAACACAACACTCACGCAGAGCATTTCTCCCCAATCTTGCCAGCATGTCTGCGCATTGATTGGCCTCTCTAAACACATGATCTATGCTCCTCACTCCCAGAACCATCATAGATTCTCTACAATCCTGCAGCATGAGAATTAAGTGAGCACATATTATGACAGAGAAAAATACTTGGTTTATAATATAGAGTTTCAGAAATTCTGTCTTATCCTTTTGACCATCGAATATTTTACATAGCCATCTGCCTACAGCTAACTGTGGGACAAATCTAAAGCCAAAACAATCACGCCTACATATAAACATAGAAAATTGTTTCTACAGAATACAATGACAAGAAGGTAACAAAATTTTGTAACCCCAAACCCCAAAAAGTAGAGGATAAATGAGTGTTGAAGATCAGACGCTCCCATGATGCACAGATCGACAAAAAACTAATGGTCTGGAAAAACCCTAATTTGCTTTTCTAATAGATCTTTCTTGAAAGATTCTTCACACCGGATCCCATAAACTTGAGAATAACCACTTTGGATCTGGCTTAATTGTGAATGTTACACCAAGGAAATCCCAGATGTGTCTCAGTGTTTCAATAGCATAAGGAGAGAGCTTTCCAACACGGACCTTTGAAATATCAGGAGGGCATAATGCACAAAGAAGAAATAACAATTCCTGCAGGCCAAACAAATATCAATATGTATTAGGATAGAGAAACGCTTTAAAAGTAAGTGGGAACCAAGATTCAGAAAGAAGTGTTCCCTTGAGGTAAAAAATTCCATTCCATGACTCACATGCTCAAAAAATTGGTTGCAGTAAGCTTCAAGTATAATAGACACCTAATCTTCCCCCCAATCCTATTTCTGAAAGTTGACCATCACAGCTTATATTTTACAATTCAACATGTGTGAGCAACATTAAAATGTCAAGATTTTAAACTCAAGAAAAAAAAGAAGAGGCATAACAGAGAATAAGGATAATTTTTTCTTTTTCTCCTCCTCTTTATTTCTCTGCAGGGAAGTGGTTAGGTTGGGAAAAAATCATGGTTTTAGTAAAGCGGATCAACACACCTCAAAGCTTGCTTAGTTTATAGTGTCATTGATAAATGATCAAGTGGTTTTTGGGCAAGAATTATTAGAACCAAACCTTAAATTAAGTTTAATTACAGTGAAGTATCATCTTGTTGCCAACTGAGAATATCAACAGAAACAAGGAACTCAGATCCCAATATTGGTGTCAAAAGGTTTTAGGTATCTTGCTTAAGACAACCGTGCCACTCAATTTATTTCCCTTGTATAAAACTAAAACAGAGTGTTCTAGTGGCTACTATGTAGCAGACATGTTTAATTACCTTAAGATATGTAAGTTGCTGAGAACTATGTGCAATATGTTTAAAGAAAGAGTCTGTTGATATAACAAAATAGGAAAATTTTCTCCAATGGCTTTTCAAGCTCGGAATGTGTTAAAGATTCTCAGATTAACAAGGCATAAAAGATCAGAGACTCAAGAGTGAAGAGCAGCAAAGTGCGCAAACCTGGTGCATGGAATCTACGACCCCCCCCTGCTTGATCTCCTCAAGTAAGGCAGCATCTATTTGCTCTCCAATTCCAGGAGGAATAAGCTCTTTCTTTTCAACATCTCCAAGATCACCTGTTCCTTCCTCACATCCATGGGAAATTGCTGTATCAACAGAAATAAAGCAACTAGGTGTCGTTGCAGCAACTAATGAAATGCCAAAGCCAGGTGACCCATGATCAAATGCGTTTCACAGAGATAACCCTGAGCAAAGTTTCAAGCATCCATAGTTAATTCACTAAATTACAGCTACAAAAATAGATAACATACTTTCCGGCTTGTGGACCAGCTTTGTGGTCAGTAAATATATGAACATCTGGAAGCAGGTGGTTAAAGATTCCATGAGCTGAATGTATCATAGCATGCTCAAACTGTGAAGATACTCTAGTTGAAAAAAAACTAACTCCTCTAATCCTTTTAACCATTGCCTCATCAATCCAGGTGACTGTCAGCAAGAAGAGGGGTGGAGGCAAAACCAAATGAGAAAAGCAAGAGCAACACAAGGAAAGGAAACAGAAAAAGACCAGTTGATACAATGCTCACCGTCAAACTACTGTGAATTATGGGAACTGTCAATACAACTTCTCCACCACCAAGAGGATGAGCTCCACGACTCTCAATTTTCAGCCCTAACCCTTCTAAAGGAACTCCAAAATGCTTTAACATTGGTAAGGTAGTTGAACAGAAAGTATCCACAGATAAATTCTTGGAATCATTTGTAATTCCTACGAGCAAAAAAATGCACACACAATTCTTTTAAGGTTGCATGCTTATAAACCACTTCAAATATCACAATAACATTGGTTTAACACCAGATCCTTCTGCCATTAGTTCATAAAAACGTCCAATATGAATTGTGACGGTGATAATAAGTTATGCATTAGCTACAGAGGGAAATACTCCCCCAAAAATGGCCCCACAACGAGTTTAAATATCAAACTTGAAATTTAACAGTATCCACAACCTTTGGTGCCAATTTCAGTAGAAGATTCATAGCCTTTGAATATGACAGTGCACAATAGGGACTAGACAATAAGCTTGTTTAAACCCAGCAATCACAAAGTGAATTAAAACCTAATCAGATAGTAACATACATAAATACATGTTTAGGTGCGTGCCTACATACCACATATGAGAGGGAGAAAGAGAGAGCAAGTACCTTTCAGTCTGACCAAACCAAGCAGGAACAATTAATAGCTCCAAGAAATAACCAATTGATCTACTAACCCCACAATCATGCACAAAATGTTTCCCTCCCACCAGTATCCCAGGTTCATACTTCAATTTCGTACCTAACAACATAAACAGACATCAAAACTGAACATTAGACAAAATTCAAAACCCCAAAACCTTGCTTGAAATGAAATGAACTCCACAACAACGATTGAGTTTAATTCCATTTCCACAATTTTGCTGCCTCACAAGAATGTTTTGTGGAATTTAATTCTAAAAATGTAGAGTCAGAAACACATAACTAAAAAAGACAATAGAAATGCAAATGAACTCATTTAGATTTAATAGGTCTCACCACACCCTCCCCTGTTACCGACAGAGTAATGCTATTTAAACCCAAAAGTCAATAATGCCAAAATAATAAAATTCGACATGGTGCATTTTCTTTGGTCAAAATGTTCTACCATGAACTCTTTAGTGACCTTTCAATGAATCACAACAATATAAAAGGCCAATGAAATGAATCAAACTGAACTCTTCTCCCATTTAGTTCCAAGAAATCATAAACCTTCAAAACACATAAGGTAAAATTAACCAGGAAGGCAATTGCATATAAACCAGTTTCATTGATTTCCACGACGCAATCTTCGCAGACCTTTACGAACAGGCGAAGCAAAGGGACCTCGTGAGGACGAAGACCAGGCCAAGTGTCTTCATGGCGAATGTCATCGATTAGGATTGGCGTTGAAGGGAGTGTCGACGGCAAAGGCCTTAATCTTAGGTTCTAACTTCCCTTCAATCTCATGTAATTTGTCTTCCCCATCTATCTTCAATTTGCCCTTCAACGTTTTCTTTTTTCCGTACAAACAAATGTAAGGTTACAAATTGTTCAATGTAGGATTGATGGTTATACAACTGTACATGAAACCACCGCAAATTAAATGGAGTTTACTGTCAGATTACTGACTTCGTACAGAGCCCAGATAAATCAATTCATGTTGAGCACAAACTAATAGCAAAATTTGAAGTACAAATTAGGGTTTTGTGTAACCAAGAAACACGATACCACTTAAGAAGCACGTCAGTTGGAGAGAGAGAGAAAGAGAACAAACAAACCAAACCAAACCAAACCAATCCTGTTGCTTTCACTGTCTAGAAGCAGCTCTAATGGTCCATGGAGGGTTTTAATGAGAAAGAAAGAAAAAAGCGAGAATTTTTTATTATATTTTTTTTCTTTTTTAAATGTGAATTTTTATTTTAGTTTTTCTTTTCTTCCTTATTTTTAACAGCTAAATATAATTCTTAATTTCACCATCCTTCTTCGTCTCTTTTCGATTCTTTTCTTTCATTTTCTTTACCCCTTTTCTTTTCCATATGTTTGCCAAACACACTCTAAAAGATTTGGCTTCCCAGAAACGGGGGGAGAGAGAAGAGAGACGTTTGAGCTTCCAAAAGGCAAACAATGGCGAGTTGACAGTGGAAGAAGGTGCAATATGCTCGCACAAGACAAAAGCCCATAAAAAACCCACCATGGGCTCGTATGAATAGTAAACAGGTCGGTCCCCATTTCAAGTTTAACACTACGTTTGGATGGACCGGTTTGAGAAGAAGATAAGAGATCAAAAAGAAAATGATTCTATTTTTTTTTGTTCAACTTGAAAATAAAAACACGTCTCTTTATTTTGTTCAAAATTTCAATGTATAACACTTTGAAATTTTAATCCAACTAGTTTTAAAATAATTTTAATTTAATTTGATACCTAAATGTATAATTTTATATTACTAGATTTACATTGATCAAGAGATTTAAACGGTTTTTATTATTATATTATTAATTGCTTTTATAAAAATATAATTATTTTAATTTCTATTTTTGAATATTTTATAATACTTAACTAAATTATTTGAAGAAAATATTAAAGGATATATAATTATTTTCCCAATTTCTTAGAATTCATTTGATTTTAAATGAAGCTTTTTATTTAAAGTTTGGCATATACGTGATCGAATGAAAATTATTATTTTTACACAATCTTGTACAGTAATGTCTTTTGTTTTGATGGTGTTCCCAAGACTCATTGCATTCAAATACATTTCAAAATCAAAAGCCCATAATAAATAATTTTTTACAGAAATATCGAGAGGCAGAAATTCAAATTTAGCAAAATAAGTCATCAGAAAGAAATCGATAAAAACGTATCTTATAATTTTTTGAATAATAAAATCTCATTTTCTACTATAAAGATAGATTTGTATTTGGTTGATCTTAACTTTGTACTTTTGACAGAGTTTCGTACTAATAACGTGTTATAAAATTGATACAGAAATAAAAATTTATATATTAAAGATAAATTTAAAAGTATATAGTAAAAGAAATTTCTTGAATTATTTCTCACTTTCTCCTCCCCTTCCTCTCTCTATCTTATGATCTCAAGTTCTTCTTTCTTTCTTGGACCACACTTCTTTTGGAAATGAGGTGGGGGTATTTATAGGAGTTGATTTGGTGATAAGTCAGCATCTTGTTGTATGGATGATCGACACATGTCGGACACTTGACAAGGAAAGTGACACATGTCTTAGACACATGTCATATGGTGGCATGAGGTATCTAGGTTTAATGCATTTTTTGGCAAGAAAAGTGATGAGACATCCCTTCAATTATTGACATGTGTTTTGAATGGTTGATATTTATCCATAATAGTTAGTTGATACTTATCCACAATGATTGGTTGGTGACATATGTTTCTTAAGCTACTAGATCATCACGTGTTCGTGTCTTGATAAATATCTTAACGATAAAATTATATTTTTTAATAAATATTTATCAAGTTATTCAATATTTATAACAATTCTTAATTTCACCTCCATTTTTCATTCTCTTCCTTTATTTTCTTTACCCCTTTGCCAAACACACTCTAAAGGATTTGGCTTCCCAGAAGCGGGAAGACAGAGAAGAGAGACGTTTGAGTTTCCAAAAGACAAACAATGGCGACTTGAGAGTGGAAGAAGGTGCAATATGCTCGCACAAGACAAAAGCCCATAAAAAACCCACCATGGGCTCGTATGAATAGTAAACGGGTTGGGTCTCGATTCCAAGTTTAATACTATGTTTGGATGTTTGGATGGACTGATTCATGCTATGTTGGATGGACTGATTCGAGACGAAGATAAAAGATTATATTTTTTATGTTTAAGAGTTTTATTTAGAGAGAAAAGAAAAAAAAATGATTGATTTTTTATCCTTAAAAGTATAAAAAGTTTTCTTTCAAAAAAATGAAAAAAAAAAGAAGAAAAAATAAAAGTTTATCTTACATTAAAATTTTAATATATTAAATTTATTTTTTAAAAATAATAAAAATATTTAATTCTAAATAACTCTCGTATCTTTTCTAAAACTTCTAAACAAAATAAAAACAAATATCATTTTCTTTTTTTTTTCTTTCCTAACCTTTCTTTTCCTTTCTCCACTGAGCTCCCAAACCATGCAAATGAAAATAAAAACACATCTCTTTATTTTGTTCAAAATTTCAATGCATAACACTTTGAAATTTTAATTCAACTAGTTTTAAAATAATTTTAATATAATTTGATACTTATATATATAATTTTATATTACTAGATTTACACCGATGAAGAGATTTAAACGATTTTTATTATTATATTATTAATTTCTTTTATAAAAATATAATTATTTTAATTTCTATTTTTGAATATTTTGTAATACTTAACTAAATTATTTGAAGAAAATATTAAAGGATATATAATTATTTTCCCAATTTCTTAGAATTCATTTGATTTTAAATGAAGCTTTTTATTTAGGTGCAAGCAAAGTGCGATTCTCACCCAAAAAAAAAAAAAAAAAGGCAAAGTGCGATTCTCACCAAAAAAAAAAAGAAAAGCAAAGTGCGATTCTCACCAAAAAAAAAAAAAAAAAAAAGCAAAGTGCGATTCTCACCAAAAAAAAAAAAAGCAAAGTGCGATTCTCTGTCTCTCTGAGCAATTTATCTTTCAAATAAGAGTAAACCCTGGATTTTGTTCTCTTGGTGTTTAGTGTCCGGTGAAAGAAATCAAACCTGCTAAATTTATTTCTTATCCTCATTATGTAATCGCAAAACCCAGACCAGCTTAAGTCGATTTGCTTTAAAAAACAAATTTTCCGCCTTCAATTCAACAAATCCATATTGTAATAAAAGAATCAAAGAAACCCTAGTTTGTTCGCTGTAAGTTTTTGCTCAAGGTTTTTTTTTTTTTTTTTTTTTTTCCTGATTCAAAACAAGTTCAACCTTCTTTTCCTGTTCCCTGAACTTTGTGTTTTGTGAATTTTGAAATCTAGGGTTTACAGGGAGCAAACTAATGGCATACAGAGGAGTTGTTGGAGCATCGGGAGTGGCAGTGCCTTCAGTAGCTACGGCGTTGAGGCAAGTGAAGTTGGACAAGGAGAGTGAGCTGAGAGTCGAAGTAGGGCCCGATACACCTCTTCGTCTACGGCTTCTTACTGGTTCTGCTGAGATTTTCGGCACTGAAATTGCCCCCGAAATTTGGCTTAATTTTCCTCCCAGACTCAACTTTGCTGTAAGCATTTCAAAATCCCCCTCCCCCAATTTTTGCCAATTAGCCTTTTGGATTGATCTATTTATGAAAATTTGTTATTTAGTATATTAGTTTGTTTGATCCAACACTCACGTACAAAATGGTGCATTATTAATGGTGCACAAGAATGATAGTAGAGCCAGAACTTGTTTTGGCATCAACTGTTGGATTGGATGTGTTAGAATCGATGGTCCTGTGGTTTGTTGATCAAACTCCTTGGCATGGTATAACCATCTTTCTCGGGAAAGCGCCGTTATCAAATTGTAGTTGCGTGTGCAAAATGGGTTACTATTCTTAAGCATGCGTGGCCATTAATGGACGAAAACGACCAAAAATGAATGATTGGGATTTCTTTTGAGTTATGCTTGACCATCAAGAGTATGTGAACTCATAATTTGTATCATTTGTTGGGCCTTTGGATTATGCATATTTACATCAAAGTTCTTTGATTAGTATAAGATCAAAAATGGAACTCTTATGTGTATCTGAACTCATATTAGATGAAGCTTGCAAGTAAAGATTCAGATGTGCACTGCACTTGCGCTCGCACTCATGACTTGCATTGCAGACGCTTTCCCTCTCTCTCTAAAATGTTTTCTCCGTGGCAGAGTGGCAGGGTTTGGTAGTTGTTTTTTTAGTCATTCATGTTTAGAAATGAGTGCTTTGGCTGCTTTATAAAAAATAAATCTTTATATCACAGCTATTAATTCTACTGATGCTGCCCTGTACATCAGGTTTTTACCTGGTATGGAGCCACAATTGAAATAGATGGGAGTACAGAAACTGATTACACTGCAGATGAGGTACTTCTTAGCATGCTTATTTGATGCTAAGGTTCTTGAATGGTAGATAACAGTTTTTTCGATCTTTGATTGCAGACACCCATGATTAGTTATGTAAATGTGCATGCTGTGCTTGAAGGTCGGAGGAATCGTGCCAAGGCATCTTCCAGTGACTCTGATTCCTCTCAGGTATGATTTAACATTCAATTTCTTAGTTTTGTCTAGGGACCGCCATGTGATCGGGAACAAAGATTATCTTTAAGGAAATGAATACAGTCAAATAGACTGATTTGAGTACATTTTCAATGACAATATATGGCTGATCAAGTGTAAGACTAATTTTTTAGGAGTGATTTAGTTGCTATCTGGTCTGTTCTATAGAAATTGGCTGGAATATGTAAATTCATGGAATGAGAGTAAATACTGCTTGGAACTGCCAAATGATCCAAATGATTCTATGCTTGGTCAATAAGCTTTAAGATGTCTTATGTCATCCTATTTTGGTAGTGCAATTACCAAAGCAAGAAGGCTTTAGTTTTCCTTCTAGCTAACTTTTGGGTAAGAGTGGAAAGAGAGAAGCGGGAGGAGTTTTCTTTGTGTGGCAACTGGCAAAAGGACTCTCTCTCTCTCTTGATTCTTGACTCGAACCTTTAAATATTTTCCCTCTTTATATCCTTTTTGTAATATTTTATGAATCACATATTAACTCTCACTTCCATAAGCTTTACTTTTTCAGTGATTTTGCGTCCCTTTGTTGCTAATTATAATTACTCCTCTGCTTTTCAGAAAAAGAAATCATAAAAGATGTCTTGCATATCAGCATATTCTTTCAAAAGGCGTATTTACTAGAATGCACATAACAAGCAATAAAATGTCTAATGGATACATTTCAATGGATGGGTTGCTGATTCAAAGATGACTAAATGTTGACTCTAAAGTGACAAGTGGCTGAAATATGGACGTCAGAATATATGGATGTGCCGGGGATTAGAGAAGCTTCTGATGGTATCCATTATAAATGATCCTTCATGTGATAGGGAGAGGAACAACTTCGATCTAGTAATTAGTCAACTATTCAAGCATATGTAAGGAAAATTTTCTAGGTTTTTAAATTTGGACGTGGTAGAAGCAAAGTCCCTATTGATGAATCTGTTATGATTGGGACACAAAATAAGACTTGTAGTTTATTCTTGGCATTCCAACATCATATGCTATTTGGGATGTATGCTTTTTTTTTTTGGGGGGGGGGGGGGAGGGGAGCGGAGGATGTGGTAAAGAAAGGGGGGAACGAATTGTGGTAAATGTGGCCTGGCACTCTTGAGGTGGTTTGAGGTTAGTTTCCCTAATTCATGACCTCTGTATTGCTTTCCTGTTGCTTTATGAAAATAATGTTTACTTTATTGGATATATACAGCACCATGCTTGGGCCTACCTACCAATAGAAATGCCATTCTTGTAAATACATTTTCACTAATCTTTATTTGCACATACTACTATAGTTCTTGTTTTTCAACCAAAACTATAGAACTATTGGTACCTCATTGTGCATTTAATCATAAGGTTTAAATTATGTGATGCATATGATGCTTTTCTTGTTTGTCTACATGCTTATCTGGTGTTGTTTCCTTTGCACATCTGCACTTCAATTGACATGTATGACTATTCAAGAACTTATCATGGTTTAGGGTCCTAGGGTGATAGTTGTGGGCCCCACGGATTCTGGGAAGAGCACGTTGTCTAGGATGCTTCTTAGTTGGTCTGCTAAACAAGGCTGGAAGCCTACATTTGTTGACTTGGATATTGGCCAAGGATCTATAACTATTCCTGGTTGCATAGCTGCTACCCCTGTTGAGATGCCAATTGATCCAGTGGAAGGAATCCCTCTTGAAATGCCCCTTGTTTACTTTTATGGGCACACTACTCCCAGGTATAAATTTTGCTCTGCTCCTGTCGCTTTTGCTAGGGTTTCATTTTTTTTTTTCCAGGTTTCAGTGGAGCCATCTCATTCAATTCCCCGAATAGCCTTCTTTTTGTTCAACAATGTCTGTCTTCCTCTCCATCTTCCAATAAATGCAATTTGTTTTCTCTGCAGTGTAAATGCAGATTTATACAAAGTGCTTGTCAAGGAGCTTGCTCACACTCTGGAGGGACAATTTGCTGGAAATGCTGAATCTCGAGCAGCTGGCATGGTTATCAACACAATGGGATGGATAGAAGGTGTTGGTTATAAGGTAACTGAACTTCTAACGCATCAATGACAAATTGCCAAGTTGCAATTGCTTGTGTTATGTACCTTCTTGTTCAGACTTCCATTTGATTCATGGTTTATTTTGTTTTGTTTTGTTTCATTGTTGCAGCTGCTTCTCCATGCAATTGATACATTCAATGCCAATGTTGTGTTGGTTTTGGGTCAGGTAACACATTTTTCTTACACTCTGTTAGGAAGATGGGGAAATGAGAAAGACCCCCCAGGGGGGGAACCATATGGTGACGGTGATTATTCCGTTCTTTTGTATGGAAGGGAGTTCTCCATTTTGGGGGAATTGAAAATGGGTTGGATGAAAGATTCTCTCTGTTTCTCTTCTGCCCAGCTGATTCTCGATCTGGTCTTCCCCCCCCCCCTCTCTCCCCTTTCGTCCCTTCCAAACATTGTTCATATCCATACCCTTAGCAGGCCTTTTCCTGTATAATATGAGTATTCTTCTCCTTCTGGAAGATGCATGGTTTATTTTCCTTTCAGAGGCCAAGTACGTAGCTAATGATACTTCCAGGCATTGTTGTAATTATTCTGTATTGATGACGAGCAGGAAAAGCTTTACAGCATGATAAAAAATGTTCTAAAGAAAAAACCTAATGTGGATGTTGTGAAGCTTCAAAAGTCTGGTGGCGTTGTATCTAGGAACACAAGAGTCCGTCAGAAGGCAAGGAGCTACAGAATAAGGGTATAGCAACTTTTCAACTTTTTCCCTCTCTCTCTCTCTGTGTGGAATAAATAAGGGGCCTTTTAGAATTTGCTATAACTAAGGTGGACCTTTTAGAATTTCCTATGACTAAGGTGAGATTTGGTTTGTAAGGATTCAGGGTGAGATTTAGTTTGTAAGGACTCATTCACAAGAAAGCAGCTGTTGATGAATCTTTGTCATGACTAGAATATCATTGGTCTACAGGTTGATGACCACCCCCACGTATTTTTTATAATACTTCTTCTGGAAGTCCCATTGTTATTGAATTGCTCTTTCCATTAAACTGCCCCTGTTACTGGTTTGCTGTTTGAACAATCAACTTGAAGATAGCAGTAGTGGTTGCAGTACCCCACTATCATTTTATGTGTGTGTATGTATACACAGGGCCTAAGAAGAATTTGATTAGTAACTCTTAAATAAAAACCTGGTCTTGCTCTCTGTCCCATACTTAGTGCGTTTAGTCTTAATCTGCCTTCACCATACCTAGTTGTCGAACTTTTTTTCCAGTAACATATCTTAAGAGCTGCATGTGCCATTTGCATGAACCTGTAGGCTTATTTAGTTTAAGTTGTGTGATTAGCTGCTTTTTTAAAGGAAAATTTAAGCTTATTTGCTACTGTTGAGTGCTTATTTTGGAAATGCTCTACGAGAATATTGGCATGTCCTTACAACATGTGCCATGTCATTTCTTATACTAGTTCCTTTGTGATTCTGGCTTCTGTGCAGGCTTTGTTGTCTTTCTTCTTGGTTAGCATCTTGCCACTTTCTTTTTGTGTCATGACCATAACAGAAAAACCAGGAACAGGATTCTCTTTTCCCGATGGTTTATATTGAAGTTCTGCAAGTAAATTTTGTTGACCTTTTGTCCTCTGATTGGGTCCCTGGAATTACAATGCTGATGAAATATGTTGATGTAAATTCTTGCAGAAGTACTTCTATGGCCTCTCAAATGATCCCTCTCCACACTCTAATATTGCCAATTTCAGTGATTTGGTTGTCTATCGAGTTGGTGGTGGACCTCAGGCACCACGCTCAGCTTTGCCCATTGGAGCAAAGCCTGCTGCTGACCCTACAAGATTGGTCTCTGTAAACATCAACAGGGGTCTGCTCCATTCAGTTCTTGCTGTTTCATTTGCCAAAGAACCTGATCAGATCATCTCCAGGTAGTCAGCCCATTCTTAAACCCACCCCCCCCCCCCAAAAAAAAAAGATCAAAAAAAGGAGAAAAATACGTAGGACAACAAATAATTTCTATGTTATGCTATCTATACTTCTCTAACTAATTTTCTTTGATGAATCCAATGCAGCAATGTTGCCGGTTTTATTTATATTACAGATATAGACATTCAAAGGTTTGAAATCTCAAACTTCCGGTTGATTGCAGTATATCAAAAACATAAAGGTATGATCTGATATCAGATATACACTTGCAGGAAGAAGATTACATATCTTGCACCTTCTGCAGGGCAGCTTCCAGGCAAATTTTTGATTGTGGGGACTCTCACATGGATCGAAACCTGATCTTGATTAGAACAGCCTGACAACCACCGCCATTTCATTGGCAAAGGACCATTCTTGGAACTGGTTATGTTGTACAATCTCATGAGAGGGCTGAAAGTGGTAAGGGCGGAGCTAAAGGCAAGCTTCATGATGTATATATATTTCTACTAGTCTAGAATGTACTTATTTTTACTTTCCATAAAATTTGGAAATCATGGATCATCTTTTAAAGCTTCTCTCCGAGGTAGAGGTCAACTCGTCTGATCTCTTATAATTGAAAGTTAATATTTCGCATAACATATTATTCTAACATTTTGTTTAAATTCATGGAACGAAGTCCTACTTGAATGTTATGGATATTTTAATTTAATTCAATACTAACCAAAATGGTCCCAGAGGATCTATTTATTTATTTTGATATGGTGATAAGGAGCAACCCCCCTAAATTGGCTCAACCATGGATGGCCAACCCAATCCCTGGCCTACCTTTGCTGACCAAGACCAAGACCAATCCCTCTGGGCCTAACTCATGCCTGCATTTGAATGGTTAGAGAAAATTATATCTTTTTTTCCCTCTTTTTTTGGGTTTAGAACAGATTTTTCTTACCATCAACCGGTTTCTGTTATGAAATTCATTCGATTAATCCGATCCGAACACTGTAGGATCCATTAAGGGGTTAGTTTTCTTAAATTCTATTTTTTCACTTTCATGATTCGAATCCAAGACTTATAATTAAGAGAATGAAGCGTCTTATTGTTACATCTTTTTTTTAATATATATTTCATTTAGACCTATTTTCCTGGTTTGTCACTCGAATTCTGAAGTACAACTAATTCTCTCAAGTTATTCACTTTGCAGCAGAACTTGAATTTGAGAAATTACAGCTTGTCAAGTCCATTGTAATAGAATCTTGAGGAGAGTAAAAGAAAACTTGCATTTTATTAGGTTATGTATGAGTATACAAATATTTCAAATCCTTAAATATAGAGACCCAATCCCCTATTGCGCAGTTGACTCGGCAACTCTGTTGAGAAGGATGGCTGTGGGTTAGGTTCATTCACTTCTGGTCCCATCAGTTTGCTTGCTGAAAGCGATTCTTGATTAGCTTTCATACTTTTATTTTTGAAAAAAAGCACGTTGTTTTCACCATGATTTCTTTGAGGATGATGTCTGAGATTCTGAAATTTTAAAAATTATTCATCTCATTTCTTGGTTTGATTGGGTTGAATCCTCCACTTCACAAACCTCCCAAATTTCAAAAGCTTCAAAAATTTTGAAATGCAATGAATTTGAGACATCGGTATAAAATTTTATCTTTTAGGAACCTATTTGATGAAATAAAGGATACCCATATACCGCAAAACGTTTTATAAACTGTGATAAGCTCAACATGTAAACATTTAATAATTTTGACATCATACATTTGAAAATTTGTAAAAGTTTGATAAGACTTTCTATAATTGCATGTATATTTATATCAATGAAAATTAATTTAATAAATAAGAGTGTTAAGTATTTTAATTAAATTTTAGATTTAAAATTTAAAAATAAAATAATTATATTGCAAAAATTTTTTATAAATTAATCTTGATAATGTCCGAACAAGATCTGTTATCATAGTTTTGGACATCGTTGGTCATAAAAAAAATGCATTTGCAATTTACTTCACATTTTGGATGGTGGCGATGCTGAAAATATTAATTATGATTCAATATAAATACTCCATAGTATGTAAGAATTTCTTATTAATGTTTGGTTTAATCGGAAGGGAGTTGATTTTTCTCATTTATGATCGTGAGTTCGATTTTTGATAGGTATGAAAAAAATCACATTAAAAGATTTTTCTTAAAAACGATAAATGATGTGAAATTCCAGATATCAGTGAAATAAAAAAAAAATAAAAGAATTTTTTTAGTAATAGTTCCAGAGCTGGCAAATGTTTATAGCCCTTTCCTCCCAATTTCTCGAAAAAAAAAAAAAAAATCTGTGATTGATATTTGGGCTTGTTGATGTCCTGGGCAACTTAATCGGCTTACTCCATTTCTTTATAAAATCTTATGACAACAAATAGTGTGCGTACATTTCAATTTTTGGCATAATAGTATGGTTAATTAAATCTTTTTTTTAATTTATTTTTGCTTTGAGAAGCATGATTCACTCTGTCTTCCAATTGTGAGTCTTTGTGATGTGATAGTACACTTCAGCAACACGTCAATGGCTTAACTTCCGAGGACAGCTCAAAATATGCAAATTTCCTTGGAAAGATCACCATTGATTTTTTGTCCCAAATGCCAATGGACAGCCCCCCTACCCCTACCCCTACCCTTTGCACCAATCACATTCAAGGATCCAAAAGGTATTTATGAAAGTTGTTGAATGGAAGCAATCATTTGCACATATATATATATAGATTTAGTAAAATAAATTTTAATTCTAATAATTATGATTTATCCAATAATAATATATTGAAAAGAATGATTTTTACTATAAACTCTAAATTCAGGAATTTTTTAAAATGATAATGATGATGATGATAAAGTAACATAAATTGATGCATTTCATAAATATAAGTTAACAAAAATAATTTTTTTCTTAAAAATCGATCACTATATTAGTTGACCTACAAAAACCCTTGTATAAAATTGTTCCTGTTATTCTAATAAAAAATCATCAATATCAAAATTACATGATGATTGGAAAATGCCTAGAAATAAAAATTGAGTGTATGAGGATGTAATTATGAGACTTCAAAAATCGATTGGTCACGGCTCATCTCGTCTAAACATTAGCAACATCCCGTGTGGTCCAAGTCATGATATTAGGTATTACTTCAACGTGCAGTCATACATACATACATACATATACATATGCATATATATATATATATATATATATTTGTTTGATATTTCTCTCTTTTTGTATATAATGTTTTCCAAGTAGCCGTGCCACGGACCACCACCAAAAAGAGAACAACCGAGTTGAATTCGCAAGCAGCCAAACTCCTACAATTAACCAATTGGTACAAATACACAGAAGCTTTTCCTTCTCTCTCTCTCTCTCTCTCTCGGACAAATGGGGTAGAGAATATTACTGTAAAAATCTCTTCTAACTAGTATATTATTTAGTTAGAAATGGGTGTAGGTCCATCCATGAAAGTAGATCCGTCCAAACCTATTTACTTTTAAGTTTTAAATTTGAAAAGGGTGTGATAGAAACCTCCCTCTACCACCTCTCGCTCTCAATTCCCTCTCTCTTGTAAAACTTCCCCAAAAAACCAATCCCATTTGTTGGTCGGTGAACATTGTGAGCGTGAAAAAAAAAAAAAGTGCATTCAATAAAAAGGAACCCAATTTTTATAGGGAGAGAAAAAAAGAAGAATTCCTTTTTATATTCCAAGTAAGAGACTTTGAAGTTTTTTTTATTATTACCATCAAAAGGCATTCATATTATGAATAATAAAGACTTTTTGAAATTTAGAATATCTAATCATTAGAAAATGATTCTAATCCTATTTGAATTCAACAAATTTTAACATAAAAAATTATTTATTGGTTAATTTTAAAACCTTCATTCAATATGAATTATATATGAGAAAATATCTTTGCACCCATTATCTATATTTCTCCTTCCCCCCACTCTCGCACTCGTAGCCACCACAGGCATGGTTTAGCTACGGTGATCACGTCAACAAACAGGTGTTTTCGGGTAACAAATCAAAAGGTTTGAATGGGAGGAGAGGATTTCTGGACGTAAAAGTTGTTGGTGGCAATTTGCACCCTTCGACCTAGGATCAACGATGGCTGAGCTCTTTGGTTGAGATTTAGATTTCTAGCCAACGTATGCCTTTTTTTTTTTTAAAAGGATATGGGGGGTTCGAGTCACTATGCTCCCCCTTCTCTCTCTATTCCTTTCTCTCTCTCTCTCTATTTGGTCTCCTCGCCAGGAGATATGGAAGTGTGAACCGCTGATTGCCATTGTCTAACTGATGAACTTGACTGCATTGTAAAGGTCTAACGGGAAGTGAGCAAGTCCATGAGGCGAAAAAGAAGTGAAGAAGGGTGAAGAAGCTATTAGTCTATGAGTTACGTATGAAACTATTAGTCTATGAGGTGAAGAAGCGGTAGCCTTATACTATCAGTTGCAATCAAACTCAACTACGAGTTCTTCACAAGTGAAAAAGACACGTGCATAACAAGAAAACCCTAAAATTCAAGTTTCACGTCAAATTTCAATAAGAAATTTATTGTATAAAAAGAGTAAAAAATATTCCAAAGATGGGTTAAAATAGGGTTGAAATGGAGAAGAAGTGTTGTACTGTCTCTCTGTTTCAGAGTTATGCTAGGCACCTCGTCGTAAAAGGGCACGGGATATTTTATTATTAATTTGTTATTTTTTTTTTTTACTTTTTATTATTTTCTTTTCTTTTTGGTCTCTCTAAAATTGTTAGATCTCTCGCATAAATTGTGATAAAACTTTTATTTAATTTGTAATTATAGTTTGAATTATTTTTAAAACTTTTTTACTTAATAATTACTCTAAATTATATTTATTTAAATCTCTCATTTTCTTTATTATAATAAAGTTCATCGACTTTAATTATTAATATACTTTTGAAATCTTCCTGGGTTTTATCTCTTGTATGAGGTTCCCCGGTGCATCAAATTTTCTTCCATTAATTTCTTATAATTGTTTTTTTGGATACAATAGGAGCGAGGGCCTTAGCTTTGGAAAGAAGCTAAACCTCGAATATCACATAGAAAAGCAGAATTCATTCACCTCCCCAGGAGGAGACAACAAATCATGAACTCCATGCAGAACAGAATGACCCGTACGACTGAGAATATCAATACAACAATTGCCTTCTCACGGTACATGCCGAATAGGTTGCACCCGCACAATACGCATAAGATCTCAAAATTCTTACAGAATATGCAAAGCAGGGTGATGATCATTTATGTCAGAGGAAAGATAGCAGACAAGATCCAATGAATCAGATTCAACAACCACCGGTGAAATTTTCTTATAATTGTTTTAATTCAAACTCTGTAGAGAGATTTGATACGATTTCAATATTTTACTTTTAAAATCAATTCACTAAAACCCAATTTAGCATATATTTGCAAGGTGTCCCTAGCTTGGCCTAAGGGTTAAAAATATACAAACGCATGTAACAATTGATACAATTGAGGACTGCATACGATCAAGCATATCTCCGAGGTTCAAGAGCTGTTTGTTCATGATTAATAAACTATGCTCTCTAAGGCACACCTTGACAATATTTTAATTTATGTTAAATTAATGATGCTGTCTTTATAAACAATTCTTTCACTAGTTAGAATTTTTGGCCAAGTGGTATATGCCCCTTTTTTCTTCTCTGCTTGTACTTCCTATTGACTAAGCTTTGCTAACTAGCGTGGATTTAATTGTAATCCATTGTTGAAATTGCCCTATCATGATTCCAGTGGAGATGTGTTTGTAGAACTTCTTTCCTAATCATAATTATTTGATTGCCATGCATACGTCACTACCCCCCTTGATTGACTTGTGCCTCTACACAAACCAAAATAACTAATAATTTTTCTTAATAATCATGCTAAATTTCATACGGGAAAGCATAATTAATACCTTCGGAAGATGAATTCAAGAAGTGGTAATAAATATGCCCCTTTGCCACAATTGAAGTGATAGAGATTCTCTCATTATATTTTTATTTTCACGATTTAATTTTATTTATTTATATCTCTTTATATAAAAAAATACTAATAAATGTGGAAAGGAGAGAGAATATAAACAAACCTACCTAAAATAATAAAATAAATAGTAATGCCTCCATAACAAATTAAAAAATGGGTGTCATATGTTTTGACTAAGGTTGGGCACAAGGGGGGTCTAAAATGGGCATATAATATAAGGTGGATATGGATGAACTGTAACGTGCTTATGTGTATTAATCTATGATATATTAAGTTTCTTTCTTTTTCTTTTTGTAATTACAAAATCTTCAACTTTTTGTAATACATAACACACAAACATGTACTATTAATGTAAAAATACTGTGTTATTTAAATAATGGGTAATGGATATGAATTGAGTACATGTAAATTTAATTTTATAAAATTTAAATTTTAATATATATATATATATATATATATATATTTTAGAAAAAAGGAAATCGGCAAGAATCATGACCATCCGAACACGAGTCATGGGTAATTTGATTTATCAAATGAAAATAAAGAGGATTTGATCTGTTTTCAAGATTTGACGTCCGGAATATGCTGGTTACTGTTGTCTGTGTTGTTACGGAACAAGGGATTTAATCTCTCTCTCTCTCTCTCTCTCTCTCTCTCCCCCCTGCCCAGATGCCCGTTTTCCATGTTTCAAACTACCCAGGCTGCCCGTTCTTTTCCCTTTCCCTCTCTCTCAAGCAGCCTGTCTTTACACGACTGCCCACTCTCTCTCTCTCTCTCTCTCTCTCGCACATATATCTCTCCCCCCTCTCTCTCTCTCTCTGGGTTTCTTCTTCTTTCTTGATCCACTTGCCTGATCTTACTGGGCAGCGTTGATGTGTGCTTTGTGTTGATAAACACTTACAGAGAAGAAAAGACGAATTGATTTGTCAGTGTTTCAGCTGATTTTGGTTCTGGACCGAAAAATCCTGATCTGGGTATTTTACTTTTCATTGATTGGAGGCTGTTTTGACCCATTTCAGTTTCTGGATATCCAAAATTTGACGTGGGTGGTTGAGTATTTCAGCTTATTTTTGTGTTGGCGTAAAAGTTCTGATCTGGGTTTTCCACTTTTCATTGATTGAAGCGTGCTTTTGACCAATTTCAGTCTCTTGGCTATCCAAAATCTTGAGGGGGGTGATTTTGAGGAAGCTGATTTCAAGATCTTGATCAAGTCTTTTTTTTTTTTTTTTTTTTTTTTAATCTTCTTGTTATGTAATTCTTTGGAATTGGTTATGTTTGGAGCAAAGTGATTTTATGGGTTTTTGGGATATGGGATTTTGAAAGTTTAGGGATTTTAAAGATGGGATTTGGTTCAAATGCTCTCCAGGCGGAGGCTTGGGATGTTAATAACAAATCAAAAGGGAGAACAAAGGATGGAGAAGAAACTGGTTGTTGGGTTAAACTCAGATTTATTAGTGGCTGTATGGCGTCAAGATCCAAAGTTGATAGCTCTATGAGTGGCACAACAAATTATGGTAATTTGAATTTGAGTTCTTCAAGTTCGATTATCTTTTTGATGTAATCGGTATGCTTATTTTTTATTTTATTTTTGAGTTTTTGTTTCATTTGATTTTTTCTCTGTAATCTAATCGAGTCAATAATGGTATCTTCATTTAGTTAGTTATCGTACATGTGAATGTGATGGGATTAGTGTTCTTAATTTTAAGTTATTTTTGGATTTAGTAATGGTGTTTTTTTTGTACTGGTTTGGCCATTTGGGATTTTCATTCTGGTTTAACTTGCACTTTGTTTTCATGTGGTTCTGTCGTCACGTGGGCTTATCACGTTGTAACCTTTGGTTTATTTACATTGCAAGGTACTGGTCTGGTTTGATGAATTTTATCCTTTGTCTGGTGTGGTAACATGACAATAACTTGCTTGTCCTGCTATTTCTAAAATAAGGGCTATCAATAGCTTTTGCAGCATATTGGTCTTTGCTAATGCTAATTTAAACTCTATTTCGATGTTTGTAATTACCATATGCCAAACTTTAGCTGAGAAAAAGTACTTGCTAAGTATGCTATATACTAAATTTGGAATGTATAAAGCATTTATATTGGCTGTTTGTTGTGAACAGCGGAAAGTAAATCGACTAATGAGAAGAGCAGGGACCAGAGGATTATTTCAGAAGTCCCTTCCTCAAACACTAGTAATGGAGGAACTGCTACTCCTTCCACTCCCAAATTGGATGGGGAATTGAAATTTTCGTCTCAACTACGAAAATTCACATTTAATGACCTTAAGCTAGCGACAAGGAATTTCAGGCCCGATAGTCTGCTTGGTGAGGGTGGTTTTGGTTGCGTATTCAAAGGATGGATTGAGGAGAATGGGACCGCTCCAGTCAAACCTGGCACAGGGCTTACTGTTGCAGTTAAAACTCTGAACCATGATGGGCTCCAGGGTCATAAAGAATGGCTTGTATGGCTCCTTGATTATTTTTCTTTTCTTTTTCAAAAGAGTAATACAGACCAATGCCCCCTTTTGTTATTAATACACTTAAAATATCAAGTTCTTTTACACCAGGCTGAAGTTAATCTTCTCGGAGACCTCCTCCATCCTCATTTGGTAAAATTGATTGGCTATTGCATTGAAGATGATCAAAGGTTGCTAGTCTATGAATTTATGCCTCGTGGAAGCTTAGAGAACCATCTTTTTAGAAGTAAGTAACAGATCCTTTCCTGGTTTTTTTTTTCTTAGTTTGGATGTTTGCAGCTTGATCTTAAAATGCCCTTTAATATACTCTATTTAATGGATAAACTTAATAATATACTAAGCTTGTATGGTAAAAGTAGCTGCTAATGCACGTATATTTGCTTGGTTACTGGCTTATTAGTAGATAATATATTTTTTTTTCCCAGATGTTTGAGAATTGCTTCATTCAGCAGCTTTTGTGGAATATTTCTTCTTTTGAATTGCAGTGATACATGTAATGGAACACTAGGTTAATGTTTTATATGTTTTCTCCTCTTTGAGGTCTTGTATTTAATTCCTCTGGCATTTTATTTTTTTCTTTCAGTTAAAACTTTCGCTTCCATAACATATTATATACAACAGCTATAGGCTATGCCTTACATTTAAATACATCTGGGTGGAAACCCATATATTTCTTGTTTCGGTCTGGATGTATTCATGGAGACATTCTTTTTTAGGTGACTTGCATAAAGATTAACTCTGTGTATGTAAATAAGTAGGATCAAAATTTCAAATCTAAATATAGAACCTTCTCTTTTGATGCCATAAGTTATGGTAACCTTTTTAGCTTCTGTGAATTTTAGGAATTTGATATATGACTCTTAGGCTCTAAGATCTCAAGACTCATAGACATTGTGTTGTATATTGTGCTTTGGAAATTTAGTCTTCTTATTGACAACAATGTTTAGACCTCATATAAATAACAAAAGCCAACAGCAAAATCCAAAATTCTTGTCAACACATCGTTCATGTTTGAATCAGGGAAACACATGCAAGATTTACTACAAGCCTCAAAAACACTACCTTCCAAATAACATTCTCACTGTTGATGATATGTACAGTTTGCTGTATCTCTTCATAGCGTTGATGGATTTATAGATATGGAATGTACCAAAACTGACTAATATGTCGACGATGTGTTTCAATGATGCTGATGCCCCACTGCAAGGCTATAGCACTCTATTATGACGAATAATTAAGATTCTTGGATGAAATATGATCATTTTGCCATGTTATCTTGCTTTTCAGTGTTTATTTTGCTTGAAGCTATGCTGTAGTTAGTTTTTGTCTGCAAAATTATCCTTGATTGAACTATGTTATCCATATTTGATGCTTTAGGGTCCCTGCCTCTTCCATGGTCAATAAGAATGAAAATTGCACTTGGAGCGGCCAGGGGTCTTGCCTTTCTCCATGAAGAAGCTAAGAGGCCTGTGATATACCGTGATTTTAAAACATCAAATATCCTCTTAGATGCGGTACTTGACCAAAACTTTGACAGAAGTGTTTTTCCCCCCTTATGCCTTTTTCTTTTCTTCTTCCCGGCAAGGACAAAACAATGTAACTGTTAGTCCCTTGCTAATGTAATGTGGATTTCAGGAATATAATGCCAAGCTCTCTGATTTCGGACTGGCAAAAGATGGTCCTGAGGGGGATAAGACTCATGTATCTACCCGTGTTATGGGAACATATGGCTATGCAGCTCCAGAATATGTAATGACTGGTGAGTGTGATCAAAATGTCCTTATCTGGAGTTATCTGTAGTTATTTAATTATTTTAATGTGAGTTATTGTTACTGAGGCTGCTCGACTGCTGCTCATTTCTTGCATCTTCTTGCACATTTTCTGGGTTCCATAAGTTTTTGTATTGGGAGATGATGAACTTAGGCAGGTTGCAGTATCTCCACCCTAAAACCAGCTGGGTATTTCTATCCCCAACCCTTGCCTTAGTATTTTGTTGTTGGATGTCTCTTTGAAAACCTTGGAAATGATGCAACTCTAGTTATGATAAGATGATAAGAAAATCTAATACTACTTCTTGGTATAGGGCATCTCACTTCAAAGAGTGATGTCTACAGCTTTGGAGTTGTACTACTTGAAATGATGACTGGCCGAAGATCCATGGATAAAAGCAGACCCAACGGAGAGCACAACCTGGTTGAGTGGGCAAGGCCACATCTTGGAGATAGAAAAAGATTCTTCCACATAATAGACCCCCGTCTTGAAGGCCACTTCTCTATTAAAGGCGCACAGAAAGCTGCCCAGCTGGTCGCTCAGTGCCTTAGCCGTGACCCAAAAGCCAGACCCTCAATGAGTGACATTGTTCAAACCCTGAAACCCCTGCCAAACCTAAAAGATATGGCATATTCTTCCTATAACTTTCGGACAGTACAAACAGATCGGAGTGGGTCACACAATTCTCGAAATGGCCTCAGAACAAGGGGAGGTTTTGTACAGAGGAATGGAACCCCTGGAAGACACCCATCGACTCCAAATGGTCCTCAAGCTTCTCCATATCACCATCCTCACCCCTCACCAGAAGCCAGTGGCAAACAACAATAACGGTGGCATCTTACATATTTATTTCTTAGATTCCTCATCAAGTTCCTCAGTTTGGCTCATCAGCCACTGCATATAGGTCTTGTCCATCATTTTTTTGGAGATTTATGATGCGATTTGAGAAATGACCCATTCTTGTGTGCCTCTGATGAGGTAAGAGAAATGAGTCTATTTACTCAAATTCTGTCATATTCTAGACGACATGCAAAAACTTGCACAGGCCTCCATGCCATCTCTTTGCTTTCCTCTAATGTAAGGTAGAAATTGCATTGGAGCTTCACTAGTATTTAATTTTTAGCTAAGTGAGACCAGTGAAGTTGTGGTCTTCCTACCTGCATTTGGGATATATGATGGTACAGTCGGGAGCTTTTGATGTGACTTAGCCTATTCATGAGGCTTCATGTATGTTGAGGACTATATGATACTTGAATGAATTCTGTTTTATCATCACGCTCATTTATTGCCCTCTGATGTCTCTCTGCACATGAATTTGCTACGAGTGGTTTGGCTCTGGTTAATACTCTCTATCCGAACTAGCCGTGAGTCAATAGTGACATCCAGGGATCCCAATATCTTTCATCATGCTATCGCTTTCTAGCACATGGGAGGGGGTGGGGTGGACATCCATTGCAAATCTGACACCCCAGCAAGGGCGTCTGCAAGATTGCCTCTTTAGATGTTAAAACCATGTGAGACGGTGAATGTCTTCATTACTATTGAGATGAAACCCCACCGAAGGATTGACGGATTGAGATGAAACCCCGAAGGAGTATACATAGCTTCCTTGTTAATCCAATCGAGAAGCGCAAGTGATCTTTGCCAATCCATCAAGCACGAAAGAAGCAAAACCATAAAACGAATTGTCTTCCTTTGTATGGTGACATTAAGCAGAAAAGCTCTTATTGGTTTGATGTTTGATGAAATGATTTTAACAGATCTTCCATGTTCATAATGTGATCTAGGTTTGACTTCTGTGAAGTGTTATTGTTGTTTTTTTTATATATCTGAAGGAATAGTTTAATGATCATAATTCTTTCTCTCAATTTAGAGATCTTAAGTTCGAATGTTAGTGTAACAAAAAAAAAAATTGTTATTTTTTCTCTAAATGTCTTTTCTTGAAATGGTTGAGATTGAGACAACAATGAAATGGTTTCTGGGTTTTCTCTTTTTCTTAAAAGGTTTGATGAAAAAGGTTCTATTTTTTATTTCGATCATTAATAATGGAGGAGAAGATGAAGGTGGTGGTAGAGTATGTGTTTTCATGGATAATAAGAAAATACTTATTTGAAATTTTTGAATGCAGGGTCTAAATTTGGAACGGGATTTTAATTTCTTAGTCAAATAACAAAATTCAGTGATATGAGAGAGTGAGAGAGAGAGTGTGTGATTTTAAATCAGCATTTTGATGAAAAAATCTCCCTTTTGTTACTTTCTATCAAGTAGTCGTAAATAAACGACGCCGTTTAGGATTATTTATCGGTTTGATTTCATGCAAATTTAAATAGAAACGAAATGCTTAAATTTATATATATTTTATATTTATAAGGTCTAATATGTATGACTTATATAATATGTAAGTATTGGATAATTCTGTAACCTATGTTTTTATGCGTTAAGTTTCTATTTTACTTGTTTGTCAAATATTGTTAAAAAATTAAATAAAAAAATATATTATTTAATAAGAAATTATAATTACTAGACTACCATATTGGGGATATAATATTTAATTTTTTTTATCAATATTGATTCTAGTAGAGATAAAAAATAAATTTTTTTTTGCTAGTCTAATCTCTTTGAGCTTTATAATAGTATATTCATCAAAAAATCAATTTATAATTGGATTATTTGGCCTTTAAACCAATTATTTGGCTAATGTTAAATTATTTGCTCCATTAAAATAAAATATTGATTAATTTTGTCAAAATTTGGATAAGGAAAAATTTTTAAAAACATAAAATGCCAATCTCTTGGTGACTTAAACCAATCTACCTTATAAATATTTTATATGAAACAAAAAGTTAAATTTAATTAAGATTGTGTTAAAATTTTAATATAGCGAGAAATGATAATTTTAATTATTTTTTATAAATAAAATTAAAATCTCAATTTAAATTATATTTTTAGTTAAAAATTTTTATTTTAGTGAAAAATTATTATAAATATTACAAAACAAAATAGAAGTTGGAATTTACTTAATAAATATCAGAATAAAATTTTTTTTAGGGAATTCCGTTCAACTCCATAATACGTTCGGCATTTATAAAAATTATTTAGGTTTTCAAGCCCAAGAAAATGTTTAGATCTCATTAAACTGCTTAAATTTTCTTCAATGCAGTGGTAGGGTACAATCTCATCTCCTCTCAGTCTCACCAGCCATGGCCAACACACATCAAGAGCGACTATGTCGGCGCCTGACGATGTATTGATCGATATTCTTTTGAGGCTTTCGGCAGACTGTGTGATCCGATTCAGGTGCATATCAAAGCACTCGTCTTTTCTAACTAAAAACCCTAATTTCATCGCTGCTCCTCTCTCTCGTTCCAATTCGAACGATGAGGACGATGATGATGATTTCAGTCTCATCTGTCTTCGAGAATACAACAACGAAGTCTCGGGGTGATGATTTGAATTACATCATTTCTCGGGAAGACGAATACCCAGCAAAATTGATTTGCCTGTCGGGAGCAGATTTTAGGGTGCGTAACGGCATCGAAATCCCATCGAGAACTAGAGATTATTGTTGGCCTCAGTTGTCTGGTTCTTGCAATGGCATACTCTGTCTTACGTATGGCTACTACGCTGGGATTGCTCTTCGGAATCCAGCCATTGGAGAAGTCAAGTTTATTCCTCCTATTGTTCGTAGTTGGCCCCTGGAGTCGGATTCTTGTCCTCCTAACTGCATTTGGTTTGGGTACGATTCTGAAACGGATGATTATAAGGTATTAAGACGTGTTAATTTCAATGATTATGCTTGTTGTTATACCAACTAATACTCCCTAGCGACTGATAGTTGGAATGAGCTTGATCAGCATCCGGAGTTCAGATTTGGACCCTTCCACGAAGCATATGTGGATGGAGTTATTTACTGGTATGATGGAGATATCTTTTCATTTGATATGGTGTCTTTGATCCCTAAACACAAGAAATCAGAAACCTTTGCCCACCTTTCTATGGGGAATTTATCTCAAGTTTTTATTCCTACAGGGCAAGCCTTGTGACTTTAAAAGGAGCGGTAGAGCTTGAAGAGCATGGTTTTTGCAATATGGTGACTGATCCATACTTCTCTTTTGTATCCAGTCCACCTGATTTTGCCGAGCGCAAACACTAATGTCAACATTTCTACCAATTGTTGCTGGTATGTACATCTCTCAGTGGCGATGGAATTTTGAAGTTATATTCATCTATCATTGTTGCTGTTGTCAAATGGTTTAATAATACTTTCCACAATAAAGGTCCTTGCAGAGAAGAAAGCTCATTTCATTCAGCCTTGGCATCTGCTCTTCAAACTAATGGAGGGACTTTGGAAGAGGTTTGTCTGGTTGCTTCTTTTCTGGTAGCACAGAGGGAGATTTTTTTAACTTTGATAATCTGTTGAAATGCTTATTTTACATCCCCTGAATTATTTTCTAAATCCATATTTGCTATGTTTAATGGAGAACGTGATATTTTGTACTGGTTTTTCCTTGCCCATTTGGTTGACTTATTAAAATTTGATATGGAATTGGCCTGTTTTGGGGAAACATTGTATTCATATATCCAACCATTACTAGTTTGGGATATAAGGCTTAATTGAGATGGGTTAATAAAAAATTGGGTATAATGACAAGGGGAAAAAGAAGTACCAAGGAGGGTAAGAAATGCTCCTAAATGAAAAGAAAAACAATAGGAAGCAAAGCAAAAGAAAGAGTTAATTTGGTATTGTAGAGATAATTGATAAGAATAAACTAAAGCAACTTTTGTTGACTACACAGATGGAGATGAAGTGTGAAACTGTTTTCTTGAGAACTACATCTAAGGCTAGTTATTGATTCATGTTTTATTCTAGAACTATTTATTATAGATTGGATTATATTATTCTGTATACTACTTAATTATCTTAGGTAATGCTAAATTAGTGTTATGGAGGGTCACACTAGAATTCAGATAATTTAGATTGAATAGGTCCAAAATTGAGTATATGAGATATAGGTTTAGTGACAATTATGATTCAAGCATGTAGGATGAAATGGAAAATGGTATCTAGAGTTATTTGCGATCGCATGGGGAAAATTCTATAGAACTACAGTTGGACCTACACTATTGTATAGCACTGAGTGTTGGGCCATTAAACAATAACATGAGTATAAAAGATGTTTAGATGGATGTGTGAAAAAACTAAAAAAGATAGAATTAGAAACGAAGATATATGTAATAAGTTGGGAGTTAGTTTGTATAAGATGCGAGAGTACCGTCTGAAGGGATTTGGATATATGCAATGAAGATCTAAGGGCGCACCTGTTAGGATAATCGAGAATTTAAATAAAGGGAATTTACTTAAACATAGAGATAGACCGTTGAAAACTTGAATTGAAATTATTTGCAAAGATATGATAGTTATGGATTTAGTTGAGAAGAGGGTATTAGATAGGAATGAGTGACGTAGGAGAATCCGCACAAACTAAATCAATACACTAGTTTTTTTTGTTTTTGTTTTTTTTGTTTTTTTGTTTTCTTTTTCATTTTGATATTTGTCTTTTAAATGACTGATCTCAAAATTTATAATAGAAGGCCTAGGTTGTTGTATTCTTCTATCATAGTTTGCTATTATATGGGTATGTGATAATTGTGACTAATGTTTCATAACTTCCATGCATTTCTTATGGATTTTTTTTTTTTTTTTTTTTTGGTTTCTTTCCCCATTTGGCGGCAGCTGTTGTTGCACGGTTTGATAAATAGAAATGATAAAAAACCATGAGTTTATATTTTTCATTTGATGCACTAATAGTACTAGAAGTCCACTGAAAAATTGATTGACTTGAGCCAGAGCTAACGTTGAATTGTCTACCAATATTGTGCACACTACTAATTGGATTGTAGATGGTAGTCTTGGTTATTTGACAAGATACTTGATTAGAACACCGGTGGCTTCGAGCCATGTTTGTCCCAGAAAAATTTTGTTGATAGATGTTGTCTGGAACACTTCTCATTTAATTCATTCATAAGAATAGAAAGGTATTTAACTACTATGGTGTATGGGAGAATCTTGAAATCATATAGGTTTCACTTGTTGAAATGGATGAGCCTGAAATGTTGCATCACTCAAGATGAAAAGTACAGTGACCTTGCTTTGCTTTAGGGGTGTGGCAACTCATGGACTTCCTTGTTCAACTCACTAAATCTCAGTCTGGTTCTAAACTTGTTTGAAGTAGTTACTTAGAAAGGTTGGGTTCTAGGATTGGATAGAAACTGAAGGTAATTTAGTTTGTAGCTCTGTTTCTCTACCCAAAGTTGAGCATCCAATCTCTTCCAAAACCCTAATATATTTTCTCCGTAATTGGAATTTTCCTCTCCCTCCCTCTCTCTATCTCTCTGTATATAGTCATTTATTAAAAATGTGCAATTAATGAAGTGATGTTTGATGATTATTTCTCTTCAATATATAGTCATTTATTATTATTTATATATAAAAATACAAATGGGACTACCTTGATTATTTCTTCTCTCTCCAGTTCAATTATTACAATTGTCATCAAGGCTATAAGAAGAGTACAAACTCGTCTCTCGCCATAACCTCTTCTTAGTTTCTGTTGAGTATAAAGAAATGAAAAAATTCTGTTTATTTTTTATTTTGGTATTGAGTGTGTTTTCATTTTGCATAATGGCTCAAGTCTCAATTTATAGGTTTAATTAAGAAATTTAACATTTCATCTCATTAGACTGACTATAGCCATTGGTGTCCCCCTCTCCCTCTCTCTCCCCATTTAAAATTTAGTGTGATTACCATGGAATGGTGTCCCGGGGCATACAAGGGACAATATGGCAACGGAACACAGATATGGTTTATGGTACGATGACAAACCTTGTCAACAAGAGGGCTCTCCGTTTACTCAGCCACTAGTAAGTAATGATTTTCTATTCAAAACTCCTTTTATATATATATAACAATGAGTTTATTATCCTGTTAACAACATTCAGATCTTAAAGAGTCAATGAAAAAGAAGTGGCCGAGTTTTGAGAACACTACTGTCAGAAATTATGGATTTTGGCAATATGAGTGGAAGTAGTATGGGTGGTGCTTTCAAAGGACAGCGCGGGACTACTTTATACTGACACTTGATTTGTTTGACAATTATTCGATGGCTGAATATTTCAAGAGTTGATATTTGCGGTCAATAAAAATATAACACACCCATTATTTAAACCAATATTTATTTATGTAGATGCAAGAATTATACAAGAACAAAAATACAAAACCCGAAAATTTGTGGACATTATACAGAAGAAGACAGTTTGGACCGAACTTGATACACGTAAGAGTGATAGGTAACAAGATACTTTCAGAAGTGAAAATACGTTTCAACACTGCTCAAATGTCTACACACCGAAAACTTGATAAAATTGAACTCTACAAAAATTGCCAAGACTAAGGAGGTAAAACAGAAAATGTAACATTTACATAGTTTAACCTACAACGTTCTAAAGTGATCCTCAATATTTTCACCTACAAGAAGTTAATAAGAAAAATTAATTATGTGGTTCTAGTCTAATTATCATTTTAATGACTAGATCAAAAGCACTATTTTCTTGACTTGTTTACACTTTTTGTCAATTTCATTTTCTTAAGTTTTTTTTTTTTTTTTTTTTTTTTTAATATAGTCACAAAGTAATGCAGATCTATGGAAATCATGCTAAAAGTTTAGAAATCATATTAACTCATCCAGTAGCCCTCTTTTTTCTTTTTTCTCCTTATCGTGGAAGTTCTTTGTCTTTGGCAGAATTATGTTGCCATACTCATCCACTCATCTCTTTCATCATGCGTTATTTAAAATAGAACTCTTGAATTTGTATATTTGCTTGCTTGTGGACCTCATTTGCACCACATTGTGATATCTAGCTTATCTCATGTGTTTGTCTAGTTAGTTTCAAGGTGACTCAGGTTTAGTTTTTTCTCCGTATTCTATGGAATTTTTTGAACTTACATGAATTTCTGAAAATTCCGCTATACACATATATAGAATAGATCTGCATTACTTTGTGCCTATATAAAAGAAAGAACTTAATGAAATGGAATTGACAAAAAGTGCAAGTGAGTCAAGAAACTAGTGCTTCTGATTTGATCATTAAAATGATGATAGAACTTAGAACCAGATAATTAATTTTTCTTAATAATTTCTTATAGGGGGAATATTGAGGATCACTTTGGGAAGTTATAGGTCAAACTATGGGAATGTTACATCTTCTGTTTTGCCTTGTTGGTCTTGACAATTTTTGTGGAATTTGGTTTTATCTGGCTTACAATGTGTAGGCATTTGAGTAGTGTTGAGACATATTTTCACTTCTGAAAGTATTTTGTTTCCTGTCTCTCCTACACATATCAAATTTTATCTAAACTTTGGCTTCTTCTGTATAGCGTACACAAATTTTCGGGCTTTGTATTTTTGTTCTCGTATGCATAAATAAATAATTGGTTTAAATAATATATATATGTGTATGTGTTATATTTTTATTGACCGTAAATATCAACTCTTGAAATACTATGCTATCGGATGGTTGTCAAACAAAGCAAGTGTCAACGTAAAGTAGTCCCGTGCTGTCCTTTGAAAGCATCACCCATGCCACTTCTACTCGTGTTGTCAAAATGCATAATTTTTGACAATGGTGTTCTCAAAATTAGATCTTTAAGATCCGAATTCTGTTAATAGGATAAACTCATTGTTATATATGGAAAAAAAGGAGTTTTGAATAGAAAATCATTACTTACACAAAATGGAGGGCCCTCTGGTTGATGAGGTTTGCTACCATACCATAAACCATGAATGAAGAATTCTGGGGGAATAGGTTTGGAGCAAGATATCTGTGTTCCATTGCTATGTTGTCCCTTAGAGGTCCCAGTATGCCATTCCATGGTAATCATATGTGTAGGGACTTGGGCCATTGTGCAAAATGAAAACACACTCAACACCAAAAAAAGAAACATAATTTTTTTATTTCTTCATGTTCAACAAAAACTAAGAAGTGCTTGTGGTGAGAGAAAAGAATTTGTGCTCTTCTTATAGCCTTGGAAGGATGATGATTGTAATAATCGAGTTGGAGAGAGAGAGAATGAATAATTAAGGTGGTCCCATTTGTATCTTTATATATAAATAATAATAAATGACTATATGTTGAAGATGGATGATCACCAAACTTCACTTCATTAATTGCACATTTTTAATAAATGACTACACAGAGGGAGGGAGGGAGAGAGAAACAATAGTCAAGGTGGTCCCATTTGTAATCTTTATGTATAAAATAATAAATGATTATATATTGAAAAGGAATAATCAACAAACATCACTCCATTGCACATTTTAATAAATGACTATATACAAATTTTAACTGTTCTAAAATAATCATTACTTACACTCACTAATAATTAAATTTTTTTTATTCCAATTGTAATTATTGTAAATTAATTATCATCGTAATACAAATACATTGATTCAATATAAACATAAAAAAGAGTTAATAGCCGATATCTTATTAAGTTGGTCCCATTCATATCTTTATATATAAATAATAATGCTTTGACATGTGCCTTTCCAAATCACACGCAAACTATATTTTGAAAAGGAATAATTTTTGTTTGCATGAATTGGCTGAAATATTAATGCATCTTCAACCCTTAAATAGATTTTCTGAATCACTTATTTTCATTACTACTATAAAGCAACTCACACACCAGTCCCTGCATTAATACAAGAATATTTTTATAATGGAGTCTTTTCTAAATATTTTATTAAAAAAACGTAAAATTTGATTTAGAAAATGTTCTTCTTTCTTACCCAACCATCTATAAGTGTATTTTGATTTACTAAATAAAAAAAAAAATTATACAAAATATTTTAAAACAAAAAAATGATGGGATGGGGGTACCGTATTTTTATATTATAATTTTCACCTTATATGTTGTTTCTTAACACAGGGAAAAAGCAAAAAAGGCAAAATGGAGAAATTGAGATGAATGAGCTCACCTGTGATAATTCATGAATTATTTCTATTAAAAAATTGTAATTTTAATTCATATCAATGAGCTTCGATGAATGGCTGAAGCAACCGGTGCATCATGGGTTGTGACTTGGCATGTCTATTTTATTATTATTTTTTTGTTACATAAAAATTTGAATTTGGGATCTCCAGATTGGGGGAGGGGGTATGTGACGGCATAGTTTAGGCTTAGCTTGATGCCTTGCGTATGTGGTGGCCTTGTATACAAGAAGGTCTAATTCTAAAGTTTTTTTTAGCTCATGCCTCAAATTTCCTTCTTCCCTTTTTAGGCCCGCCTAGCTGGCCCAATGGCAAAGTCTATAAAAGATTATTCTTCTCTCTTCTCTTTTCAAACCTTGAAAAGATATATATTGCCTTTGAGTAATCATGCAATTTGCAGGATAACTCAATTAGATTACCATATAGAACAAGGTCTTTTGATGAGAAATGAATTTGTGTTTTTCTTATAAATAGCAAAGAAGAAAAATTCATTTATCATTAAAGGGCAAAAATTAAAATGAGAAAGTAACCAACCAACAGAATTCATATATATATATATATTTATATATACATGTATATTATATTTTGAACATTCTCAGTAGAACATTAATTACTAAATTAGTATGTTAATGAGAAAAAAGTATAACATTTTTTTGGCCAAAAAGAAAAACAGTGAAAAAAAAGCTCTTGTTCGTTTGATGTTTGATGAATTGATTTTAACAGCTCTTCCATGTCAACAATGTGATCTAGGTTTGACTTCTGTGAAGTGTTATTGTTGTTTCTTCTTCAAATGTCTTCTGTTGAAGTGGTTGAGATTGAGAGAACAATGAAAAGGTTTCTGGATTTTCTCTGTTTCTTAAAGGGGTTGATGATAAAGGCTCTGTTTTTAATTCCAAACATTAATAATGGAGGAGAAGATGAAGGTGGTTGTGATGGAGTGTGTATTTCATGGATAATTAGAAAATCTTATTTGAAAATTTTGAATACAGAGTCCAAACTTTGAACAGGGTTTTGATTTCTTAGTCAAAGAACAAAATTCAGGGATATTTTGTTATAGATAGAGAGAGAATTTTTAAAATGCTGAAGAAGAAATCTCCCATTTTTCTATAGTTGTAAATAAACGATGCCGTTTAAGATTAATTTTTGACTCATTTTCATGCAAATTTAAATAGAAATGGCATGCTTAAATTTTTATAATCTTTTCATATATATAAAGCCTAACTTAAATGACATGTAAGTGTTGGATAATTCTTTCTATGTTTTTATGCATTAAGTTTCTATTTTACCTGTTTGCCAAATATTGTTAAAAAACAATATTAAATAAAAATACAGTGTTTAATTTTTTTTTTTTTTTTATCAACGTTGATTCTAGTGGAGATAAAATATGTATATATATATATATATATATATATATATATATATATATATATTGTCTAATCTCTTTAGGCTTTCTAATGGTATATCCCTCAAAAAATCAAGTTATAATTGGATTATTTGGCCTTTGAATCAATTGTTTGGCTAATATTAAATTATTTGTTCCATTAAAACAAAGTATTGATTAATTTTCTCAAAATTTGGATAAGAAAAAAGTTTTTAAAAAATAAAATGCCTTTCTCTTTAGTATGGTGATTTAAGTCAATATTCCTTATAAATATTTTGTGCCAATCAAAAAAGTTAAACTTAATTAAGATCACCTTAAAATTTTAATATAAAAATATTGAAAAATAATTTCTTTAATTATTTTTCTAAATAAATTTAAATATCATTTTAAATTCTATTTTTTAGCTAAAAATTTTTATTCTAGTGAAAAATTATAATAAATTATTAGAAAACAAAATAGAAATAAGTTGAAATTTTTTAATAAAGGACTTCAATTTAATAAATTGGGCTTTTTATAAAAATTATTTAGGTTTTCAAGCCCTATAAGTTGTTTAGATATCATTAAACTGCTTAAATTTTCTCCACATATTATTATCTGATACCATACGACTCGGTATGGGTACAATCTCATCTCATCTCATCTCTTCTCTCACCAACCGATACACATCGAGAGTGATTATGTGGGCGTCTGACAATGTATTGATCGATATTCTTTTGAGGCTTCTGGCGGACTGTGTGATCCGATTCAGGTGCGTATCAAAGCACCGGTCTTTTCTAACTCGAAACCCTAATTTCATCGCTTCTCATTTCTCTCGTTCCAATTCGAACGAGGAGGACGATGATGATGATTTCAGTCTTATCTGTCTTCGAGAATACAACAACGAAGTCTCGTGTGATGGCTTGGATTATTACATCATTTTTAGGGAAGACAAATGCCCAGCAAAATTGATTTGCCTGTTGGGAGCAGATTTTAGGGTGCGTAACGACATTGAAATCCCATTGAGAGCAAGAGATTATTGTTGGCCTGAGTTGTCTGGTTCTTGCAATGGCATGCTCTGTATTACATATGGCCACCCTACCGACGCGGATGCTGGAATTGCTCTTTGGAATCCAGCCACTGGAGAAGTCAAGCTTGTTCCTCCTATTGTTTTTCGTTGGCCCTGGACATGTGCAATCGGGGGTCAGCATTGGGTTTGGTTACGATTCCAAAACGGATGATTATAAGTTATTAAGACTTATTGATTATTTTTATCATCCTGATGTCCCTTGTTGTGCCCACCTCTACTCACTGGTGACTGATTGTTGGAAAGAGCTTGATCGGCATCCGGTTCAGAGTTATGAACCCTTTGATAAAGCATATGTAGATGGAGCTTTTTACTGGTATGGTTGGCCTGTCATCCATTCATTTGATATGGTGGATGAGAAATTTCACAGAATACCCACGCCTGTTGTGCCAAATATCAATGGGTTATGGGAAGAGAGTCTTGTCAACTGGAAGGGATCCCTTGGCCTCTCTGCTTACGAAATAACTGAGGAACATATGGAGTTTCACATTTGGGTGTTGAGCATGGATGGGGAATCGTGGACTAGACTTCTCAAAATTGCAACAACCAATCCAGATATACAGTTTTACAGTTACAGATACTATTTCATTGGGCAGCGGAAGCATGGAGAGATCATTTTCTTATCTAAGGATTATCATTGTGGTGCTTGGAAAATTTTTGTCTTTGATCCCCAAACACAAGAATCCAGAATCCTTTACTCACCTTTGCAGCATCCTGGGGAACCTATCTATAGTTTTTTTTTCTTACCAGGCAAGCCTTGTGACTTTAAAGGGATTGGTAGAACTTGATGAGCACAGTTTTTCCAATATGGTGATAGATCCATACTTCTCTTTTGTACCCAATCCACCTGATTTTGCTGAGCGCAAACACTAATGTCAACATTTCTACCAACTGTTGCTGGTATGTACATCTCTCAGTGGCGATGTAATTTTGAAGTTATATTCATCTATCGTTGTTTGCTGACCCTATATTTTGGGATTAAGGCTCTGGTTGTTATTGTATTCATCTATCGTAGTTTGCTATTATATGGGTATGTGATAATTGAGACTAATGTTTTCATAACTTCCATGCATTTCTTATGTTATTTTTATTTTATTTTATTTTTTTATTTTGGTTTCTATCCCTATTAGGCGGCAATTGTTGTTGCATGGTGCGATGCATAGAAATGATAAAAAACCATGAGATTATATTTTTCATTGGTTTCACTAATAGTACTAGAAGTCCATTGCAAAATTGATCGACTTGAGCTAGAGCTAATGTTGAATTGTCTACCGGTATTGTGCACACTACCAATTGGATGGTAGACGGTAGTCTTGGTTATTTGATGAAGTACTTGATTAGACCGCAGGAGGCTTCGAGCCATGTTTGCCCCATAAAAATTTTGTTGATGGATGTTGTTTGGAACACTTCTCATTTAATTCATTCATAAGAACAGAAGGGTATTGAATTACTATGGTGTATGCGAGAATCTTGAAATCATATAGGTTTCACTTGTTGAAATGGATGAGCCTCAAATGGTGCATCACTCAAGACAAAAGGTACAGAACTTGCTTTGCTTTAGGGGTAGGGCAACTCATGAACTCCCCATGTTTAACTCACTGAATCTCGTTTGAGTTGTTTCTTTTCGAAAAGGGTGGGGTCTTGTTCTAAACTTGTTTGAAGTAGTAACTTGGATAGGTTTGGTTCTAGGATTGGATAGAAACTTAAGGTAATTTAGTTTGTAGCTCTCTTTCTCCTCCCAATGTTAGCATCCATTCTATTCCAAAACCTATTTTCCGTAATTGGGATTTTCTTGTCTCTCTCTCCCTCCCCATTGTCACCAATCAAGTTTGCTCCTTTTGTTATTACTCTTCTCTCTGATGCACAGCCAGACCTCAGACCCAAAGGCAGGGGTGCAAAAAATTTATAGTATACTTATTCAAGCAACAAACATGGGAAGGGATGTAAAATTATAATTAAGTTGGTGCAAAATAGATATAAGTTATAAACACTAATTGAATTTTAAAAAATTAAGGGGGTGCAATTATCAATCCTGGTCTCTTCCTAGGTTCGCCTATGCTCTGATGCCACTAATCTCCAACCTCTATTGTCCTAAATTCAGGCACATATCATACTGGTGAAAGTAGAAGCAAGATAGGTTGGTTCTTACATGAGGTTAGCTTCGTGTCGTTCCGACCCAACTTGTTCTTCCCCTCCACCAAACCCCCCCCTCCCAAAAAAAAAAAAAAAAAAGAAAAAGCATGTGCTCTTGTGGAGCTCATATTCTCCCATGTGTTAATTCACTGACATGGTGTTATTTGAAGTTTTGGTGAAGCAATGTTTGCCGGTGTTGAGAGTAGAATAAAATCAGAATGCCTTTTGTTATGGGAATTGATGGGCCTCGGTTGCGATGAATCAACATAAAAAATTATACTGTGACTGGTTAGCGCTCTCTGGTGTGTTACTTGATTGATTTTTCTATTCTAAAAGCACTGCTATACTTTCAGGACTGACTTGTTCTCCTATAACAGGTTGTAGTGCAGTCTGCATACAATCCAACTCCTTGAAGTTAAGTGGAGACGTCACATCTAAAGGCGGCACGTGGTACTGTGAAATCCGGGTGATAAGAGATCAAGAAATTGGTTTTAACGTTAAACCAAGTCGATAATAAACTCAAAATCAGGTGGAGGTTGAAGCAATAATCAGAGGGATTGATTTGATTTCAGTTGATCTCTGTCGAATGAATAGAATAAGATCCCGGCATTACTCTAGACAATCAGTGCTCATTCGATTATTTCACAAATGGTTGTTAGTAGATGATGCATGTGCCTTGCATGCCCCATTTTTGACAAATGTTTGAAATTTGGGATTTTTTTTTTTTTAAATGCATTCTGGCTTTGTTAGTTTGGAGCTATTGTGCATCATTTTATTTTAAATACCCCATTGGCTTCGTAAAAGGGGGGAAAACAGGCCAGAGCGGAATCACAAAAGAAAAGTCAAAGGAAACAAACACATGGGAATGGGGGAAACTACAATCTACCATCCTTCAATTTTCTAATAAGCTCTGGCCGCATGTGACATCACCCCTAAAGTCAAATTCAAGCAAACATCATTTTCAAAATAATAATAACAATAATAATAATAATAAAAATAAATAAATAAATAAATAAAACTCCCATAGGAGTGGATCCTGGAGCAGAATGTTGTAAATATGGACCTGGACCTTTTATGCTCATAATTTTCTATAATTCTAATGAATATAATTCATAAATTTGTAATCACTAAATTACCATCCAACAGTCATCATTTTTTAGGATGGATGATAATATAATTGGCCGTTATTTTTAAAATATTGATGAGAAGGTAAGAAAATACTAAAATATGAGAGAGAGAGAGAGAGAGAGAACCTTGTGGGGTTTTGATCTTTGATACAATCCTATGTTTTTGTACACATCATATATTCATGGTCCACATCATTTTTCCTTTTTGTGGATGTAAGAGCACTCAATGAGAGAACAAATTAGGTTTTACTTTGACCCCAGACCGTTAAATTTCAAAAAAAAAAAAAAATTAGAGGTTAACAGATTTTTAAAATATTAATTATGAATATATGTTTGCTCTTCTTCTCTAACACGAATTTTAAAATGTTTAATTATAGACTAAAAACTATTTATACATCAAAAGTTAAAAGCAAATAGCAAATCAAAATTTAAAAGTTCATATTTGGAAGTTGTTTCTACTATGTTATTATTTTTTAGCTTTATCAGATATGCATTGCATCTTTAGATGGGGCATTGTTTTTGGATGTCCATGTTTTGTAGACCATGTCTCTTGGGGACAGTTTAAATGATAGAATCTCTCCGTTTTCATCTTTTTTTTCTCGATTCGATCTCGCTTAATTGTGTTTCTTTGTGTAAAAAAATATATATATATTTTGTAGTCTATGTCCAAATTTGACGAGACAAGAAACATAGAGTATAAGGTCTGGTGGTTTATTTAGCAACCATATATTTTAAAGAAATATTTTTTAAAAGATAATCTCTAATATCATTTTTCTCTAATCTGACCTCTTGAGGCTTTGTAATGATATATTCATTGAAAAGTTAAATTGTAATTCGATTATTTGTAGTTTAAATCAATTATTTGGCTAATATTAAATTATTTACTCCATTAAAACAAAAAATTAATTAATGTTGCCAAAATTTGGACAAGAAAAAGTTTTTAAAAAATAAAAGGTGAATCTCTTTAGTTTCGTGACTTAATAATCCCCCCCTAGAAACACTTTTTTCCAAGCAAAAAGTTATATTCAAATAATATACTGTTAAAATTTTAACATTAAAAATATTAATACAATGATGATTTTAATTATTTTATAAGTAAATTTAAATCTTATTTTAAACTCTATTTTTCTACTAAAAAAATGTTAAGTTAATAAAAAATTATTATAAATATTATAAAACAATATAGAAGTAAATTGAAGTTTTTATAAAAGAAATTGAGTTTAATAAATACTAGAATATTCAACTTTGCACAACCTAGTCCCATATTCTTAAACATCGGAGATACGCTTGATCGTATGTGGTCCTCAATCATATGAATTGTTACATGCGTTTCTATGCTTTAAGCCCTAGGCCAAGCGTCGGACACTTTGCAAACATATGCTAAATTGGGTTTTACCGAATTGATTTTTTAAGGTAAATATTAAAATCGAAGAAATATTTCCCTACTCAATATTATTTTAGGTAGTGATATGTAAGCTCAGTCTTGTGTGTATTTGTGTACACATACACATATTATATATATGTGTTTGTGTGTTTTTGTTTCTGATTATGGGTGTAAGGCTCGATAACAAGCAAGCAGGCAAATGACTTGCACACCAAATTTTCATAGGTATAGCTGTTGAGCATTTTACTTATTTAATCATCGGTTTTGATTTTGAATTATAAAAATAAAAAATTAATCTTTTAATGAATCTCACAGTATTCAAATTGAATTAATTAAACAAAATCTGAATATCGATGGATAGTAGTATACTCCTACACCCCAAAAAAATGCCTTGCACTTCTAAAAATATATACAGCCGTAAAGGAAAGTAAAAACAATCCATCAAACCATTGGTACAGCCCAAAAATAAAAACCAATTTAAAAAATAAACTTAGTGCCCATTTGACAGGTCTTTTTCTTTTTTTGCTTTTCTTTTTCTTATAAAGAAAAACTCTATTAAACAAATTCTTTTTTCCTTGAAAGTAACTTTTCTATGAATAAAAATTTAATAAGTGGTTTTTAAGTAAAAACTTATGGAAGGAACTTTTACTTCTTTTTTTTTTTTAAAACTCAACTTTTTAGAAAGTACATTTTTTTATTCTATTTATATTTTCATTTGAAACATATAAAATTTCAAATTTGTTCATATCGTATATTTATTTATTTTTATGCCCTCTTTTCCTGTTTAATTTTTTTTACTTTTAAATTTTAATTTTATTTTAAAAATCATGAAATAAGTTTATTTTTTTAAAAAAAATTACCAAATAACTTTTATTTTTATTTTAAAACTTATTAATTTTTTTTTTCCTTATAAGAAGAAGAAAAGTTGGAAAAAATCTCTTCACAAAGGCGTGGAGTAAGCATGGCCAACAAACAAAACAAATTAATATATGAAAATTTGATGCACCGGGGAATCTCATCCAAAAGATAAAACCCAAGAATATTTCAAAAGGATATTAATAATTAAAGTCTCTGAACTTTATTATAATAAAGAAAATAAGATATTTAAATAAATCTAATTAAGATTAATTTTTAAGTAAAAAATACTAATACAATCTTTTAAAAGAGAAAAGAAATAACCAACTTTTAAAACAATGCAAACTATAATAAAAAAATAAAGAAAATTTAATTACAATTTATACCAGAGTTCTAACAATTTTAAAGACCAAAAAGAAAAGAAAGTAATAAACAATAAATAAAATAGCAAATTAACAATAAAAAATTTCTTGCCCTTCTACAGCAAGACGCCTGCCTGAAATAACTCTGAAATAGAGAGGCACTGCAACACTTCTCCATTTCAACTTTGTTTTTACCCATTTTTCGAATAATTTTTACTCTTTTTACAATATAAAAATTTCTCTTCTGCTGTGAAAGTTTTAGTTCTGAAATGTCTTTTTCACTTTGCCAAAAACGCATCGTTGAGTTTGATTAATTCTTTTTATTTTTAGAAAGCTGAATATGTATGACTTCATATGACATGTAAATATTGAATACTTCTTTGTAACTTATGCTTTTATGCATTAAGTTTCTATTTTATTTGTTTGCAAATATTGTTACAAAAGCAATATTAAATAGTAAATATGGTGATTAATTTTTTTAACAATATGGACTTCATTTAAGAAAAAAAAATAAAATTGTTTTCGCTAAGCTAACCTCTTTAAGTTTTGTGATGGTATATTCATCGAAAAATCAAGTTATAATTGGATTATTTATCCTTTAAATCTATTTTCTGGCTAATGTTAAATTATTTGCTTCATTAAAATAAAAAATTGATTAATGTTGTCAAAATTTGGACAAGGAAAAAGTTTTTTTTTTTAAAATAAAATAAAATAAAAGGCCATTCTCTCTCTCTCTCTCTCTTTTATATAACTAACAGAATTTAAAATCATACTCTAATTAATTTAGTCCGAACATTATCGGTCTAAATTAGAGGAGGTATTCTTTCAACGTAATTTTATTCCATTCCAAATTTCAAACCGAGGCCCATCTCTTTGGTATGGTGATTTAAATCAATATCCTATATAAATATTTTATCCCAAACAGAAAGTTAAATTTAATTAAGATCGTATTAAAAATTTAATATAACAAGAAATGATGATTTTAATTATTTTTTGTAAATAAATTTAAATCTTATTTTAAATTCTATTTTTTAGCTAAACATTTTTATTTTAGTGAAAAAATATTATAAATATTAAAAAACAAAATAGAAGTAAGTTGGAATTTATTTTAAAAAAAAAAGAACTTGAATTTAATAAATACCAGAATAAAAATTTTCTAGAGAATTCCATTCAACTACATGATAAGTTGCGCTCTTAATAAAAATTATTTAAGTTTGTAAGTCGTTTAGATCTCATTAAACCAGTGATGTTGGACAATCTTAATATAAAAATATTGAGAAATTATGATTTTAATTATTTTTTGTAAATAAATTTAAATCTCAATTTTAAATTCTATTTTAGTTAAAAATTTTTATTTTAGTGAAAAATTATTATAAATATTACAAAACAAAATGGAAGTAAGTTGAAATTTATTTAATAAATATCAGAATAAAAATTTTCATGGGAATTTCGTTCGACTCCACAATATGTTCAGCATTTATAAAAATTATTTAGGTTTTCAAGCCCAACAAATTGTTTAGATCTCATTAAACTGCTTAAAATTTCTTCAATGCAATGGTAGAGTACAATCTCATCTCTTTTCTCACCGGTCAATACACATCGACAGCGACAATGTCGGCGCCTGACGATGCATTGATCGATATTCTTTTGAGGCTTCCAGCGAGGTGTGTGATCCGATTCAGGTGCGTATCAAAGCATTGATCTTTTCTAACTTAAAACCCTAATTTCATCGTTGCTCATCTCTCTCGTTCAAATTCGAACAACAAGGACGACGACGATGATTTCAGTCTCATCTGTCTTCAAGAATACAACAATGAAGTCTCGTGTCGTGATTTGAATTACCTCATTTCTTGGGAAGACGAATGCCCAGCAAAATTGATTTGCCTATCGGGAGCAGATTTTAGGGTGCGTAACGACATCAAAATCCCATCGAGAGGTAGAGATTATTGTTGGCTTCAGTTGTCTGGTTCTTGCAATGGCATACTCTGTCTTACATATGGCTACAACGCTGGGATTGTTCTTCGGAATCCAGCCATTGGAGAAGTCAAGTTTGTTCCTCCTATTGTTCGTAGTTGGCCCCTGGAGTCGGATTCTTGTCCTCCTAACTGCATTTGGTTTGGGTACGATTCTAAAACGGATGATTATAAGGTATTAAGACGTGTTAATTTCAATGATTATGCTTGTTGTTATACCAACTAATACTCCCTAGCGACTGATAGTTGGAATGAGCTTGATCAGCATCCGGAGTTCAGATTTGGACCCTTCCACGAAGCATATGTGGATGGAGTTATTTACTGGTATGATGGAGATATCTTTTCATTTGATATGGTGTCTTTGATCCCTAAACACAAGAAATCAGAAACCTTTGCCCACCTTTCTATGGGGAGTTTATCTCAAGTTTTTATTCCTACAGGGCAAGCCTTGTGACTTTAAAAGGAGCGGTAGAGCTTGAAGAGCATGGTTTTTGCAATATGGTGACTAATCCATACTTCTCTTTTGTATCCGGTCCACCTGATTTTGCCAAGCGCAAACACTAATGTCAACATTTCTACCAATTGTTGCTGGTATGTACACCTCTCAGTGGCGATGGAATTTTGAAGTTATATCCATCTATCATTGCTGTTGTCAAATGGTTTAATAATACTTTCCACAATAAAGGCCCTTGCAGAGAAGAAAGCTCATTTCATTCAGCCTTGGCATCTGCTCTTCAAACTAATGGAGGGACTTTGGAAGAGGTTTGCCTGGTTGCTTCTTTTCTGGTAGCATGACGGGAGATTTTTTGCCTATGGTGATCTGTTGAAATACTTCTTTTACATCTCCTGAATTATTTTCTACATCCATATTTGCTATGTTTAATGGAGAACGTGATATTCTATACTGGTTTTTCCTTGCCCATTTGGTTGACTTATTAAAATTTGATATGGAATTGGCCTGTTTTGGGGAAACATTGTATTCATATATCCAACCATTACTAGTTTGGGGTATAAGGCTTAATTGAGATGGGTTAATAAAAAATTGGGTATAATGACAAGGGAAAAAAGTACCAACGAGGATAAGCAATGCTCCTAAATGAAAAGAAAAACAAAAGGAAGCAAAACAAAAGAAAGAGTTAATTTGGTATTGTAGAGATAATTGATGAGAATAAACTAAAGCAACTTTTGTTGACTACACAGATGGAGATGGAGTGTGAAACTGTCTTCTTGAGAACCACATCTAAGGCTAGTTATTGATTCATGTTTTCTTCTAGAACTATTTATTATAGATTGGATTATATTATTCTGTATAATACTTAATTATCTTAGGTAATACTAAATTAGAGTTATAAAGGGTCACATTAAAATTCAGAGAATTTAGATTGAATAGGTCCAAAATTGAGTATATAAGATATAAGTTTAGTCACAATTATCAGAATAATGAAAAAACAATTAAATTGAAAGAAGTGACGTATCAAAAAAAAAATACTTTAGATATCTTAGTTCCATCATTCAGAACGATGACAATATAGATGGAGATGTGAATAATAGAATTCAAACAGATTGAATGTAATGGAAAAGGGTATCTAGAAAGAAGTGACAAAAAATGTAATGAAAAAACAATTAGGTTAGAAAGAAGTGACGTATCAAAAAATGAATACTTTAAATATTTTGGTTCCATCATTCAGAACGATGACAATATAAATGAAGATGTGAATAATAGAATTCAAACGGATTAAATGTAATGGAAAAGGGTATATAGAATTCTTTGCAATCGCATGAGAAAAATTCTATAGAACTACGGTTGGACCGACACTATATGACACTGAGCGTTAGATCATTAAACAACAATAAGAATATAAAGGATATTTATATAGATGTGTGACAAAACTAGAAAAGATAGAATTAGAAACGAAGAGATATGTAATAAGTTGGGAATTAATTTGTATAAGATGTGAGAGTACCGTATAAAGTGATTTGGACATGTACAAGAAAAATCTAAGGACGTATTTGTTAACATAACCGAAAACTTAAATATAGGAATTTACTTAAACATAGAGGTAGACCGTTAATAACTTAGATGTAAATTATTTGTAAAAACATGATAGTTATGGATTTAGTTGAGAAAAGAGTCTTAAATAAGAATAAGTGACATAGGAGAATCTGCATAAACTAGATAATACTCTAATTTTTTCCTTTTTTTTCTTCCGATATTTATCTTTCAAATGATTGACTCCAAAATTTAGAATAGAAGGTCTAGGTTATTGTATTCATCTATCATAGTTTGCTATTATATGGCTATGTGATAATTGAGACTAATATTTCATAACTTCCATGCATTTCTTATGGATTTTTTTTTTTTTCAATCCCTATTTGGCGGCAGTTGTTGTTGCACGGTTTGACATATAGAAATGATAAAAAACCATGAGTTTTTATTTTTCATTGGATGCACTAATAGTACTAGAAGTCCACTAAAAAATTGATTGACTTAAGCCAGAGCCAACGTTGAATTGTCCACCAATATTGTGCACACTACTAATTGGATTGTAGATGGTAGTCTTGGTTATTTGACGAGATACTTGATTAGAAAACCGGTGGCTTCAAGCCATGTCTGTCCCAGAAAAATTTTGTTGATAGATGTTATTTGGAACACTTCTCATTTAATTCATTCATAAAAACAGAAAGGTATTTAATTACTATGGTGTATGGGAGAATCTTGAAATCATATAGGTCTCACTTGCTGAAATGGATGAGCCTGAAATGTTGCATCACTCTAGATGAAAAGTACAGTGACCTTGCTTTGCTTTAGGGGTGTGGCAACTCATGAACTTCCCTTGTTCAACTCACTAAATCTCGGTCTGGCTCTAACCTTGTTTGAAGTAGTTACTTAGATAGGTTGGGTTCTAAGATTGGATAGAAACTAAAGGTAACTCTGTTTCTCTTCCCAAAGTTGAGCATCCAATCTCTTCCAAAACCCTAAAATATTTTCTTCGTAATTAGGATTTTCCTCTAGAGATGAAAATCTTGATACAACAGTTGAATTGCTCCTTTGTGACTTTAAAGTTACGAGTTCGAAATATGAAAACAGTTTTTTTTTATAAAAAAATACAAGAAGAAGGAAGGCTGCACACATATACGCCCTCTCCCCCTAAACCTGTACCGCAGGGAGTACCTTGTGCACGGGATAAACTTTAATTGGGATTTTCCTCTCTCTATATATAATCATTTATTAAAAATGTACAATTAATGAAATGATATTTGATGATTATTTTTCTTTAATATATAGTCATTTATTATTATTTATATGTAAAGATACAAATGGGACCACCTTAATTATTCCTTCTTTCTTCAGCTCAATTATTACAATTGTCATCCTTCAAGGCCATAACAAGAGCACAAACTCTTCTCTCTTGTCACAAACTCTTCTTAGTTTCTGTTAAACATGAAGAAATGAAAAAATTCTGTTTCTTTTTTATTTTGGTGTTGAATGTGTTTTTATTTTACACAATGACTCAAGTCCCCACTTATAGATCTAATTAAGAAATTTAACATTTCATCACATTAGACCGACTGTAACTATTGGTGTCCCCCTCTCCCTCTCTCCCCCCATTGAAAGTTTAGTGTGATTACCATTGAAAATTTCTGTTGAGCATGCAAGGGACAATATGACAATGGAACACAGATATGTTATTCCCAACATATTCCATCAGAATTCTTTATTTATGATACGATAACAAACCTTGTCAAAAAAAGACCCTCCATTTACTCAGCCATTGGTAAGTAATGATTTTCTATTCAAAACACATTTTTTTTTCATATATAACAATGAGTTTATTATCTTGTTAACATCCAGATCTTAAAGAGTCAATGAAAAAGAAGTGACCTAATTTTGAAAACATCATTGCTAGAAATTATGGATTTTGGCAATATGAGTGGAGGTGGCATGGGTGGTGCTTTCAAAAGACAATGCGAGACTATTTAATACTGAAACTTGATTTGTTTGACAATTATTTGGTGGTCGAATATTTTAAGGGTTGATATTTACGATCAATAAAAATATAACATACACACACATATATTATTATTTAAACCAATATTTATTTATGTAGATGCGAGAATTATATGAGGACAAAAATACAAAGCCTGAAAATTTGTAAACACTATACAAAAGACAATTTAGACCAAACTTGATACGCGTAGGAGAGACAGGTAACAAGATACTTTCAGAAATAAAAATACGTCTCAACATTGCTCAAATACCTACACACTGTAAACCTGATAAAATTAAACTCTACAAAAATTGTCAAGACCAATGAGATAAAATAGAAGATGAAACATTCACATAGTTTGACCAATAACATCCCAAAGTGATCCTCAATATTCCCACCTATAAGAAATTAATAAGAAAAATTAATTATCTGGTTCTAGTCCCATCATCATTTTAATAACCAGAAGCACTATTTTCTTGACTTGCTTACACTTTTTGTCAATTTTATTTCCTTTTTAGTTCTTTCTTTTACATAGCCACAAAGTAATGCAGATCTGTGAAAATCATGCTAAAAGTTTAGAAATTATATTAACTCATCTATTGGCCCTCTTTTATTTTTTCTCCTTATCGTGGAAGTTCTGTCTTTGGCAGAATTATGTTGCCATACTCATCCACTCATCTCTTTCATCATGCGTTATTTATAATACAACTCCTGAATTTGTATATTTGCTTGCTTGTGGACCTTATTTGCACCACATTGTGATATCTAGCTTATCTCATGTGTTTGTCTGGTTAGTTTCAAGGTGACTCAGGCTTAGTTTTTTTTTCGTATTCTATGGACATTTTGGAACTTACATGAATTTTTGAAAATTCTGCTACACACATATATGGAATAGATTTGCATTACTTTGAGGTTAAAAAAAAATGATTTAATGAAATGAAATTAACAAAAAGTGCAAGTAAATTAAGAAACTAATGCTTCTGATCTGGTCATTAAAATGATGATGAAACTTAAAACCAGATAATTAATTTTTCTTAATAATTTCTTATAGGTAGCAATATTGAGGATCATTTTGGGATGCTATAGGTCAAATTATGAGAATGTTACATCTTCTGTTTTGTCTCGCAGGCATTTGAGTAGTGTTGAGATATATTTTCACTTCTGAAAGTATTTTGTTTCCTATCTCTCCTACACATATCAAGTTCTATCTAAACTTTGGCTTCTTCTGTATAGCGTACACAAATTTCTAAATTTTGTATTTTTGTCCTCGTATGCATAAATAAATAGTTGATTTAAATAATATGTGTATTATAATTTTATTGACCGTAAATACCAACCCTTGAAATACTCTACCATCGGATGGTTGTCAAACAAATCAAATGTCAGCGATAAGTAATCCCGCACTGTCTTTTGAAAACACTACCCATGCTACTTCCACTCGTGTTGCCAAAATACATAATTTTTTACAATGGTATTTTCAAAATTAAGTTACTTCTTTTTCATTGACTTTTCAAGATCTGAATCCAATTAACAGGATAAACTCATTGTTATATATGGAAAAAAAATTATGAATAGAAAATCATTACTTACACGAAATGGATGGTCCTCTGACTGACAAGGTTTGTCACCATACCATAAACCATGAATAAAGAATTCTTGTGGAATAGGTTGGGAGCAAGATATCTATGTTCCATTGTTATTTTGTCTCTTCCATGTCCCGGGACGTCATTCCATGGTAATCATATGTGTGGGGATTTGGACCATTGTGCAAAATAAAAGCACACACAACACCAATAAAAGAAACACAATTTTTTTATTTTTTCGTGCTTAACAGAAACTAAGAAGAGGTTGTGGTGAGAGAGAAAAGTTTATGCTCTTCTTATAACCTTGGAAGGATGACAATTGTAACAATAAAGCTGGAGAGAGAGAAGGGATAATCAAGATGGTCTCATTTATATCTTTATATATAAATAATAAATTACTATACATTGAAGAGGAATAATCACCAAACTTCACTTCATTAATTGCATATTTTTAATAAATGACTACAGAGAGAGGGAATAGTCCAAGTTATGGGTACAAACGGTTCGGTTCGGTTCAATTTAGTGTTCAAACCGAATGAATCAAAAACTGAAATTTTAAAAAAAATTAAACCGAAAACCGAATCGAATTTAATTCGATTTAAATCAAACCGAACTAAAAAAATTCGGTTCGGTTTGGTTTAGTTCGGTTTAAACTGAAATTTTTTTTTTCATTTGTCACCTTTTTTTAAGTATAAGGAGATATCATTTATCATTAATGTGTAAAAAACATGATTTTCCTTTTCTCTTATCCAAATATAATATTTTTAGAATTATTTAGGGTTTAATTTTAAAAATAATTTTAAATTGGTTTAGATTTTAAAATAATATTTTTTTATTTAAACCATATCAAAAATAATTTTAAAGAAAAATATTCTTATGAATAATAATTTTTAAAATAATATAACCTAATCTATCATTTTAATATCATAAAAATACAAAAAAAAATCAATTAAATTAGATTTTTTAATATAAAAATATTAAAATAATATTAGTTCGATTCAAACTCAATCGAATCGAATTTAAAAAATAAAACCGAAATCGAACGAAGATAATTTCAGTTTTGCTCGGTTTTAACCGAAAATTTTTTTTTTTAAAGAAAAAAACCGAAACCGAACCAAAAATTTCAATTCGGTTCGGTTCAGATTAATGATTTAACCCAAACCACTTACACCCCCGGTCCAAGTGGTTCCATTTGTAATCTTTATATATAAAATAATAAATGACTATATATTGTAAAAGAATAATTAACAAATATCACTCCATTGCACATTTTAATAAATGACTTGTATACAAATTTTAACTCTTCTAAAATAACCATTACTTAGACTCACTAATAATTAAATTTTTTTTTATTCCAATTGTAATTATTGTGAATTAATTATCACTGTAATACAAATTAATTGCTGATATCTTTTTAAGTTGGTCTCATTCATATCTTTATATATAAACTAGTTAGAGTTCACCGCGCTACACGCGGTGTCCTATAATTTAAAAAATATAATGTTTAAAAGAAATTATAATTATTGTAAAAATATTAACTTTCAATCTATCACTTTTTTTTTTTAATTTGTCAATTGAATCAGTTAAATCAAAAATAATTGAATTAATAGATAGAAAATGTGAGTGAAAATTTTTGTTTGAATGTTAAAAGATAATAGTTGTTAAATATTGTAGTGTGTTAAAAGTTGACAAGGATATAATTTTTACTATAACTTTAAATGAGTTTTAATGTTTGTATAATTATTGAATGTTACAAAATTTGTGATTAGCACATGAAGGATTAGGTTTAATTTTTTTTTCCTAATATCAAAATTAGGTTCTTTGTGTAAGTTTCTTTTTTTTTTAAAGCAATTTGGCACATATTTTTTATTAACGGAATAAATATGACAATGTTAAAAATACAAACATAGGATGAAATTGTAAATTTTAATATTTATGGTAGAATAAAGCTAACTAAATGAAGGATATATGCTGCCACATGTTTATTTTAAAAGGCAAATGTAGCATAGGATTGGGTAGTTTTCTTTCTTCCTTCTTATTTAGGCACTAAAATAAAGGTACTATTGAAAATTATAAATTTTAATATAACTTTATGCCATAAATAGTTTTTGTGTTGTATACAAAAGGTTGGTATCATTTTGTAAGAGAAATCTACAGATCAAGTCTAAAATATTTGGGAGTTCAACAAATTTAGTTGTTAAAATTTTAAGTGTAACAAATTTTATCTCAAAAGTTTCCATTTCTAATAATTTTAAAATTATTAACAGAAAAATAATATTAATTAATAGTCGATTCGTTATTATATTAATGATATTTAAGATTTGTAGCAAAACTGAAATTTAATATAAAAAGTTTAATTGTAAAGTTAAGTAATGGAACAGTGGATTAACCATTAATTTATGTATTTTTCTTGTTAAATATGCTAAAATTCATGAAAAAGTGTAATGAAATCTCAGCGGCCTTTGTGAATTCTATCATCAAAGAGCCAGCAAGTTAAAGTCAAACTTCAGCTTATATTGCTGTTGAATGATTTAGTCGAATAGCAGTTCATTGTAGCCATGCTTCTAATGCCTATGCCACTTGGGTTTAGCTTGTATTGGGTCTTTCAGGCTCCTAAATCTATAAATATTCTCATTCATACTCTGGAGAAATGATTACATGTATAAAGCTCAAGTCATTTGTCACCCAATATGCATTGAATTTCATGAGGAGATCCTCTCCAATGTAACTTTAGAAGTGGCAAATAGATAAAGGGGGGAATTGACATGAAGTGATGATGGAGATTAGGACATTAAGCTAGATAAATTTCAGCTGCATCCAGCCTCAAAAGTACCCTAAATTTGAATAACTAAAACTCAAAATATAATTACTCGGAGAAGCTTCCAGAAGACAAGTTTATGAAACTAACGAAAATCTTTCAATAGGGGTAATAAAACCATTCAAGTACGATGACTTACTGGTGGAGTGAATCCAGGTAAAATCTGGGAGTGAGCAATCAAGAAGTCACCAGCAGAAACAGGGCAAGATGTCTCTGAGCAAAGATCACAAGTCCTAGTGTGGATGTGTACTCCAAAGGACGAAACATCAATTACCAACTTCCATCCAGAAATTGCTTTATCTGTAGAGAAAATATTATAAGCCTGCTAACATAACAACAACATCACACCAAGCAAGCAAATTCCATCCATAAAGCATTGATAAGCGCCAACTTTACCCTACATAAAAAATTCTCAGTCCTGCTTTAGGATACAGCATAAAATGTATGACTTCTTTTTCCCGTGATAGAATTTGAAGATAACAGTTTTCAATACCAAATTGTTCCTACAAAGTTCTAGTGCATAAAGTTTCATCTTCAGGAGGAGAAAAAAAAAATAACCACACTATTGAGTTAACATGTAGAGCCCTCTCAAGTTACATTAGAAACAATACACACGCGCACACACAAAAATAATTAAAACTTCTAGGACGACAACTTTTGTAAACAAACATCGAGAATAACTTTCAATTAAAACAAATATCCAACCAAAAGTCGAATAAACCATAGGAGGTACAGACAGCATGGAAAACAAATGCCCACATGAATTATATACAGACAATCTTGAAAGATGGCATCCTTGATAAGAGTAAGGCCTTGGTCACAAGATTCAAGGAAAAAGAAAAGGCAGATAAAATTAGGATAGAATGAAATTTGGAGTTACTGGTAGATGCAGAGATGCTGAATGTAGCTGGTTTTCCTCTTGCAACAAGGTTGGAAGAAATTTCAACACCTTGGACCTTCACATCATAACTTGTGCTTTTGTCTACATGAAATACAATATCAGAAATCTGAGACTTCATAAGAAATGATATCTGAACCCTCAACTGTACACCTTTTATAAAGCTCAGATCCTTTTACATGCAAGTAAACAATTAAACCTCCATCAAATCTTTAGTTTTCAAAAGGCGAAAAGTTGCCTCAAAATACAGTTAAGAAAAGCCACAACAATAACTTTATGACCAATGTCCTACAAAATCATGCTCTTCATTGTTCTCATGCCCAAATTAATTCAATTGATTAAGAATTCATGGAAGACAGAAAAGAAATAAATCCAGACTGTGCATGCATAACAAACATCACATCACTTTAGCAAGAATGTCTTAACCACTGCAAACCAGATCACATTAAATGCCACTTGATTCATTACTCTCTTAAACAAATATAGTATAATTTACTGTTCTTTCTATTGGTGCCTGCCAAGACTAAGATATCTGAATTTGCTTTCAAAACTGCTGCATCTTGGTAAAACATTGTTGGATCTTCGAATCTTCATTTGAGAAAACATTTATTTCACCATGGAGTTGCATACGACATTTATCATAAATTTTTTATAGCCATACCATTTTAGTGACAGTAATGTCTTCTATGATATCCAGTCAAATCTACATGTGCTACAGATTATCACCCACAAGGGAAACCCCAAGATTAGTTCCACCTTATGCACACATACCAACAACTCCCATAAGGTACTGGGGAAAGGGTAGAGGAGCATGTTATTATTTTTTTTTATCATCCAAAAATTGATATTATTTATAAGAGTTGAGAAAGCACTTATTATATGTGTACATCATCTCAATTACAGTCCAATCACTTACATATTAATCATTATTCTCTCACTTCCCAATGTACTATTGTTATCCTTGGCTCACTAATCGAATAGTGTGTCAAGTGATGTTCAAAAGAAACTATGCTTTTACAAAAAAGAAAGATCTGACTTTAATTAATACTCGGTCTCTTCAAACACCACTTCATTTCTAAAAATCCATATTAACCATGTTGCAGGAAAAAGCTGAGCCTGTTATAGAAAATCAACGGTAAGTATGGGGAGTTTAATGTTGCGGGGATGATATGTCCTCAATGGGAACAGTTTATTACATCCATTGAGGACAATGCATCCACCCCTCGGTGCAAAGAACTCAAGCTAAACTAAAACTCCACATGCATAGATTTAATTTCTTCAAACATATGCCCCTCTATCCTTTTTCCCCATGCCAAAGACACCACTAACATACTTTTCATGTATGTTTTGCTAGTTTTGCTTGCTTTTGTCCATAAAACTTATTCAAGGTTCTTTTTTGATTACATCAATCTCTAATTCTGTCTCCAAATTATTACAATTCCCCACATAACAAGGATTTTCTAATCTAGCAACCTGAATTCAAAGGCTTCCATGACTAATTTGCCAAATCGGAAAAATTTACAGTATAGAAGTTAAAAATTAAAATCTTGTTAAGATACAAAATAACTAACAACACCTCCCTTCATAAGCTTAAACTTTTGGAAAGGATTGTGGACACAAGAAATAAAAATGAGAATCAAAGCAGGAGGTCGTGAGTCCAAATCGTACCAGACTCACTTTCACTCTATTTAAAAAATCCCATGTGCTTGGATAATTAATAATTAATAAAGCCTCCTTAAGGTTTTGAAAAGAATAGTAGTTATACGAAATATAAGAAAACTCAAGTCAAAAAGAAGAAATCATACATTTTAGCTCATATTTCTACCAACTATATATATCTCCGACATGATTCCAAGGCCTATTTACATTATCAATTCAATTCTCACCAAAAGTTGATACTTATATATCATTTTCCAGAGATTTTACCATCGTAAATGAAATTCCCACAAGAGTTTAGGCATGTCGGAAATTAATTATTGCAATAATTTGAAACCCTAACAAAGCTTTAAAGAAATTTATTCAATTATTCAATTGAGTAATAAAAATCAGAAGAAAAGGGGAAAAAATCCACCCAACCACTCTTGGACCTCTATCTATTTCCTTTCTCCATCTTGTAATTCGGATCATCTACAAACATAGTCCACCTGCTCTATATGTGTGGACACTAACCAAAACAACTTTAGAACAACTCAACAAACACATCACCCAATTATTAAGTATCCAACAAGAGACACCATAAACAAGCAAGATAAAATTGACAATTCCAACGCCTAATTCTGTATTATCACTCCAAATTTAACTTGCCCACTTCATAAAAACACTATTTTTACTTATTTCTGTCATCAAATTTTTAAATTTTTTATCTATACACAATTGAATAGAGTCACACCACAAAACAACAAATTAAACCACCAAAACAATGAACATCGAAACAATAAGGGAAGAAACAGAGAACCCATTTGGCGAATTGAAGTTACCTGACTGCGACCATCAAAGAAAAGCCATGAAAATCTACTAAAGGTGTTGAGCTTCTGCTGCAGAGAAGCCCACTTGAAGTCGGAGTCGCTATTGTTCCTCAGATTTGGAAGATGTGAATAGAGTCAGCATTGCAAAACAAGAAATTAAACCACCAAAACAATGAAGATCGAAACAATAAGGGGAAAAACAGAGAACCCATTTGGCGAATTGAAGTTACCTGTCTGCAACCATCGGAGAAAAGGCATGAAAATCTACCATCAGTGTTGAGCTTCTGCTACAGAGAAGCTCACTTGGAGATGGAGCTGCTATTGTTCCTCGGATCTGGAAGATGGGTTTTGCTGCAAAGTTCGAGATGTGTCAAGGAAGATGAAGAAGAGCCAATGGTTCCTCGGATTTGGATGATGGGTTGTGCTGCAAAGTTCGAGATGTGTCAAGGAAGATGAAGAAGAGCCATTGAGGTTGAGGCTTAAGCATGGAAGACGAATGTTTAGAAGATCTTGAGTCATCGTCTTCGCATCATTCACAGGTTGTTCGTTTGAGAAGCTGTGGGAGTTGGAGCGGCTAGGGCAACGATGATGTTTGTTTAAGAACGAAGAGCGGGGAGAGAGAGAGTGAGAGAGAGGAAGAGCCGTTGGATCGGACGAACACACAAGTAACACAAGCCGTTGGATCACGACCAAAACCACCTAACCCAGAAATTACTCATCTATTCTAAATAAATAATAATACTTTGACATGTGGCTCTCCAAATCACACGCAAACGATATATTGAAAAGGAATAATTTTTGTTTGCACGAATTGGCTCAAATATTAATGCATCTTCAATCTTTAAATAGATTTTCTATAATCACTTATTTTCATTACTACCATAAAGCAACTCACACACCAGTTCCTGTATTAATATAAGAATATTTTTATAATGGAGTCCTTTCTAAATATTTTATTAAAAAAAAGTAAAATTTGATTTAGATTTAGAAAATGTTTTTCTTTTTTACCCAACCATCTATATTTTGATTTAATCAACATCGGTTAATTCAATTAGAAGGAATTTGAGTTCTTTTAATCATGATCGTGAATTTGACTCTTCATGAATACAGAAAAAATCACATTAGGAGACCTCCTCCGAAAGGGGTCTGACAGTAAGTCGATCCGGATTATTCGAAGTGAAACTCCAAATACCAAATAGAAACAAAAAAAAATTTGTGAATTTTGATTTACTAAATAAAAAAAAATTATACAAAATTTTTTAAAACAAAAAAATGATGGGATGGGGATACCATATTTTTATATTATAATTTTCACCTTATATGTTGTTTCTTAACACAAGGAAAAAGCAAAAGAGGCAAAATAAAGAAATTGAGATGAATGAGCTCACCTATGATAATTCATGAAATATTTCTATTAAAAATTTGTAATTTTATTTCATATCAATGAGCTTCGATGAATGGCTGAAGCAACTGGTGCATCATGGGTTGTGACTTGGCATGTCTATTTTATTATTAATTTTTTGTTATACAGAAAGATTTTTAAATTAAAAAAAATTATAATTACTAAACTATTCATCTGTTTTTAAAACTATCTAGGCATGTCTATGCGATGGCACAGTTTAGGCTCAACCTGATGCCTTGCGTATATGGTGGCCCTATATACAAGAAGGCCTAATTTTGAAGTTTTTTTATAGGTCATACCTCAAATTTCCTTCGTCCCTCTTTGGGCCTGCTCAGCTGGCCCAATGGTAAAGTCTAAAAAAGATTATTTATTTCTTTTCTCACCATGGAGGCTTTTTATTATTATTATGTTGATAATTTTATTTTTATTTTTATGTTTATTATTTTTTTAATTAAAAATTTTGGTAAATTTTATTTTATTATTAATTTAGTTTATTGTTACTACCCTTGTTAGTTAACGTAAAAATCTCTTATCAAAATTAAAAAATGACAAACAATAAAAATAAGATTCACCTAAAATATATGATTATTAGCTGGCAAATTAAGAACGATAGGTGAAGTAATATTAAATTATTTACTACATTAAAATAAAAAATTGATTAATGTTGTCAAAAGTTGGATAAGGGAAAGTTTTTTTTTAAAAAAAAATAAATAAAAGGCTATTCTCTTATTTTCTTTTAATATATAACCAATCGATATCTAAAATCATACTCTAATTTAGTCTGAATATTGTCGAATCTAAATTAGAGAGAAGCTCTTCTAATATAGTTTTATTTTTTTTCAAGTTTCAAGTCGAGACCAATCTATCTAGTATGGTGATTTAAATCAATATCACTTATAAACATTTTGTTTAAAACAAAAAGTTAAATTTAATTAAGATCGTATTAAAATTTTAATATAAAAATATTGAGAAATGATAATTTAATTATCCTATTTTTAAATTTTATTTTTAGTAAAAAAAAATTTCATTTTAATGAAAAATTATAATAAATATTATAAAACAAAACAGAAGTAAGATGAAATTTATAAAAAAGAACTTGAATTTAATAAATATCAGAATAAAAATTTTCATGGGAATTTCGTTCAACTCCACAATAAGTTGGGCTTTTTAAAAAAATTATTTAGGTTTTCAAGCCCAACAAAATGTTTAGATTTCATTAAACTGCTTAAATTTTCTCCGATAGTTTGGCAGGGTACAATCTCATCTCCTCTCACCAGCCAACGCACCTCGAGAGCGGCTATGTCGCCGCCCGATGATGTATTGATCGATATTCTTTTGAGGCTTCCGGCGGAGTCTGTGATCCGATTCAGGTGCGTATCAAAGCACTGGTCTTTTCTAACTCGAAACCCTAATTTCATCGCTGCTCATCTCTCTCGTTCCAATTCGAACGACGAGGACGATGATGATGATGATTTCGGTCTCATCTGTCTTGTAGAATACAACAACGAATACTCGTGGGATGGTGTGAATTTCGTCATTTCTCGGGAAGACGAATGCCCGGCAAAATTGATTTGCCTGTCGGGGGCAGATTTTAGGGTGCGTAACGACATCGAAATCCCATCGAGAGCGAGAGGTTATTGTTGGCCTGGTTTGTCTGGTTCTTGCAATGGCATACTCTGTCTTACGTATGGCGACTATAATGGCTCTGGGATTGCTCTTTGGAATCCAGCCACTGGAGAAGTCAAGCTTGTTCCTCCTATTGTTCGTAGTTGGCCCCTGGAGTTGGATTCAAGTCCGTCCATCCGCATTAGGTTTGGGTACGATTCCAAAACGGATGATTATAAGGTATTAAGTTTTGTTAATTTTCATGATGATGCCTGTTGTTATACCCACCTCTACTCACTAGCGACTGATTGTTGGAAAGAGCTTGATCAGTATCGGGAGGTCAGTTCTGGACCCTTCCACCAAGCATATGTAGATGGAATTTTTTACTGGTATGGTGGGGATGTCATCCTTTCATTTGATATGGCGGATGAGAAATTTCACGAAATACCCAGGCCAACGGGCGACGGGCAAACGAGTCTTGTCAACTGGAAGGGATCCCTTGGCCTCTGTGATTGCCAAGATGAAACTAAGGAGTTTCACATTTGGGTGTTGAACACGGATGGGGAATCTTGGACTAGACTTCTCAAAATTACCACCACCACCTATCTAGATCTACAGTTTTACAGTAACTATCTCATTGGGCAGCGGAAGCATGGAGAGATCATTTTCTTATCTAAGGATGGTCATCCTAATTGGGAAATTCTTGTCTTTGATCCCCAAACACAAGAAACCAGAACGCTTTGCTCACCTTTGCAGCGTCCTGGGGAGTTTATCTCGAGTGTTTATTCTTACAAGGCAAGCCTTGTGACTTTGAAAGGAGCAGTAGAGCTTGATGAGCACGGTTTTTGCAATATGGTGATAGATCCATACTTCTCTTTTTTATCCAATCCACCTGATTTTGACGAGCGCAAACACTAATGTCAACATTCCTACCAATTGTTGTTGGTATGTACATCTCTCAGTAGCAACTTTATTTTGAAGTTATATTTATATAGTTTGCTTTTATATGGGTATTTGAGATATATATATATATATATATTCCCTGATATAAGGGTTTGTGAAAATTATACTGTGACTGGTTAATGCTCTCTGAAGGGTTACTTGATTAATTTTTCTATTCTAAAAGCACCGGTAAACTCTAAGGACTTACTTGTTCTTCTATAACAGGTTGTAGTGCAGTCTGCATACCATCCAAGTTCTTGAAGTTAAATGGAGATGTCATCTCAAGGTGGCACATGGTGCTATGAAATCCGGGGTGCTAAGAGATCAAGAAGTTGGTTTTTGTTTTCAGAACGCTAAACCAAGTCGAGTAATAAACTCAAAATCAGGTGGAGGTGAAGCAATACTCAGAGTTATGATTGATTTGGTTTCGGTTGATCTGAGTGGCAGAGCAATGAATAGAAGAAGATCCCGTTGTTACTTTAGACAGTCTGTGTTTATTCAAATATTTCAAAAATTTGGTTGTTGGAAGATGAAGCATGTGCCTTGCATGCCCCATTTTAGACAAATGTTTGAAATCTGGAAATGTTTTTGGGCTTTTTTTTTTTTTAAAATGCATTCTGACTTCGTCTATGGTGCTATTTGTGCATGAGACCTTGCAGGAGTAGCTAAAGCTAGAAAGAGTTGATAATTCAACTTCTTTTGTGCACAAAATATATGGATAAATTCTTAATTTGTATTATGATGTTTACTCTAGATGACATTTTTCATCGTGTCCTTTTTTTTTTTTTTTTTAAATTACACATTGCACTTTAACATTTAGGTTGTGATAACACAATTTATTAAAGACTTAAATATGTTAAAATATTTATTTTATTTTTATAAAAATATAAAAATATACTTGATCTGACATTGTGTTTGACACAAAACCTTGATATATCCTCTTAGGTGCGGTACATGACCAAAGCTTTGACAGAAGTGTTTTTGCCCCTCGTTAAATTTCTTTTCTTCTTCCCCGCAAGGACAAAACAATGTAACTGTTAGTACCTTGCTAATGATGCGGATTTCAGGAATATAATGCCAAGCTCTCTGATTTCAGACCGGCGAAAGATGGTCCTGAGGGGATAAGACTCGTGTATCTATCCGTGTTATGGGAACATATGCCAATGCAGCTCCAGAATATGTAATGACAGGTGAGTGTGATCAACATGTGTCCTTATCTGGAGTTATCTGTATTTATTTAATTATTTTAATGTGAACTATTGTTATTGAGGCTGCTCGACTGCTGCTCCTTTCTTGCACATTTTCTGGGTTCCATAAGTTTTTGTATTGGGAGACGATGAACTTGGGCTGGTTGCAGTATCTCCACTCAAAAGCCGGATGGGTATTTCTATCCCCAACGCATGCCATAGTATTTTGTTGTGGATGTCTCCTTGAAAACCATGGAAACGATATAACTCTAGTTATGATGATACGATAAGAAAATCTAATACTACTTATTGGTATAGGGCATCTCACTACAAAGAGTGATGTCTACAGCTTTGGGATTGTCCTACTTGAATTGATGACTGGCCTAAGATCCATGGATAAAAGCAGACCCAACGGAGAGCACAACCTGGTTGAGTGGGCAAAGCCACATCTTGGAGAGAGAAAAGGATTCCTCCGCATAATAGACCCCCGTCTTGAAGGTCACTTCTCTATTAAAGGCGCACAGAAAGCTGCCCCTGGCCACTCAGTGTCTTAGCAGTGACCCAGAAGCCAGACCCTCAATGAGTGACGTTGTTCAAACTCTGAAACCCCTGGAAGACACCCCTAGACTCCAAATGGTCCCCAAGCTTCACCATATCACCATCCTAACCCATCACCAAAACCCAATGGTAAACGATAATAACAGTGGCATCTTACATATTTATTTCTTAGATTCCTCTTTAAGTGCCTCAGTTTGGCTCATCAGCCACTGGATATAGGTCTTGTCCACCATTATCTTGGAAATTCATGCTGCGATATGAGAAATGACCCATTCTTGTGTGCCTCTGATGAGGTAGAGAAATGAGTCTATTTGCTCAAACTGTGTCATATTCTGGGCAACATGCAAAAATTTGCACAGGCCTCCATGCCATCTCTTTGCTTTCTACAAATGTAAAGTAGAAATAGCATTTGAGCTTCTTGAGTATTTAATCTTTAGCCAAGTGAGACCAGTGAAGTTGTGGGCTTCCCACCAGCATTTGGGGTATATGATGGTACAGTCGGGAGCTTTTGATGTGACTTGGCCTATTCATGAGGCTTCATGTATGTTGACTCTCAACATTGTTGAGGACTATATGATACTTCAATGAATTCTGTCATACCATCACACTCATTTTTTGCCCTCTGATGTCTCTCTTTGTACTTGAATTTGTTACGACTGGTCTGGCTCTATTTAATACTCTCTATCCGAACTAGCCACGAGTCAATAGTGACATTTCAGAAGCAACTGTATGCAAGACGCATCCGAGGATCCCCAATTTGTATTTATCATATCTCATCTTTCACTTTGGCTACAATACCCAGAAAGTTGAGATTGTAATTGATTGTAATTGTCCATTAATGAAATGTGAATTATCCTTTTACTTGTCAAAAAGCATAGGTTATGATAGATATATGTGTAACCCAAAAAGGTTGGGAGAGAGAGAGAGAGAGACTGCCACTTCCGACAAGATTAATCAATAAAGTCTTTAATTATGGGCACTAAACCTCACATACTCGGTAGAACATTAATTATTTTGAACATACTCAGTGACTAAGGGAATGTCACACTTGTATTTTTACCAATGCAATTTTTGTAGAGTTCTGGTCTATCAGGTTTGCAGTCTTTTGGATTTTTAGCTTGGTCGAAACATAATTTTACTTCTGATAATATCTTGTTATTATCTCCTACACATACCAAGTTGGGTATACATTGAGTTTTCTTCTTAACGGCGTCCACAAAACTCCTGGCTTTGTAGGTTTGTCCTCTTTCGATTCCGAAATCTGCATAAATAAATTAATAAATAAATAGTAGATTTAAATGATATATATATTATGTATTTTTATCAATAACAAATACCAACCCTTGAAAAACGTTGCCACCGGATACTTCTTAAAAAAATCAAGTGTCTGCTTAAAGTAATCCGCAGCTTTCATTTGAGAGCACGACCCGTGCTTCCTCCACTCATGTTGCCAGAATATATAATTTTTGGCGGAGGAATTCTCAAAACTAGGCCAGCTCACATTCATTAAGTGTTCAAGACCCGGATCCTGTTAACAGGATTACAAACCCATTGTTATAAATGAAAAAAAAAAAAAAGAGTTCTAAATTCAAAATCTTTACTTACCAGTGGCTGAGGAAATGGACTACCCCATGGCTTACATTGACTATCATTGAACCACAGACCATGGATGAAGAATTCTGGTTTAATTGGTTGATAACAAGATATAGGCTTCCCGCGTTCATCTTTTGCCATGCACACCCCCGGACGCCACTGCATGGCCAAGGTGTAATTATCAATGATGACTTGGGCTGTGGTGGAAAACGAGAAGAGGCTTAACGCCAGCAGAAACAAGGGAAAAAGGTTCTCCATTTCAGCGTGCTCAAACACAATAAGAGTGGTGGTGCTCAAACACAATAAGAGTGAGAGTGGTGAGGAAGAGTGGGGTTGGTGCTGTTCTTATAGCCCCAATGTTTTCTGAATTAAGGAAGTCATTTGAATTGAAGTAGGGCACTCATTAAATGTGAAAGAATATTTGGACATGCAAAACTATACTCTAATGACGATGTTCCTGTGGAATAATTTCATATATTGAGGAACTATTGATACTTAAAGTCTTTAATCTGAGTGACAATTTTGGGAGCTTCACAACTTACATTTAATTAAAGTGTACTTTTATAATATTAATGGAATAAATTATTGTATTTTTCCATTTTCAATAACTCTATTCAACAACCAACCACCACCATCCATCAACAATTTAAATTATAAGTTTAGATTCCCTTGGTATTTTTGAGTTTATTTTGCACTTCTTTTTTTTCATAAATAAATTGCTTCCAATTATATGTATAATTATATTATACTTTCAATTAATGGGGTTTGGTGTAAATGTACATTACTATTTTATTACACTAAAATAAATCATAAATTATTTTTTATTTCTCATTTAATTGTGTGGTAATGTGAGAAAAAATATTTACTTTTCTATTTTTCTAGTCTAAATAACTTTAAAATTATAATTTATCAGATTAGAGGTTCTCAGTTTGGGCAATGGTCTAATTTCTATCCTTAATGAATCGAATCATCAACTCTGTGTGAATTAATAAGTCATGGGATTAAAGAGGGTAAGGGGAGTGGAGTATTGATAGTAATGTTTAAGGGAGGCATATTACTATATAGAGTCATTTGTTTCATTACGTCCCTGACCTGACCCTGCATTACCATATTCAGACTGAGTTTCTAAATTAGGGCACTCATGCCATTAATTATGAAAGAAAATCCATTTTCGTGGACACACAAACCATAATGAAGGATGCTGAAGAATAATTTAAATGAGAAACTATTAAAGTGAATATAAAATATTCTCCAGACATTACTATCAATATTAATTCATTAGTTCAATTGAATTTGCACCCTGAATTCATTAATTCAATAGATCAAAAAAAAGTGTTAAAAAAAATATTAATCTGATTATAGTTTATAATGTAGCAGACACACTTTAATTATTCTAAAATATTGGTTTAATATAAACATAAAAAAGAGTAAATTGCTTATGTCATTAAGCTGGCCCATTCATATCTTTATATATAAATTTCCAAGTCACACACAAACTATATATTGAGAAGGAATAATTTTTGGGTGCATGAATTGGCTGAATATTAAAACATCTTCAACCCTTAAATAGATTAAACTCACTCATACACCAATTCCTGTTTTAATATAAGAATGTTTTTATAATGGAGAAACTGTGGTGAATGAGTTCACCCGTGAATCAATTTAAATGATAATTTTAATTTATAAAATATTTCTATTTCTATTTATACAATAATTTTAAGCCAGTTTGACCAATTGCATTAAATTAATTCTAATTAAGCCAAAGTTAAGGTGGTTGTTTTAATTGAAAACTCATAATAGTAGAATTTCTATTCTTATCTTTTTTTAAAACTTTTAGACCGATTGATATTTGACACTAATTTCAGGTGGGGCCCTTTGAATGAGGTAGGAATGTTGCTATTGGTGGCTGGGATTGGCCAGTGGATCAGACGAGCCTGATCTCGGCCCATTTCGGCCAAGCTCGCGCCATTCTAGAGTCAGCCAAGCTTTGCCCCTGATCTATTTTTCTAATTACAGGCCAAGCCCAGACTTTAGTTGACTCGACTCGTTATAGTCTTGACCATAAAAATGCAATTTTATTTACTAAAACGAACACACACGCGTGCACACACACACACACACACACGCCTCCTTAGTTGTCAAAGAAGTGGAGTTTTCAAATACTCATCGAAAAAGTTGAAACCACCGATGAAACAGATAGATATTAGTTTAATCAATTGGAAAGTCGATATCGATAATTAGATTATTCTCCACAATTACTACAGAATCGTTGATAATCTCCTCAAATAACTCTCTCTCTCTCTTGCAATTACCGTTATATTTAGGAAAAAGATGATATGTTAGTAATGTTGCAGTCCTAATTTTGTTTTTGATTTTTTGTCAATTTAGCGTTTTCTCATCTAGTTAATATTCTTTTCTTATTTATGATTTTGTCTATTTAGGGTGTCAATTTAGGGTTTTGTTTTTAAATTATAGATCAAACTAGCAATGTGGGTGTTATAATGAACTTTGCTGATCTAATTTACTGATAAATTTAATCTAGATTTGTTAATGATCTCTTTATATTAAGGGTGGTGGAAGTTGAAATTGAGCACAGTTGTGAGCTCTCTCCCTCTCTCTCTCTCTCTCTCAATGGTGTTGATCATGTTGAAACTGCCATTGCCATTATGAAAGCACCCGAGGTAACCCGGATAGAAAATCGGCCCAGCTATAATAACCCAAAATCAGGAATCCACCTAGCACGAAACTGACCAGAATTGGCCGGTTGATTCCAACGGATAGTGAAATCAGCTCAATTCAGCCGGTTCCAACGGCTGCTTTATTTTTTTAAAAATTATTTTCAATTTTACCATTCTCAACAATTATAAAACAACGAGATTTGTCTAAAACATTGGAAGGATGTACTGATCTAATGGAGAAGCATACAAAATTGATGGAAAGCACTTTAGAAGCGTAGATTTGCCTAAAATATTAGAAGGATGATAAGCATTTATTTCCAAATTTACTTCTGTGGAACTTAATGAAGCTCATTCAAGAAATACAACCAACAAAGAGTGAAAAATGTAACTAAATATAATTTTTAAACATATTTAATCAATTCCAACTTCAAGAGTGTTCTGAGTTGTTGAATACTAACCCTTTCTTTAAATATTAAGAATTATTCACTTAGTACGATTTTTTTTTAAGAATTATTTACTAAATAGGTTATATTGTCGAGAACTGTTTTCAATGTGAAGCAACATATTCTTAATTAATTCTTAGATTTTGTGCCTATTCTAAATTTATGGAATGGAACATATCTATTTTTATGGCAAATGTTAATCCTTTACCATACCTACTCGTTGCCTTATGTCAACTAAGTCCGGTTATAGTCAGCGGTGGTTTTCATGATGAAAATTAGAGAGTTAAGATTTCAGGGTCATAAGATGGAGGGTGGCATCAAAGGTTTTGGAGTAGCGAGATTTGTGTGTATATAATGATGTTGTGAAGAAACTAAAAATTGGCTGGATGCTCCAGCCATTAGTGCCAAACAAAACATAGAAGATGATGAGGAGTCTGAAATGACTTTGCCCATAAAACAACCTATCGAAAGAATTGTTCCTCAGCATCACTGCTGCCACAATTTCTAAATAGCATACTCTAGTGAAGAAAATAATTATTTTATCGAGTACAAGGGAAATGATGGCTTCGAAAAGTTTGAATGATTTATCTAATAGTATAATTTATAATTTTATATTTATTATAGAACATTTATTCTTATTTATGAGATTAAAGAATATTTTACTCAATTATAAAATAATTTGTTTTTATAAGGTCCCCTTTTGAACCCTTTTGAAAGCATCTTCATATTCTGCTGTTGATCCTCCTCCTTTTATCTCACTTTTTCCCCCCCTGAATTCTATGTAGATTGATAAAAGAAATTTTAAAAACATTAGTCTCCCTCATATCCAATCACCCCAATATATATTCGTAAAAGGGGGGAAAACAAGCCAGAAAAGAACACAAGAAGAAACGTCAAGGAGACAAACATAAGGGAATGGGGAAAACTACAATCTACGCTCACATTGCCCAACTATGGGTGTTGAAGAAGATCTCATTTTCACCCGACGAACAGATTAACCTGGAAAATTGTCTGCAGCAAGATGTCCTGCTCCATCCTGAGTATGATGCATTGCCACAAGATCCCCCCCCCTGTTTGCTCAATTTTGCGACCCTCCTCATTCGCTTATGATTGTGTCTGGGATTTTTGATTTTCTTGCTGCAGTAAGCTTCCTGCCACGTGTGATGGTGATGCAATGGGCTCTGATGTTGGTAATTCTGAGCATTTTAGGCACTGCAACCCACTGGTTTTGGTGTATATTGAGTGCTTGTCAAAGTCATTCCGACATAATTAACTTACATATTTATTTCTTAGATTCCATTTTAAGTTCCTCAGTTTGCCTCATCAGCCACTGGATATAGTTCTTGTCCACCATTATCTTGGAAATTCATGCTGCGATATGAGAAATGACCCATTCTTGTGCGCCTTTGATGAGGTAGAGATGAGTCTATTTGCTCAAACTGTGTCATATTCTGGGCAATATGTAGCATTTGAGCTTCTTGGGTATTTCATCTTTAGCCGAGTGAGACCAGTGAAAGTATGGGCTTCCCACCTGCATTTGGGGTATATGATGTTACGGTCGGGAGCTTTTGATGTGACTTGGCCTATTCATGAGGCTTCATGTATGTTGAGGACTATATGATACTTTAATGAATTCCGTCATATCATCACACTCATTTATTGGCCTTTTATGTCTCACTTTGCACTTGAATTTGTTAGGAGTGGTTTGGCTTGGTTTAATACTCTCTATACGAACTAGCCGCGAGTCAATAGTGACATTTCAGAAGAATTTTTTATTTTTTTTTTCTTTTGGGTATATCGAAAAGTTGAATACTTGTGCAAGTTCCCTTGTCAGGTTCATTGCAAACGAATCATGCTTAGAATTTAGAAATCATACGAACTCATCCAGTGGCCCTCTTTTCTTTTTTCTCCTTATCGTGGAAGTTCTTTGTCTTTAGCAGAGATATGTTGCCATGCTCATCCACTCATCTCTTTCATCATGCTTTATTTACAATACAAGTGGACCTCATTTGCACCACATGGTGATATCTAGCCTATATCATGTGTGTCTGGTTAGTTTCGAGGTGACTCAGGTTTAGTTTTTTCCCCGTATTCTATGGAAGTTTTTAGAAATTCCACCATACACATACATGGAGCAGATATAGATTACTTTGTAACTATACAAAAGAAAGAATTTAATGAAATGAAAATTGACAAAAAGTGCAAGTGAGTCAAGAAAATAATGTTTCTGATCTGTTCATTAAAATATTGATGGAACTTAGAACCACATGATTAACTTTTCTTCTTGTAGATGGGAATATTAAGGATCACTTGGGACAATGTTGGTCGAACTTTGGAAATTTTATATCTCTATTCGACCATTTTTGTCTAGGCAATTTTTGTAAATATCAGTTTTATGAGGTTTACGGTTCATATGTATTTGAGCAGTGTTCAGACATATTTTCACTTCTGCTAGTATCTTGTCACCTATCTCTTCTACACATACAACGTTGGGTAAAGAATTTGTTCCCTTCTTTATGGTGTCCTTAAATCTCTGGGGTTCGTATTTTTTTCCTCTCAATTCCTGTACCTGCATAAAAAAATAAATAGTAGACTTAAATAATATATATATATATATATATATATATATATATATATATATATATGTTATACATTTTTATCAACAAGAAATACTAACCCTCGAACTCGAAATACTTTGCCACTGGATTCTTGTCAAACAATTTAAGTGCCGATATAAAATAGTCCCACACTGTCTTTTCATTGCACGATCCATGCTCTCGCCACTCGAGTTGCCAAAATCCATAATTTGCGGTAGTGGTATTCAAAAAATTAGACTACTTTTTTTCCATTGACCCTTCAAGTTTTGGATCCTATTAACAAGATAATAAACTCATTGTTATATATGGAAAAAAAAAAAAAAAAGTGTGTTTTGAATAGAAAATCATTACTTACCTGTAGCTGTAGCTGAGTAAACGGAGGGCCCTCTGGCTAACAAGTTTTGTTCACATACCACAAACCATGAATAAAGAATTTGTGTTCCGTTTGGATATTGTCCCTTGCAAGCGCCGTGCGCCATCGCATGGTAATCATATAACTATAAGTTGAGGGTTGTGTCATTGTGCAAAATGAACACATACTCAACGCGAAAAGAAAAATTAAATAGTATTTTTCCATTTCTTCGTCCTCAACACAAACTAAAAAGAGTTTGTGGCAAAAGAGAAGAGTTTGTGCTCTTCTTATAGTTTTGGATCGGAAGGATGATGATTGTAACAATTGAACTAGAGAGAGAAAGAATAATCAATGTGGTCCATTTGTATATTTATATATAAATAATAATGAATGATTATATATTAAAGTGGAATAATCATCAAATATCATTTCATTAATTTCATATCTTTAATAAATGACTACAGAGAGAGAGAGAGAGAGAAGGGGAGATGGAATAATTAAGGTAGTCTCATTTATGAGAGGGAATAATCAAGGTGGTCTCATTTGTGATCTTCATATACAAAATAATAGATGACTATATATGGAAAAGGAATAATCAACAAGTGTCACTCCATTGCACATTTTATTAAAATGACTATATACAATTTTTAACCGTTCTAAAATAATCTTTACTTAGACTCACTAATACTTAAATTTTTTATTTCAATTGTAATTATTGTAAATTAATTATCACCGTGATACAAATACATTGTTTCAATATATACACAAAAAAGAGTAAATTGCTAAATATCATATTAAGTTGGTCCCATTCATGTGTTTATATATAAATAATAATGCTTTGACACGTGACTTTCCAAATCAAAAGCAAACCATATATCCAAAAGGAATAATTTTTGTTTGCATGAATTGGCTGAAATATTAATGCATCTTCGCACACCGATCCCCTGCATTAATTAATATAAGAATGTTTTTATAATGGAGTCTTTTCTAAATATTTTATTAAAAAACATAAAATTTGATTTAGAAAATGTTCTAATTCTTTCTTAGCCAACCATCTACAAGCGTATTTTGATTTACTAAATCAAAATAATAATAATATATATATATATACGAAATTTTTTTAAAACAAAAAATGATGGGATGGGGGTATCATATTTTTATAATGTAATTTTCACTTTATACAGAGAGAAAGCAAAAAATGCAAAATGGAGAAATTGAGGTGAATGAGCTCACCCATGAATCAATTAAATGGCAATTTTAATTCATGAAATATTTTTATTTTAAGAAGGTTATACAATAATTTTAATTATGTTGGTCTAATTACAATAAATTATTGCCAATCAAGTCAAATGTAAGGGGGTTGCTTGAATGAAAGTTATACTTTTTCTGTACAAAGATAAAACTCAACTGACTATATCAAATAAATAGAGATACTTCAAATTTTAAGGGAATATATATATATATATATATATAATTTTTTATCAATTTAATTTTTCAAAAATCTCTTTTTCATAAAAAGGATAATCCTAATTTATTGACGTCCATTATCAAATTATTCATTTGTTCCTATATAAGGGCCAAAAGAAATATTTGAATCATAATAGATGAGTATATAACTATAAATATAAATATATATATATATATATATATATATATATATATATATATATATTTTAGGCTTAACTTAGCTCCATTGAAGGAGCCACGCCAATGTTTATATCAACGAGCTTGGATGAATGGCTGAAGCAATTAGAGCATCATGGGTTGTGTGACTTGGCGTGTCCATGCCACGGCATAGTTTAGACTCAGCCTGATGCCCTTCGTATGTGGCGGCCTCATACACAAGAAGAAGGCCCAATTCTGAAGTTTTATTTATTTATTTTTATTTTTCAGTTCAGGCCTCAAATTTCCTTCTTCCCTCTTTGGGCCCCGCCCGACTGGCCCAATGGCAAAGTCTAGAAAAGATTATTCTTCTCTTTTCTTACCCAATGGAAGTGTTAAAAGCGCAATTAGTTAGGGAAGTCATAGAACTATTGTTGGATAAACATTTAAACTTCACAAGTATTCATATTTAGCAAATCTTGTCATTTAGACAAATAAAAAAATATATATATAAACAGTGTTAAATACAATATTAACGAGGTAATTTATCAATATCAATGCAACATTTTACAAGATTTCGATTTAAACTGATACTCGATACAAATGGAGTTACTAACATGAGTGTGATTTCAGAATTCCAGTCATCTGGTTCATGATAGAGATGCATTATTTAGTCTATTTGCTCGCTCATATTCGCTAGCAACAACAAGAAGCAACTCTTTGTTGTTGATGTTTGGATAACAATTCAATTTATCAAACTATTCTACTATCTCAAAATCCCACTTGGCACCATAGGGTAAAAACCAGGAAATGAACATTTGGGAAAACACATCCTTCATCTTGCATTTCTCTATACACTGCATTTGCCTTCTCAAAATTCCGAAGCTTTCCATAAGCATTCAAGACAAGAGCAATGACATTCGAGTCAGGGAAGTATCTTGCACCTCTCATCTTCTCAAACACTTCGGTGACATTTGCATACTTCTTGTTTCTTGAATAAAGGTTAATCATACATCCACAAAGGGATGTGTCTTTCACATCTCCAGCTTCAATAGCTTGATGAAAGAGCCAGGTGGCCTCCTCTATCTGACCAGCTCCAACAAGAATTGTAGTGGCAGTATCTCCAGGAATATTATTTAGGCATTTTAGCTCATGTAGCAGATGCTTGGCATGTCCAACCAAACCAGCCTTTTCATAAGCCACAATCATCCTTTGATAAAGGACTTATCAATCTCAACCCCTGAACTTCTAATTAAGCTTCTGAAACAACATTGGTTTCCTTTCCAATTTCCTTGTCCTACCCATATGGAAATTACCATTGAATATGTTATTGCTTTTGGTTCAATACCTTTGTTTTGCATCCCTTGCACAAGATTCGTTGCCTTCTCATGCTCAAGTGACTTTTCCTAAATTCTGATCATTGTGTTGTCTGTAACAACATTTTGTGCAATATTCTTTCTCCGCATTGAACGGAAAAGATGTATTGCTTCATCAAATAGTCGGGCCTTATCACAAACCCAAAAAGGGTATTGTAGCTAATGACCATCGGCTTGATACCCATCTTTCTCATACTCTAGCAAAGTCTGTCACCTTCTTTCATTATATCCAACTGTCTATAAACATTGATCATAACATTACAAGTCGTAAGATCACGCAGACACTTCACTATATTCATTTTTTGAAAAAAAAAAAAAGACAATGCCCCCCACACATCTCTGGTTCTCAACATAAATACTAAATAAAATCAAAGAGCTAATAGTATCAGGCAAAATAGTACTATCTCTCATCTCTTCAATCAACTGGAGTGCTTCTCGGAAAAGCTTAGATTTCCCAAGGACATTGATCGTGGAACCATAGGCAACAGGATTAGGTGTCATTCTTGAATTTTTCAAATCTTGAAAATATAAATACTGCCTTTGAATAATCATGCAATTTGTAGGATAACTCAATTAGATTACTATATATAACAAGATCTTCTGAGATGGCAAATGAATTAGTGTTTTTCTGATAAATAGCAAAGAAGAAGAATTCATTTATCATTAAAGGGCAAAAATTATAATAAGAAGTAATAAACTGACAGAATTCATATATATATATTTATATTTTGAATATTCTCAGTAGAACATTAATTACTAAATTAATACATTAATAAGAAAAAAAGTATAACATTTGCTTAGCCAAAAAGAGAGGGGAAAAAAAAAATAGCTCTTGTTCGTTTAATGTTTGGTGAATTGATTTTAACCGCTCTTCCATGTCAACAATTTGATTTAGGTTTGACTTCAGTGAAGTGTTATTGTTGTTTTTTCTTCAAATGTATTTTCTTGAAGTGGTTGACATTGAGAGAATAATGAAAATATTTCTGATTTTTCTCTTTTTCTTTACGGGTTAATGAAAAGAACTCTGTTTTTTATTCGAAACATTAATAACAGAGGAGAAGATGAAAATGGTTGAGATGGAGTATATATTTTCATGGATAATAAGAATATGCTTATTTGAAAATTTTGAATGCAGAGTTCAAATTTTCTTAGTCAAAGAACAAGATTCTGGGAAATTTTGTTAGAGAGAGTGAGAGAATTTTTAAAATGTTGATAAAGAAATCTCTCATTTTTCTATAGTTGTAAATAAACAACACCGTTTAGGATTATTTTTCGATTCATTTTCATGCAAATTTAAAAAGAAATAGCATACTTAAATTTATATATATATTTATTTATATATATATTTATATTATAAAGCTTGAGTTATATGATACGTATGTATTGGATAATTCTTTCCGATCTATGTTTTGTTGTATTAAGTTTCTATTTTACTTGTTTGCTAAATATTGTTAAAACACAATATTAAATAAAAAATATGGTGTTTAACTTTTTATCCATAATAATTCTCGTGGAGATAAAAAAATAATTTTTTTTCACTGATCTAATCTCTTTAGATATAGGTTGTTGTTGTTATTTTAGAGTTAGTTTGGTAGGGGTAAAAAGTGGAAGGAAATAAGAAATTAGAGTAAGAAAGTAAAAGTGTAGGGAAAATAAAAATGGAGTGTAATCCTTTTTTCTTTCTTTTAAAAAATCATTTCTTTTCTAAAGTAGACCGAAATGAAAGTAAATGAAAATTTTGGACGATTTTATTATTGTTCCTTTTAATATTTACAAAATTATCTATTATTTTTTATTATTATAATTTTATTTAATATAAAATAAATAATAAAATTTAATTTCTTTCATTAATTTTATTAGACAAATTATTTTTTCTAATTTTCTTTTTAACTCTTTTTTTAATATTAATATTTTAATTTTATTTAATATAAAATAATAATAAAAATAATTTATAAAAAATAAGAAAAATATATTAAATTACTATTTCCCTTTCTTTATATCACAATCAAACAAAATAGACGCACGTTGATTTTTTTTTCTTTTTTTTTTAAAGGACTTGAATTTAATAAATACCGCAACAAATTGGGCTTCTTATAAAAATTCATTAGGTTTTCAAGCCCAGTAAGTTGTCTAGATGTCATAAATCTGCTTGAATTTACGATATCATCTCTTCTCTCTCACCAGCCAACGCGCATCAAGAGCGATTACCATGTCGCCGCCTGACGATGTACTGATCGATATTCTTTTGAGGCTTCCGGCGGACTGTGTGATCCGATTCAGGTGCGTGTCAAAGCACTGGTCTTTTCTAACTCTAGACCCTAATTTCATCGCTGCTCATCTCTCTCGTTCCAATTCGAACGACGAGGATGACGATGATGATGACGATTTCGGTCTCATCAGTCTTGTAGAATACAACAACGAAGTCCCGTTCGACGGTGATTCGGAGTTCGTCATTTCTCGGGAAGACGAATGCCCAGCAAAATTGATTTGCCTGTCGGGAGCAGATTTTAGTGTGCGTAGCGACATCGAAATCCCATTGAGAGCGAGAGATTATAATTGGCCTGTGTTGTGTGGTTCTTACAATGGCATACTCTGTCTTTGGTTTGGCGACGCTGGAATTGCTCTTTGGAATCCAGCCATCGGAGAAGCGAAGCTTGTTCCTCCTATTGTTCGTAGTTGGCCCCTGGAGATGAATTCTTATCCGCGCCTGTGCATTTGGTTTGGGTACGATTCCAAAACGGATGATTATAAGGTATTAACAGGTTTTATATCTTGTGATGATGCCTGTCGTCATACCCACCTCTACTCACTAGCGACTGATAGTTGGAAAGAGCTTGATCAGCATCCGAAGTTCGGTTTTGGACGCTTCCACGAAGCAAATGTAGATGGAGTTATTTACTGGTATGATGGAGATGTCATCCTTTCATTTGATATGGTGGATGAGAAATTTCACAAAATACCCAAGCCAACGGGCAGTGGCGTAAATAGTCTTGTCAACTGGAAGGGATCCCTTGGCCTCTATGATTGCCAATATGAGATCAAGGAGTTTCACATTTGGGTTTTGAACACGGATAGGGATTCTTGGTCTAGGTTTCTCAAAATTACAGCAACCTATCTAGATCTAGAGCCATGGTTTAACAGTTACTATCTCATTGGGCCGCGGAAGCATGGAGAGATCATTTTCTTATCTCAGGATCATGCTTTTCGTCATTGGGAAATTCTTGTCTTTGATCCCCAAACACAAGAAATCAGAAGCCTTCGCCCACCTGTCCATTGGGAGTCTATCTCAATTTTTTATTCTTACAAGGCAAGCCTTGTGACTTTAAAAGGAGCGGTAGAGCTTGATGAGCTCCATTTTTGCAATATTGCGACTGATCCATACTTCTCTTTTGTATGCTATCCACCTAAATTTGCCGAGCGCAAGCACTAATGTCAACATTTCTACCAATTGTTGCTGGTATGTACATCTCTTAGTGGCGATGGAATTTTGGAGTTATATGTTTTATGTAATAATTTTAAAAACCATAATTATAATTTTTATTGAGATAAATATTTATTTAGGTTATAATTTTTTAGATTATATATATGCGATGCATAATTAAAAAATATAGGGGATAGTTATGTTAGCTTTTCCCTTCTTCCTGACCATGATAATTAAAATTTGATTAAAAAAAATGTTATCAGTGAAAATGTGTTTAGATTTTGCAGAGTTTTCCTATGATCATGGTGTATCCGGTAGTTCGATGAAATTATAATAACAAGTGATATCTAAAAATAGCAGTTGTAAAAATTATCCTCCACAGATAACTCCTCTTTGTTCTAATCTACCTTAAGCATAATAACCTGGTTCAGGATGAAAGGAAAGAGGATAATGTTGGCCCGACTGGCCTTTTATGGTCGAAATCACACTCTTAATAACAATCTAGCTATGAAAAAAATTGATGAACATGTTTGTGAAGACATCCTATTGATCTTCTAAGAAACAAGTCATGTGGTCAATGAGTTATAACTCAACTGGTACTGTCCCTCTTCTCCTTCTAAAAATCTCGAGTTTAAGTTTTTTTTGTTGAAACAAAGTCATATGAATTCTTATTAAAAATACACATGATTCTTGATTTAAGTGAAGTGAACTTTAAAAAGAAAAAAAAAAGGAATTATTGAAGGCAATATGTATCCCTATTTGATATAAGGGTATGTGATAATTGAGACTAATGTTTCATAACTTCCATGCATTTCTTATGGTATTTTTTTCTTTTCTTTTGGTTTCTATCCCTATTTGGTGGCAGTTGTTGTTGCACGGTTTGATGTATAGAAATGATAAAAAAAACCATGAGTTTTATATTTTTCATTAGATGCACTAATAGTACTAGAAGTCCACTGAAAATTTGATCAATTTGAGCTAGAGCTAATGTCGAATTGTCTGCCAGTATTGTGCACACTATTAATTGGATAGTAGATGGAAGTGTTGGTTATTTGATGAAGTACTTGATTAGACCACCGGAGGCTTCGAGCCATGTTTGCCCCATAAAAATTTTGTTGATGGATGTTTTTTGGAACACTTCTCATGTAATTCATTCATAAGAACAGAAAGCTATTGAATTACTATGGTGTATGAGAGAATCTTGAAATCATATAGGTTTCACTTGTTGAAATGGATAAGCCTCAAATGTTGCATCACTCAAGACGAAAAGCACAGTGACCTTGCTTTGCTTTAGGGGTGTGGCAATTCATGAACTCCCCTTGTTCAGCTCACTGAATCCCGTTTGAGTTGTTTCTTTTCAAAGAAGGGTGGGGTCTGGTTCTTAACTTGTTTGAAGTAGTAACTTGGGTAGGCTGGGTTCTAGGATTGGATATTATTCTCCCATGTGTTAATTCACTGACATGGTGTTATTTGAAGTTTTGGTGAAGCAATCATTGCCGGTATTGACAATAGAATAAAATCAGAATGCTTTTTTGTCAATATGTGAGAATCTTGAGAAACCATTAGGTAATCCGAAAGGAATTGATGGGCCTTGGTTGTGATGAATCAACATAAAAAATTATACTGTGTCTGGTTAGTGTTCTCTGATCCGTTACTTGATTAATTTTTCTATTCTGAAAGCACTGCTATACTCTGAGGACTGACTTATTCTTCTGTAACAGGTTGTAGTGCTGTCTGTATACAATCCAAGTCCTTGAAGTTAAATGGAGACGTCAAATCTAAAGGTGGCACGTGGTACTGTGAATTCCGGGGTGATAAGAGATCAAGAAATTGGTTTTAACGCTAAACCAAGTTGATAATAAACTCAAAATCAGGTGGAGGTTGAAGCAATATTCAGAGGGATTGATTTGATTTCGGTTGATCTTTGTAGCAGAGCAATGAATAGAATAAGATCCCAGCATTACTTATTACTCTAGACAATCAGTACTCATTCAAATATTTGAAAAATGGTTGTTGATAGATGATGCATGCGCCTTGCATGCCCCATTTTAGACAAATGTTTGAAATTTGGGAATTATTTTTTTAAAATGCATTCTGACTTAGTTTGGTGCTATCGTGTATCATTTTGAAGGCCCCATTTGCTTCGAAAAAGGGGAAAAACAGGCCAGAGCAGAACTTAAAAAGAAAAGTCAGAAGGAAACAGATACAAGGGAATGGGGGAAACTGCAATCTACCATCCTTACAATTTTCTAATAAGCTCTGGGCGCATGGGACATTACCCTAAAATCAAATTCGAGCAAACCCCATTTTCAAAAATAAATAAATAAAATAAACTCACATAGAATCCTTGTGGGTTTTTGATCTTTGATACAAACCTATGTTTTTGCACGCATCATATCTTCATGGTACACATCATTTTTTTCCTTTTTGCGGATGTGAGAGCTCTCAATAGAGAACAAATTAGATTTTACTTTGACCCCTGACCTTTAAATTCCAACCAAAACAAAAATAGCGATTAAGAGATTTTTAAAATATTTATTATGAATATATGTTTGCTCTTCTTCTCAGACAGATAACACAAATTTCAAAATGTTTAATTATAGACTAAAAACTATTTATAAATCAAAAGTTAAAGCCAAATAGCAAATCAAAAGTTAAAAGTTTTTGAAAGTTATTTTTATTATGTTATTATTTTTTAGCTTTATGAGAAGTGCATTGTAACTTTAGATGGGGCAATATTTTGTGGTCCATGAACAAAGATTGAGAAGACAAGAAACACAGAGAATAAGGTTTAGCGGTTTATTTAGCAACCAAATTTATCTTTTAAAAGATAATCTCTAATAATTTTTTTCTCTAATCTAACCTCTTGAGCTTTGTAATGATATAATCATTGACAAATTAAGTTGTAATTGGATTCCTTGTGGTTTAAATCAGTTATCCAACTAATGTTAAAGTATTTACTCCATTAAAACAAAAAATTAATTAATGTTGTCAAAATTTGCATAAGGAAAAAGTTTTTTAAAAAATAAAAGGTCAATCTCTTTAGTTTCGTGACTTAATAATCCCCTTAAAAACACTTTGTTTCAAGCAAAAAGTTAAATTTAATTAATATCGTGTTAAAATTTTAACATAAAAAATATTAATACGATGATGATTTTAATTATTTTATAAGTCAATTTAAATTTTATTTGTAAACTCTATTTTTCTACTAAAAAATGTTAACTTAATAAAAAATTATTAGAAATATTATAAAACAATATAGAAGTAAATTGAAGTTTTTTAAAAAGAACTTAGAGTTTAATGAATGGCTGAAGCAACCGGAGCATCATGGGTTGTGTGACTCGGCATGTCTTGCGTAGTTTAGGCCCAGCCTGATGACCTGCGTATGTGGCGGCCTTATACACAAGAAGAAGGCCCAATTCTATTTTTTATTTCTTTTTTTTTTTTAAGGTGATGCCTCAAATTTCCTGAATTTAAATATTTTACAAGAGTCGGGTTAAAACTGAATTTGAATATGAGCGTGATTTCAGAATTCTAGTCATCTAGTTCATGTTGGAGATGCGTTATTTAGTCTATTCGCTCGCTCATAATCGCTAGCAACAAGAAGAAGCAACTCTTTGTTGTTGATGTTTGGATAAGAGTCCAATTTCTCAAACAACGATTCCACTGTCTCAAAATCCCACCTAGCACCATAAGTCAAAACATGGAAATGAACACCTGGGAAAACACATCCTTCATCTTGCATTTCTCTATTCACAGCATTTGCCCTCTCAAAATCCGGAAGCTTTCCATAGGCATTCAAGACGAGTAGTGGCATTCAAGCCAAGAAAGTATCCTGCACCTCTCATCTTCTCAAACACTTCATTGACATTTGCATACTCTTGTTTCCTGAATAAAGGTCAATCATACATCCAGAAATGGATATGTCTCACATCTGCAGCTCCAATAGCTTGATGAAAGACCCAGGTGGCCTCCCCCTATCAAACCAACTCTAGCAAGAATTGTAATGACAGTATCTCTAGGAATATTATCTAGGCATTTTAGCTCATGTAGCAGATGCTTGGCATGTCCAACCAAACTAGCCTTTTCACAAGCCACAATCATTGTTTGATAAAGGACTTGATCAATCTCAGCCCCAGAACTCCTAGGCTTTTGAAACAACATTGGTGCCCTATCCAATTTCCTTGTCCTACCAATGTCAAAATTATAGTTGAATATGTTATTGCTTTTGGTTCAACCCCTTTGTTTTGCTTATCTTGAACAAGATTCATCACCTTCTCATGCTCAAGTGACTTTTCCTAAATCCTAATCATTTTGTTGTATGTAACAACATTTTGTGAAATCCTTTCTTCGGATCGAACCGAAAAGATGTACTGCTTCACCAAATAGTTGGGCCTCATCACAAACCCTCAAAAGGGTATTGTAGCCAATGACAATTGACTAAATACCCATCTTTCTCATACTCCAACATAGTCTATCAGCTTCCTTCAGCATATCCAGCCATCCATAAACATTGATTATAATATTACAAGTCGAAAGATCACGCAAACACTTCAGTGCATTCATTTTTGAAAACAAAGACAATGCCTTCACAAACCTCTGATTCTCGACATAAATATTAAGCAGGGTTAAAGAGCTAATAGTATCGGACAAAACAACACTATCTCTTATCTCTTGAATCAACTGAAGTACCTCTCGGAAAAGCTTAGCATTCCCAAACACATTGATCATGGTACCAAAAGCAACATGATCAGGTGTTATCCCTAAATTCTTCAAATCTTGAAAAGATAAACATTACCTTTGAGTAATCATGCAATTTGCAGGATAACTCAATTAGATTATTTTACAGAATAATGTCTCTTGAGATGAGGAATGAATTAGTGCTCTTCTGATAAACAACAAAAAAGAAAAATTCATTTATCTTTGAAGGACAAAAATTAAAATAAGAAAGTCACTAATCGACAGAATTCACAAACACACACACACATATATTATATTTTGAACATTCTCAATAACATTAATTACTAAATTAGTATGTTAATGAGAAGAAAGTATAAAATTTGCTTAGCAAAAAAGTAAAACGGCAAAAAAAAAAAAAAAAGAAAAGAAAAACACAGCTCTTGTTTGTTTAATGTTTGATGAATTGAATTTAACACCTCTTCCAGTTAACAATGTGATCTAGGTTTGACTTCAGTGAATTGTTATTGTTGTTTCTTCTTCAAATGTCTTTTTGTTAAAGTGATTGAGATTGAGAGAACAATAAAAATGTTAATGATTTTTCTCTTTTTCTTTAAGGGATTGATGAAAAGGCTCCGTTTTTTATTCAAAACATTAATAACAAAGGAGAAGATGAATTTGATTGTGTTGAAGTACGTATTTTCATGGATAATAAGAAAATACATATATGAAAATTTTGACTGCAGAGTTCAAACATTGAACGGGGTTTTGATTTCTTAGTTAAAGAACAAGATTTAGAGATATTTTGTTAGAGAGAGAGAGAGAGAGAGAGAATTTTTAAAATGTTGATGAAGAAATCTCCTATTTTTCTATAGTTGTAAATAAAAGACACCGTTTAGTATTATTTTTCGATTCATTTTCATGCAAATTTAAAAAGAAATGGCATACTTAAATTTTTATATATATATTTTTTATATTTATAAAGCTTGAATTATATGACATGTAAGTGTTGGATAATTCTTTCTGATCTATTTTACTTGTTTGCCAAATATTGTTAAAGCACAATATTAAAAAAAAATATGGTGTTTAATTTTTTATCAATATTGATTCTAATGGAGATAAAAAAATATTTTTTTCGCTAGTTTAATCTCTTTAAGCATAGGTTGTTGTTATTGTTTGTTATTTGTTATTGTTTTAGTCTTTTTAGGCTTTTTAACGGTATATTCATCAAAAAATCAACTTATAATTAGAATATTTGGCTTTTAAATCAATTATTTGGCTAATGTTAAATTATTTGCTCAAGAATTAATTAATTTTGTCAAAATTTGGATAAGAAAAAAAGTCTTAAAAAATAAAATACCAATTTTTTTAGTAACATTACTTAAATCAATATCCCTTATAAATATTTTATTCCAAGTAAAAAAGTTAAATTTAATTAAAATAGTGTTAATATTTTAATATAAAAATATTGAAAAATGATGATTTTAATTATTTTTTAAATAAATTTAAAAATCATTTTAAATTCTATTTTTTTGGTTAAAAATTTTATTTTAGTGAAAAATTATAATAAATATCAGAAAACAAAAAAGAAGTTCGTTGAATTTTTCCTTTTTCTTTTTTAAAAAAAAGGAGGACTTGAATTTAATAAAGATGGGCTTTTTATAAAAGTTATATAGGTTTTCAAGCCCAATAAGTTGTTTAGATATCATAAAACTGCTTAATATTTCTCCGCAAATATTTAATTTACATTGGTAGGGTTCAATATCATCCCTTCTCTCTCACCAGCCAACGCGCATCAAGAGAGATTACCATGTCGCCGCCTGACGATGTTCTGATCGATATTCTTCGGAGGCTTCCGGCGGACTGTGTGATCCGATTCATGTGCGTGTCAAAGCACTGGTCAGTTCTAACTCGAAACCCTAATTTCATCGCTGCTCATCTCTCTTGTTCCAATTCGAACGACGAGGACGATGATGATGACGATTTCGGTCTCATCAGTCTTGTAGCATACAACAACGAAGTCCCGTTCGACGGTGATTCGGAGTTCGTCATTTCTCGGGAAGACGAATGCCCAGCAAAATTGATTTGCCTGTCGGGAGCAGATTTTGGGGTGCGTAACGACATCGAAATCCCATTGAGAGCGAGAGATTATTGTTGGCCTTGGTTGTGTGGTTCTTGCAACGGTATACTCTGTCTTTGGTAAGGCTACTACGCTTGGATTGCTCTTTGGAATCCAGCCATTGGAGCAGTCAAGCTTGTTCCTCCTATTGTTCGTAGTTGGTCCCTGGAGACGAATTCTGATCCGTTCGACGATATTTGGTTTGGGTACGATCCCAAAACGGATGATTATAAGGTATTAAGACGTGCTATATTTCGTGATGATGCCTGTAGTTATACCCACCTCTACTCACTAGCGACTGATAGTTGGAAAGAGCTTGATCAGCATCCGGAGTTCGGTTTTGGACCCTTCCACGAAGAAAATGTAGATGGAGTTTTTTACTGGTATGGTGGAGATGTCTTCCTTTCATTTGATATGGTGGATGAGAAATTTCACGAAATACCCAAGCCAACGGGCGGTGGGGTAAATAGTCTTGTCAACTGGAAGGGATCCGTTGGCCTCTGTAATTGCCAATATGAGATTAAGGAGTTTCACATCTGGGTTTTGAACACTGATAGGGATTCTTGGACTAGGCTTCTCAAAATTACAGCAACCGATCTAGATCTAGAGCCATGGTTTAACAGTTACTATCTCATTGGGCAGCGGAAGCATGGAGAGATCATTTTCTTATCTCAGGATCAATGTTATACTTGGGAAATTCTTGTCTTTGATCCCCAAACACAAGAAATCAGAAACCTTCGCCCACTTTTCCACGGGGAATTTATCTTCAGTTTTTATTCCTACAAGGCAAGCCTTGTGACTTTAAAGGAGCGGTAAAGCATGATGAGCATGGTTTTTGCAATATGGTGACTGATCCATACTTCTCTTTCGTATCCAATCCACCAGGTTTTGCGGAGCGCAAACACTAATGTCAACATTTCTGCCAACTGTTGCTGGTATGTACATCTCTCAGTGGCAATATAATTTTGAAGTTATATCCATCTATCGTAGTTTGCTATCATATGGGTATGTGATAATTGAGACTAATGTTTCCATAACTTCCATGCATTTCTTATGGTGTGTGTCTTTTTTTTTTTTTTTTTTTCTCTTTAATAAAGCATTTTGACATTATCGATGGTTGTTTGGTGCGATTGTGCATGAGATCTTGCACACCCCATTATGATGTTTGCTCTCGATAACATTTTGCATGGTGCCCTTTTTTAAATTACACGTTGTTGATTACACTTTAACATTTAAATTCTGTGCAACATTGTCTCCCTCTCCTACTTTTCTCTCACTTTTTTTCCCCTGAATTCTATGTAGATTTATAAAAGAAATTTTAAAAACATTAGTCTCCCTCATATCCAATCACCCCAATATATATCTTCGTAAAAGGGGGGAAAACAAGCCAGAAAGAACACAAGAAGAAAAGTCAAAGGAGACAAACATAAGGGAATGGGGGAAACTACAATCTACCATCCCATTGCCGAACTATGGGTGTTGAAGATCTCATTTTCACCCCACATGATTAACTGTAGGTAGAACTATGGGAATTTTATATCTGCCGTTTTACCCCCTGTGCCTTGGCAGTTTTGGTAGAGATCGGTTTTATAATGTTTACAGTTCGTAGGCCTTTGAGCAGCGTCCAGACATATTCTCACTTCTGCCAGTACCTTGACACCTGTCTCTTCTACACATACAAAGTTGGGTAAAGAATTTGTTCCCTTCTTTATAGCGTCCTTAAATTTCTGGGGTGCATATTTTTTTCCTCTCTCAATTCCTGCAGCTGCATAAAAAAATAAATAGTAGACTTAAATAATATATATATGTGTGTGTTTGTTATAATTTTATCAACAACAAATACTAACCCTTCAAATACTCTCCCACTGGATTCTCGTCAAACAATTTAAGTGTCAGTGTAAAGTAGCCCCTCTCTGTCTTTACATTACACGACCCATGCTTTCGCCACTCATGTTCCCAAAATACATAATTTGCGGGAGTGGTGTTAAGAAAACTAGGCCACTTCTTTTTCATTGGCCCTTCAAGTTTTGGATCCTGTTAACATGGTAATAAACTCATTGTTATATATTGGGGAAAAAACAAAGGAGTGTGTGTTTTGAATAGAAAATCATTACATACCAGTGGCTGAGTAAACGGAGGGCCCTCTGGCTGGCAATTTTTGTTCACGTACCACAAGCCATGAATAAAAAATTCCGGTGGAATGGGTTGATAGCAAGATTGTCCCATGCATGCACCGGGGCGCCATTGCATGGAGAGCATATAACTATAAGTGGGGGGTTGGGCCATTGTGTCAAATGAAACCACACACAACACCAAAAGAAAAATGAGACAGTATTTTTCCATTTCTCCGTCCTCAACACAAACTAAGAAGAGATCTTGTGGCAGGAGAGAAGGTTTGTGCTCTTCTTATAGTGGATAGGAAGGATGACGATTGTAAAAATTGAGTTAGGAAGTGGTCCCATTTGTATATTTATGTATAAATAATAATAAATGATTATGGAATAATCACCAAACATCATTAATTTCATATTTTTAATAAATGACTATACAGAGAGAGAGAGAGAGACAGAAGGAGAGGGAATAATCAAGGTGGAAAAAGGAATAATCAACAAGCATCACTCCATTGCACGTTTTATTGAAATGACAAATTTTAACCCTTCTGAGATAATCTTTACTTAGGCTCACTAATACTCAAAAAAGAGTAAATTGCTAAATATCTTATTAAGTTGGTCCCATTCATGTCTTTATATATAAATAATAATGCTTTGACATGTGACTTTCCAAATCAAACGCAAACTATATATTGGAAAGGAATAATTTTTGTTTGCATGAACTGGCTGAAATATTAATGCATCTTTGCACACCCATCCCCTGCATTAATTAATATAAGAATGTTTTTATAATGGAGTCTTTTCTAAATATTTTATTAAAAAACGTAAAATTTGATTTAGAAAATGTTCTAATTCTTTCTTAGCCAACCATCTACAAGCGTATTTTGATTTACTAAATCAAAATAATAAAAAATACATATATATACACGAAAGATTTTTAAAACAAAAAATGATGGGATGGGGGTTTCATATTTTTATAATGTAATTTTCACTTTATACAGAGAAAAAACAAAAAATGCAAAATGGAGAAATTGAGGTGAATGAGCCCACCCATGAATCAATTAAATGGCAATTTTAATTCATGAAATATTTATATTTTAAGAAGGTTATACAATAATTTTAATTATGTTGGTCTAATTGCAATAAATTATTGCCAATCAAGTCAAATGTAAGGTGGTTTCTTTAATGAAAGTTACACTTTTTCTGCACAAAGATAAAACTCAACTGACTATATCAAATAAATATAGACACTTCAAATTTTAAGGGAATATATAAATAAATATATATATATATATATAATTTTTTATCAATTTAATTTTTCAAAAATCTCTTTTTCATAAAAAGGATAATCCTAATTTATTGACGTTCATTATCAAATTATTCATTTGTTCCTATATAAGGGCCAAAAGAAATATTTGAATCATAATAGATGAGTATATAACTATAAATATATATAAATATATATATATATATATATATATATATATATATATATTTTAGGCTTAACTTAGCTCCATTGAAGGAGCCACGCCAATGTTTATATCAATGAGCTTGGATGAATGGCTGAAGCAATCGGAGAAGAAGAAGGCCCAATTTTGAAGTTTTATTTATTTATTTTTATTTTTCAGTTCATGCCTCAAATTTCCTTCTTCCCTCTTTGGACCCCGCCCGACTGCCCAAGGGCAAAGTCTAAAAAAGATTATTCTTCTCTTTTCTCACCTGGCCTAGAAAAGATTATTCTTCTCTTTTCTCACCCAATGGAAGTGTTAAAAGCGCAATTAATTAGGGAAGTCATAGAACTATTGTTGGATAAACATTTAAACTTCACAAGTATTCATATTAAGCAAATCTTGTCATTTAGACAAATAAAAAAAATACATATAAACAGTGTTAAATACAATATTAACGAAACAATTTATCAATATCAATGCAACATTTTACAAGATTCTGGTTAAAACTGATACTCGATACAAATGGAGTTGCTAACATGAGTGTGATTTCAGAATTCCAATCATCTGGTTCATGATAGAGATGCATTATTTAGTCTATTCACTTGCTCATAATCTCTAGCAACAATAAGAAGCAACTCTTTGTTGTTGATATTTGGATAACAATTCAATTTATCAAACTATTCTACTATCTCAAAATCCCACCTGGCACCATAGGGTAAAAACCTATAAATGAACATCTGGGAAAACACATCCTTCATCTTGCATTTCTCTATGCACTGCATTTGCCTTCTCAAAATTCCGAAGCTTTCCATAGGCATTCAAGACGAGCAATGACATTCGAGTCAGGGAAGTGTCTTGCACCTCTCATCTTCTCAAACACTTCAGTGACATTTGCATACTTCTTGTTTCTTGAATAAAGGTCAATCATACATCCACAAAGTGATGTGTCTTTCACGTCTCCAGCTTCAATAGCTTGATGAAAGAGCTAGGTGGCCTCCTCTATCTGACCAGCTCCAACAAGAATTGTAGTGGCAGTATCTCCAGGAATATTATTTAGGCATTTTAGTTCATGTAGCAGATGCTTGGCATGTCCAACCAAACCAACCTTTTCATAAGCCACAATCATCCTTTGATAAAGGAATTATCAATCTCAATCCCTGAACTTCTAATTAAGCTTTTGAAACGACATTGGTTCCCTTTCCAATTTCCTTGTCCTACCCATATGAAAATTATCGTTGAATATGTTATTGCTTTTGGTTCAATCCCTTTGTTTTGCATCCCTTGCACAAGATTTGTCGCCTTCTCATGCTCAAGTGACTTTTCCTAAATTCTGATCATTGTGTCGTCTGTAACAACATTTTGTACAATATTCTTTCTCTGCATCGAACGGAAAAGATGTATTTCTTCATCAAATAGTTGGGCCTCATCACAAACCCAAAAATGGTATTGTAGCTAATGACCATCGGCTTGATACCCATCTTTCTCATACTCTAGCATAGTTTGTCACCTTCTTTCATTATATCCAGCTATCTATAAACATTGATCATAACATTACAAGTCGTAAGATCACGCAGACACTTCACTATATTCATTTTTTTTAAAAAGACAATGCCCCCACTTATCTCTGGTTCTCAACATAAATACTAAATAACATCAAAGAGCTAATAGTATCAGACAAAATAGTACTATCTCTCATCTCTTCAATCAACTGGAGTGCCTCTCGGAAAAGCTTAGATTTCCCAAGGACATTGATCATGGAACCATAGGCAACAGGATTAGGTGTCATTCCTGAATTTTTCAAATCTTGAAAATATAAATACTGCCTTTGAATAATCATGCAATTTGTAGGATAATTCAATTAGATTACTATATATAACAAAGTCTCCTGAGATGGCAAATGAATTAGTGTTTTTCTGATCAATAGCAAAGAAGAAGAATTCATTTATCATTAAAGGGCAAAAATTATAATAAGAAAGTAATAAACTGACATAATTCATATATATATATTTATATTTTGAATATTCTCAGTAGAACATTAATTACTAAATTAATACATTAATAAGAAAAAAAGTATAACATTTGCTTAGCCAAAAAGAGAGAGAAAAAAAAAAAAAAACAGCTCTTGTTCGTTTAATGTTTGGTGAATTGATTTTAACCCCTCTTTCATGTCAACAATTTGATTTAGGTTTGACTTCAGTGAAGTGTTATTGTTGTAATTTCTTCAAATGTATTTTCTTGAAGTGGTTGAGATTGAGAGAATAATGAAAATATTTCTGATTTTTCTCTTTTTCTTTAAGGGTTAATGAAAAGAACTCTGTTTTTTATTCGAAACATTAATAACAAATGAGAAGATGAAAATGGCCGAGATGGAGTATATATTTTCATGGATAATAAGAATATGCTTATTTGAAAATTTTGAATGCAGAGTTCAAACTTTTCTTAGTCAAAGAACAAGATTCAGGGAAATTTTGTTAGAGAGAGAGAATTTTTAAAATGTTGATAAAGAAATCTCTCATTTTTCTATAGTTGTAAATAAACAACACCGTTTAGAATTATTTTTCGATTCATTTTCATACAAATTTAAAAAGAAATGGCATACTTAAATTTATATATATATTTATATTATAAAGCTTGAGTTATGTGATACGTATGTATTGGATAATTCTTTCCGATCTATGTTTGGTTGCATTAAGTTTCTATTTTACTTGTTTGCTAAATATTGTTAAAACACAATATTAAATAAAAAATATGGTGTTTAATTTTTTATCCATAATAATTCTCGTGGAGATAAAAAAATAATTTTTTTTCACTGTTCTAACCTCTTTAGATATAGGTTGATGTTATTTTAGAGTTAGTTTGGTAGGGGTAAAAAGTGGAAGGAAATAAGAAATTAGAGTAAGAAAGTAAAAGTGTAGGGGAAATAAAAATGGAGTGTAATCATTTTCCTTTCTTTTAAAAAATCATTTCTTTTCTAAAGTGGACGAAAATGAAAGTAAATGAAAATTTTAGACGATTTTATTATTGTTTCTTTTAATATTTATAAAATTATCTATTATTTTTTATTATTATAATTTTATTTAATATAAAATAAATAATAAAATTTAATTTCTTCCCTTAATTTTATTAGATAAATTATTTTTTCTAATTTTCTTTTTTTAACTCTTTTTTAATATTAATATTATAATTTTATTTAATATAAAATAATAATAAAAATAATTTATAAAAAATAAAAAAAATATATATTAAATTACTATTTTCCTTTCTTTATATCACAATCAAACAAAATAGACGCACGTTGATTTTTTTATTTTTTTTTAAAAGGACTTGAATTTAATAAATACCGCAACAAATTGGGCTCTTTATAAAAATTCATTAGGTTTTCAAGCCCAGTAAGTTGTCTAGATGTCATAAATCTGCTTGAATTTTCTCCGCAAACATTTACATTGGTAGGTTACGATATCATCTCCTCTCTCTCACCAGCCAACGCGCATCAAGAGCGATTACCATGTCGCCGCCTGACGATGTACTGATCGATATTCTTTTGAGGCTTCCGGCGGACTGTGTGATCCGATTCAGGTGCGTGTCAAAGCACTGGTCTTTTCTAACTCGAAACCCTAATTTCATCGCTGCTCATCTCTCTCGTTCCAATTCGAACGACGAGGACGATGATGATGATGACGATTTCGGTCTCATCGGTCTTGTGCAATACAACAACGAAGTCCCGTTCGACGGTGATTCGGAGTTCGTCATTTCTCGGGAAGACGAATGCCCGGCAAAATTGATTTGCCTGTCGGGAGCAGATTTTAGGGTGCGTAACGACATCGAAATCCCATTGAGAGCGAGAGATTATAATTGGCCTGTGTTGTGTGGTTCTTACAATGGCATACTCTGTCTTTGCTTTGGCAACGCTGGGATTGCTCTTTGGAATCCAGCCATTGGAGAAGCGAAGCTTGTTCCTCCTATTGTTCGTAGTTGGCCCCTGGAGATGAATTCTTATCCGCGCCTGTGCATTTGGTTTGGTTACGATTCCAAAACGGATGATTATAAGGTATTAACAGGTTTTATATCTCGTGATGATGCCTGTCGTCATACCCACCTCTACTCACTAGCGACTGATAGTTGGAAAGAGCTTGATCAGCATCCGAAGTTCGGTTTTGGACGCTTCCACGAAGCAAATGTAGATGGAGTTATTTACTGGTATGATGGAGATATCCTTTCATTTGATATGGTGGATGAGAAATTTCACGAAATACCCAAGCCAACGGGCAGTGGCGTAAATAGTCTTGTCAACTGGAAGGGATCCCTTGGCCTCTATGATTGCCAATATGAGATCAAGGAGTTTCACATTTGGGTTTTGAACACGGATAGGGATTCTTGGTCTAGGCTTCTCAAAATTACAGCAACCTATCTAGATCTAGAGCCATGGTTTAACAGTTACTATCTCATTGGGCCGCGGAAGCATGGAGAGATCATTTTCTTATCTCAGGATCATGCTTTTCGTCATTGGGAAATTCTTGTCTTTGATCCCCAAACACAAGAAATCAGAAGCCTTCGCCCACCTGTCCATTGGGAGTCTATCTCAATTTTTTATTCTTACAAGGCAAGCCTTGTGACTTTAAAAGGAGCGGTAGAGCTTGATGAGCTCCATTTTTGCAATATTGCGACTGATCCATACTTCTCTTTTGTATGCTATCCACCTAAATTTGCCGAGCGCAAGCACTAATGTCAACATTTCTACCAATTGTTGCTGGTATGTACATCTCTTAGTGGCGATGGAATTTTGGAGTTATATGTTTTATGTAATAATTTTAAAAACCATAATTATAATTTTTATTGAGATAAATATTTATTTAGGTTATAATTTTTTAGATTATATATATGCGATGCATAATTAAAAGATATAGGGGATAGTTATGTTAGCTTTTCCCTTCTTCCTGACCATGATAATTAAAATTTGATTAAAAAAAATGTTATCAGTGAAAATGTGTTTAGATTTTGCAGAGTTTTCCTATGATCATGGTGTATCCGGTAGTTCGATGAAATTATAATAACAAGTGATATCTAAAAATAGCAGTTGTAAAAATTATCCTCCACAGATAACTCCTCTTTGTTCTAATCTACCTTAAGCATAATAACCTGGTTCAGGATGAAAGGAAAGAGGATAATGTTGGCCCGACGGGCCTTTTATGGTCGAAATCACACTCTTAATAACAATCTAGCTATGAAAAAAATTGATGAACATGTTTGTGAAGACATCCTATTGATCTTCTAAGAAACAAGTCATGTGGTCAATGAGTTATAACTCAACTGGTACTGTCTCTCTTCTCCTTCTAAAAATCTCGAGTTTAAGTTTTTTTTGTTGAAACAAAGTCATATGAATTCTTATTACAAATACACATGATTCTTGATTTAAGTGAAGTGAACTTTAAAAAGAAAAAAAAAAGGAATTATTGAAGGCAATATGTATCCCTATTTGATATAAGGGTATGTGATAATTGAGACTAATGTTTCATAACTTCCATGCATTTCTTATGGTATTTTTTTCTTTTCTTTTGGTTTCTATCCCTATTTGGTGGCAGTTGTTGTTGCACGGTTTGATGTATAGAAATGATAAAAAAAACCATGAGTTTTATATTTTTCATTAGATGCACTAATAGTACTAGAAGTCCACTGAAAATTTGATCAATTTGAGCTAGAGCTAATGTCGAATTGTCTGCCAGTATTGTGCACACTACTAATTGGATAGTAGATGGAAGTGTTGGTTATTTGATGAAGTACTTGATTAGACCACCGGAGGCTTCGAGCCATGTTTGCCCCATAAAAATTTTGTTGATGGATGTTTTTTTGAACACTTCTCATTTAATTCATTCATAAGAACAGAAAGGTATTGAATTACTATGGTGTATGAGAGAATCTTGAAATCATATAGGTTTCACTTGTTGAAATGGATAAGCCTCAAATGTTGCATCACTCAAGACGAAAAGCACAGTGACCTTGCTTTGCTTTAGGGGTGTGGCAATTCATGAACTCCCCTTGTTCAGCTCACTGAATCCCGTTTGAGTTGTTTCTTTTCAAAGAAGGGTGGGGTCTGGTTCTTAACTTGTTTGAAGTAGTAACTTGGGTAGGCTGGGTTCTAGGATTGGATATTATTCTCCCATGTGTTAATTCACTGACATGGTGTTATTTGAAGTTTTGGTGAAGCAATCATTGCCGGTATTGACAATAGAATAAAATCAGAATGCTTTTTTGTCAATATGTGAGAATCTTGAGAAACCATTAGGTAATCCTAAAGGAATTGATGGGCCTTGGTTGTGATGAATCAACATAAAAAATTATACTGTGTCTGGTTAGTGTTCTCTGATCTGTTACTCGATTAATTTTTCTATTCTGAAAGCACTGCTATACTCTGAGGACTGACTTATTCTTCTGTAACAGGTTGTAGTGCTGTCTGCATACAATCCAAGTCCTTGAAGTTAAATGGAGACGTCAAATCTAAAGGTGGCACGTGGTACTGTGAATTCCGGGGTGATAAGAGATCAAGAAATTGGTTTTAAAGCTAAACCAAGTTGATAATAAACTCAAAATCAGGTGGAGGTTGATGCAAATATCAGAGGGATTGATTTGATTTCGGTTGATCTTTGTAGCAGAGCAATGAATAGAATAAGATCCCAGCATTACTTATTACTCTAGACAATCAGTACTCATTCAAATATTTGAAAAATGGTTGTTGATAGATGATGCATGCGCCTTGCATGCCCCATTTTAGACAAATGTTTGAAATTTGGGAATTATTTTTTTAAATTTGTTAGTTTGGTGCTATCGTGTATCATTTTGAAGGCCCCATTTGCTTCGAAAAAGGGGAAAAACAGGCCAGAGCAGAACTTAAAAAGAAAAGTCAGAAGGAAACAGACACAAGGGAATGGGGGAAACTGCAATCTACCATCCTTACAATTTTCTAATAAGCTCTGGGCGCATGGGACATTACCCTAAAATCAAATTCGAGCAAACCCCATTTTCAAAAATAAATAAATAAAATAAACTCACATAGAAACCTTGTGGGTTTTTGATCTTTGATACAAACCTATGTTTTTGCACGCATCATATTTTCATGGTACACATCATTTTTTTCCTTTCTGCGGATGTGAGAGCACTCTATAGAGAACAAATTAGATTTTACTTTGACCCCTGACCTTTAAATTCCAACCAAAACGACCCCTGACCTTTAAATTCCAACCAAAACCAAAACAAAAATAGCGATTAAGAGATTTTTAAAATATTTATTATGAATATATGTTTGCTCTTCTTCTCAGACAGATAACACAAATTTCAAAATGTTTAATTATAGACTAAAAACTATTTATAAATCAAAAGTTAAAGCCAAATAGCAAATCAAAAGTTAAAAGTTTTTGAAAGTTGTTTTTATTATGTTATTATTTTTTAGCTTTATCTGAAATGCATTGTAACTTTAGATGGGGCAATGTTTTGTAGTCCATGAACAGAGTTTGAGAAGACAAGAAACACTGAGAATAAGGTTTAGCGATTTATTTAGCAACCAAATTTATCTTTTAAAAGATAATCTCTAATAATTTTTTTTTCTCTAATCTAACATCTTTAGCTTTGTAATTGGATTCTTTGTGGTTTAAATCAGTTATCCAGCTAATGTTAAATTATTTACTCCGTTAAAACAAAAAATTAATTAATGTTGTCAAAATTTGCATAAGGAAAAAGTTTTTTAAAAAATAAAAGGTCAATCTCTTTAGTTTCGTGACTTAATAATCCCCTTAAAAACACTTTGTTTCAAGCAAAAAGTTAAATTTAATTAATATCGTGTTAAATTTTTAACATAAAAAATATTAATATGATGACGGTTTTAATTATTTTATAAGTCAATTTAAATTTTATTTGTAAACTCTATTTTTCTACTAAAAAAATGTTAACTTAATAAAAAATTATTATAAATATTATAAAACAATATAGAAGTAAATTGAAGTTTTTTAAAAAGAATTTGAGTTTAATGAATGGCTGAAGCTACCGGAGCATCATGGGTTGTGTGACTCGGCATGTCTTGCGTAGTTTAGGCCCAGCCTGATGACCTGCGTACGTGGGGGCCTTATACACTAGAAGAAGGCCCAATTCTATTTTTTTTTCTTTTTTCTTTTTTTTTTTAAGGTGATGCCTCAAATTTTCTACTGCCCTCTTTGGGCCCGTCCGCAGGCCCAATGGCAAAGTCCAAAAAAGATTATTCTTATCATAAAACCATTTTTTGGATAAAAATTTAAACTTCACAAGTATTCATATTTAACAAATCATCATTTAGACAAATAAAAAATATAAATATAGACACTCTTGAGTACAATATATATTAATGAGGTATTTTGTTGATGTCAATGCACTTTACAAGAGTCGGGTTAAAACTGAATTTGAATATGAGCGTGATTTCAGAATTCTAGCCATCTGGTTCATGATGGAGATCGTTATTTAGTCTATTCGCTCGCTAATAATTGCTAGCAACAAGAAGAAGCAACTCTTTGTTGTTGATGTTTGGATAAGAGTCCAATTTCTCAAACAACGATTCCACTGTCTCAAAATCCCACCTAGCACCATAAGTCAAAACATGGAAATGAACACCTGGGAAAACACATCCTTCATCTTGCATTTCTCTGTACACAGCATTTGCCAAGACGAGTAGTGGCATTCAAGCCAAGAAAGTATCCTGCACCTCTCATCTTCTCAAACACTTCATTGACATTTGCATACTCTTGTTTCCTGAATAAAGGTCAATCATACATCCAGAAATGGATATGTCTCACATCTGCAGCTCCAATAGCTTGATGAAAGACCCAAGTGGCCTCCCCCTATCAAACCAACTCTAGCAAGAATTGTAATGGCAGTATCTCTAGGAATATTATCTAGGCATTTTAGCTCATGTAGCAGATGCTTGGCATGTCCAACCAAACTAGCCTTTTCACAAGCCACAATCATTGTTTGATAAAGGACTTGATCAATCTCAGCCCCAGAACTCCTAGGCTTCTGAAACAACATTGGTGCCCTATCCAATTTCCTTATCTACCAATGTCGAAATTATAGTTGAATATGTTATTGCTTTTGGTTCAACCCCTTTGTTTTGCTTCTCTTGAACAAGATTCGTCACCTTCTCATGCTCAAGTGACTTTTCCTAAATCCTAATCATTTTGTTGTATGTAACAACATTTTGTGAAATCCTTTCTTTGGATCGAACCGAAAAGATGTACTGCTTCACCAAATAGTTGGGCCTCATCACAAACCCTCAAAAGGGTATTGTAGCCAATGACAATTGCCTAAATACCCATCTTTCTCATACTCCAACATAGTCTATCAGCTTCTTTCATTATATCCAGCCATCCATAAACATTGATTATAATATTACAAGTCGAAAGATCACGAAGACACTTCAGTGCATTCATTTTTGAAAACAAAGACAATGCCTTCACAAACCTCTGATTCTCAACATAAATACTAAGCAGGGTTAAAGAGCTAATAGTATCGGACAAAACAACACTATCTCTTGTCTCTTGAATCAACTGGAGTACCTCTCGAAAAAGCTTAGCTTTCCCAAACACATTGATCATGGTACCAAAAGCAACATGATCAGGTGTTATCCCTAAATTCTTCAAACCTTGAAAAGATAAACATTACCTTTGAGCAATCATGCAATTTGCAGGATAACTCAATTAGATTATTTTACAGAATAATGTCTCTTGAGATGATGAATGAATTAGTGCTCTTCTGATAAACAACAAAGAAGAAAAATTCATTTATCATTAAAGGGCAAAAATTAAAATAAGAAAGTAACTAATCGACAGAATTCACACACACACACACATATATTATATTTTGAACATTCTCAATAACATTAATTACTAAATTAGTATGTTAATGAGAAAAAAGTATAAAATTTGCTTAGCAAAAAAGTAAAACGACAAAAAAAAAAAAGAAAAGAAAAACACAGCTCTTGTTTGTTTAATGTTTGATGAATTGATTTTAACACCTCTTCCGGTTAACAATGTGATCTAGGTTTGACTTCAGTGAATTGTTATTGTTGTTTCTTCTTCAAATGTCTTTTTGTTGAAGTGATTGAGATTGAGAGAACAATAAAAATGTTAATGATTTTTCTTTTTTCTTTAAGGGATTGATGAAAAATGCTCCGATTTTTATTCGAAACATTAATAACAGAGGAGAAGATGAATTTGATTGTGATGAAGTATGTATTTTCATGGATAATAAGAAAATGTATATTTGAAAATTTTGAATGCAGAGTTCAAACATTGAACGGGGTTTTGATTTCTTAGTTAAAGAACAAGATTTAGAGATATTTTGTTAGAGAGAGAGAGAGAGAGAGAGAGAGAGAGAATTTATAAAATGTTGATGAAGAAATCTCCTATTTTTCTATAGTTGTAAATAAAAGACACCGTTTAGTATTATTTTTCGATTCATTATCATGCAAATTTAAAAAGAAATGGCATACTTAAATTTTTTTTTATATATATATTTTTTATATTTATAAAGCTTGAATTATATGACATGTAAGTGTTGGATAATTCTTTCTAATCTATTTTACTTGTTTGCCAAATATTGTTAAAACATAATATTAAATAAAAAATATGGTGTTTAATTTTTTATCAATATTGATTCTAATGGAGATAAAAAAATATTTTTTTCACTAGCTTAATCTCTTTAAGCATAGGTTGTTGTTATTGTTTTAGTCTAATCTTTTTAGGCTTTTTAACGGTATATTCATCAAAAAATCAAGTTATAATTAGAATATTAGGCTTTTAAATCAATTATTTGGCTAATGTTAAATTATTTGCTCCATCAAAACAAAGAATTAATTAATTTTGTCAAAATTTGGATAAGAAAAAAAGTCTTAAAAAATAAAATACCAATCTCTTTAGTAACATTACTTAAATCAATATCCGTTATAAATATTTTATTTCAAGTAAAAAAGTTAAATTTTATTAAAATAGTGTTAATATTTTAATATAAAAATATTGAAAAATGATGATTTAATTATTTTTTAAATAAATTCAAAAATCATTTTAAATTCTATTTTTTTGGTTAAAAATTTTATTTTAGTGAAAAATTATAATAAATATCAGAAAACAAAATAGAAGTTCGTTGAATTTTTCCTTTTTTTTTTTGAAAAAAAGGACTTGAATTTAATAAAGATGGGCTTTTATAAAAGTTATTTAGGTTTTCAAGCCCAACAAGTTGTTTAGATATCATAAAACTGCCTAATTTTTCTCCGCAAATATTTAATTTACATTGGTAGGGTTCAATATCATCCCTTCTCTCTCACCAACCAACGCGCATCAAGAGCGATTACCATGTCACCGCCTGACGATGTTCTGATCGATATTCTTCGGAGGCTTCCGGCGGACTGTGTGATCCGATTCAGGTGCGTGTCAAAGCACTGGTCTGTTCTAACTCGAAACCCTAATTTCATCGCTGCTCATCTCTCTTGTTCCAATTCGAACGACGAGGACGATGATGATGACGATTTCGGTCTCATCAGTCTTGTAGCATACAACAACGAAGTCCCGTTCGACGGTGATTCGGAGTTCGTCATTTCTCGGGAAGACGAATGCCCAGCAAAATTGATTTGCCTGTCGGGAGCAGATTTTAGGGTGCGTAACGACATCGAAATCCCATTGAGAGCGAGAGATTATTGTTGGCCTTGGTTGTGTGGTTCTTGCAACGGCATACTCTGTCTTTGGTATGGCTACTACGCTGGGATTGCTCTTTGGAATCCAGCCATTGGAGAAGTCAAGCTTGTTCCTCCTATTGTTCGTAGTTGGCCCCTGGAGACGAATTCTGATCCGTTCGACGACATTTGGTTTGGGTACGATCCCAAAACGGATGATTATAAGGTATTAAGACGTGGTATATTTCGTGATGATGCCTGTAGTTATACCTACCTCTACTCACTAGCGACTGATAGTTGGAAAGAGCTTGATCAGCATCCGGAGTTCGGTTTTGGACCCTTCCACGAAGAAAATGTAGATGGAGTTTTTTACTGGTATGGTGGAGATGTCTTCCTTTCATTTGATATGGTGGATTGAGAAATTTCACGAAATACCCAAGCCAACGGGCGGTGGGGTAAATAGTCTTGTCAACTGGAAGGGATCCCTTGGCCTCTGTAATTGCCAATATGAGATTAAGGAGTTTCACATTTGGGTTTTGAACACTGATAGGGATTCTTGGACTAGGCTTCTCAAAATTACAGCAACCGATCTATATCTGGAGCCATGGTTTAACAGTTACTATCTCATTGGGCAGCGGAAGCATGGAGAGATCATTTTCTTATCTCAGGATCAATGTTATACTTGGGAAATTCTTGTCTTTGATCCCCAAACACAAGAAATCAGAAACCTTCGCCCACTTTTCCACGGGGAATTTATCTTCAGTTTTTATTCCTACAAGGCAAGCCTTGTGACTTTAAAGGAGCGGTAAAGCATGATGAGCATGGTTTTTGCAATATGGTGACTGATCCATACTTCTCTTTCGTATCCAATCCACCAGGTTTTGCGGAGCGCAAACACTAATGTCAACATTTCTGCCAACTGTTGCTGGTATGTACATCTCTCAGTGGCAATATAATTTTGAAGTTATATCCATCTATCGTAGTTTGCTATCATATGGGTATGTGATAATTGAGACTAATGTTTTCATAACTTCCATGCATTTCTTATGGTGCTTTTTTTTTTTTTTTTTTTTTTTTTTTTTAATAAATCATTTTGACTTTATCGATGGTTGTTTGGTGCGATTGTGCATGAGATCTTGCACACCCCATTATGATGTTTGCTCTCGATAACATTTTGCCTGGTGCCCTTTTTTAAATTACACGTTGTTGATTACACTTTAACATTTAAATTCTGTGCAACATTGTCTCCCTCTCCTACTTTTCTCTCACTTTTTTCCCCCTGAATTCTATGTAGATTTATAAAAGAAATTTTAAAAACATTAGTCTCCCTCATATCCAATCACCCCAATATATATTCGTAAAAGGGGGGAAACAAGCCAGAAAAGAACACAAGAAGAAAAGTCAAAGGAGACAAACATAAGGGAATGGGGGAAACTACAATCTACCATCCCATTGCCGAACTATGGGTGTTGAAGAAGATCTCATTTTCACCCCACATGATTACCTTTTCTTATTTAATTAAGGATGACTTTGAGACGCTGTAGGTAGAACTATGGAAATTTTATATCTGCTGTTATACCTTGTGTGTCTTGGCAGTTTTGGTAGAGATCGGCTTGATAATGTTTACAGTTCGTAGGCCTTTGAGCAGCGTCCAGACATATTCTCACTTCTGCCAGTACCTTGACACCTGTCTCTTCTACACATACAAAGTTGGGTAAAGAATTTGTTCCCTTCTTTATAGCGTCCTTAAATTTCTGGGGTCATATTTTTTTCCTCTCTCAATTCCTGCAGCTGCATAAAAAAATAAATAGTAGACTTAAATAATATATATATGTGTGTGTGTGTTATAATTTTATCAACAACAAATACTAACCCTTCAAATACTCTCCCACTGGATTCTCGTCAAACAATTTAAGTGCCGGTGTAAAGTAGTCCCACACTGTGTTTTCATTGCACGATCCATGCTTTCGCCACTCGTGTTGCCAGAATCCATAATTTGCGGGAGTGGTGTTCAGAAAACTAGGCCATTTCTTTTTCATTGGCCCTTCAAGTTTTGGATCCTGTTAACAAGGTAATAAACTCATTGTTATATATTGGGGAAAAAAAAAAAGAGAGTGTGTTTTGAATAGAAAATCATTACTTACCAGTGGCTGAGCAAACGGACGGCCTTCACAAGTTTTGTTCTCGTACCACAAACCATGAATAAAGAATTCTGGTGGAATGGGTTGATAGCAAGATATCGGTCCTCCACCTGAATAATTTCCCTTGCATGCGCCGGGGCGCCACTGCATGGTGAACATATAACTATAAGTGGGGGGTTGGGCCATTGTGTCAAATGAAACCACACACAACACCAAAAGAAAAATGAGACAGTATTTTTCCATTTCTCCGTCCTCAACACAAACTAAGAAGAGAGCTTGTGGCAGGAGAGAAGGTTTGTGCTCTTCTTATAGTGGATAGGAAGGATGACGATTGTAAAAATTGAGTTAGGAATAATCAAGTGGTTCCATTTGTATATTTATGTATACATAATAATAAATGATTATGGAATAATCACCAAACACCATTAATTTCATATTTTTAATAAATGACTATACAGAGAGAGAGAGAGAGAGACAGAAGGAGAGGGAATAATCAAGGTGGAAAAAGGAATAATCAACAAGCATCACTCCATTGCACATTTTATTGAAATGACAAATTTTAACCCTTCTGAGATAATCTTTACTTAGGCTCACTAATACTCAAAAAAGAGTAAATTGCTAAATATCTTATTAAGTTGGTCCCATTCATGTCTTTATATATAAATAATAATGCTTTGACATGTGACTTTCCAAATCAAACGCAAACTATATATTGGAAAGGAATAATTTTTGTTTGCATGAACTGGCTGAAATATTAATGCATCTTTGCACACCCATCCCCTGCATTAATTAATATAAGAATGTTTTTATAATGGAGTCTTTTCTAAATATTTTATTAAAAAACGTAAAATTTGATTTAGAAAATGTTCTAATTCTTTCTTAGCCAACCATCTACAAGCGTATTTTGATTTACTAAATCAAAATAATAAAAAATACATATATATACACGAAAGATTTTTAAAACAAAAAATGATGGGATGGGGGTTTCATATTTTTATAATGTAATTTTCACTTTATACAGAGAAAAAACAAAAAATGCAAAATGGAGAAATTGAGGTGAATGAGCCCACCCATGAATCAATTAAATGGCAATTTTAATTCATGAAATATTTTTATTTTAAGAAGGTTATACAATAATTTTAATTATGTTGGTCTAATTGCAATAAATTATTGCCAATCAAGTCAAATGTAAGGTGGTTGCTTTAATGAAAGTTACACTTTTTCTGTACAAAGATAAAACTCAACTGACTATATCAAATAAATATAGACACTTCAAATTTTAAGGGAATATATAAATATATATATATGAAATATTTATATTTTAAGAAGGTTATACAATAATTTTAATTATGTTGGTCTAATTGCAATAAATTATTGCCAATCAAGTCAAATGTAAGGTGGTTGCTTTAATGAAAGTTACACTTTTTCTGCACAAAGATAAAACTCAACTGACTATATCAAATAAATATAGACACTTCAAATTTTAAGGGAATATATAAATAAATATATATATATATATATATAATTTTTTATCAATTTAATTTTTCAAAAATCTCTTTTTCATAAAAAGGATAATCCTAATTTATTGACGTTCATTATCAAATTATTCATTTGTTCCTATATAAGGGCCAAAAGAAATATTTGAATCATAATAGATGAGTATATAACTATAAATATATATAAATATATATATATATATATATATATATATATTTTAGGCTTAACTTAGCTCCATTGAAGGAGCCACGCCAATGTTTATATCAATGAGCTTGGATGAATGGCTGAAGCAATCGGAGAAGAAGAAGGCCCAATTTTGAAGTTTTATTTATTTATTTTTATTTTTCAGTTCATGCCTCAAATTTCCTTCTTCCCTCTTTGGACCCCGCCCGACTGCCCAAGGGCAAAGTCTAAAAAAGATTATTCTTCTCTTTTCTCACCTGGCCTAGAAAAGATTATTCTTCTCTTTTCTCACCCAATGGAAGTGTTAAAAGCGCAATTAATTAGGGAAGTCATAGAACTATTGTTGGATAAACATTTAAACTTCACAAGTATTCATATTTAGCAAATCTAGTCATTTAGACAAATAAAAAAAATAAATATAAACAGTGTTAAATACAATATTAACGAGGTAATTTGTCAATATTAATGCAATATTTTACAAGATTCCGATTTAAACTGATACTCGATACAAATGAAGTTGCTAACATGAGTGTGATTTCAAAATTCTAGTCATCTGGTTCATGATAGAGATGCATTATTTAGTCTATTTGCTCGCTCATAATCGCTAGCAACAACAAGAAGCAACTGTTTGTTGTTGATGTTTGGATAACAATTCAATTTATCAAACTATTCTACTATCTCAAAATCCCACCTGGCACCATAGGGTAAAAACTTGGAAATGAACATTTGGGATAACACATCCTTCATCTTGCATTTCTCTATACACTGCATTTGCCTTCTCAAAATTCCGAAGCTTTCCATAAGCATTCAAGACAAGAGCAATGACATTCGAGTCAGGGAAGTATCTTGCACCTCTCATCTTCTCAAACACTTCAGTGACATTTGCATACTTCTTGTTTCTTGAATAAAGGTTAATCATACATCCAGAAAGGGATGTGTCTTTCACATCTCCAGCTTCAATAGCTTGATGAAAGAGCCAGGTGGCCTCCTCTATCTGACCCAACAAGAATTGTCGTGGCAGTATCTCCAGGATTATTATTTAGGCATTTTAGCTCATGTAGCAGATGCTTGGCATGTCCAACCAAACCAGCCTTTTCATAAGCCACAATCATCCTTTGATAAAGGACTTATCAATCTCAACCCCTGAACTTCTAATTAAGCTTCTGAAACAACATTGGTTTCCTTTCCAATTTCCTTGTCCTACCCATATGGAAATTACCGTTGAATATGTTATTGCTTTTGGTTCGATACCTTTGTTTTGCATCCCTTGCACAAGATTCGTTGCCTTCTCATGCTCAAGTGACTTTTCCTAAATTCTGATCATTGTGTTGTCTGTAACAACATTTTGTGCAATATTCTTTCTCCGCATCGAACGGGAAAGATGTATTGCTTCATCAAATAGTCGGGCCTCATCACAAACCCAAAAAGGGTATTGTAGCTAATGACCATCGGCTTGATACCCATCTTTCTCATACTCTAGCATAGTCTGTCACCTTCTTTCATTATATCCAGCTGTCTATAAATATTGATCATAACATTACAAGTCGTAAGATCACACAGGCACTTCACTACATTAATTTTTCAAAAAAAAAAAAGACAATGCCCCCCACAAATCTCTGATTCTCAACATAAATACTAAAGTAGCGTCAAAGAGCTAACAATATCAGGCAAAATAGCACTATCTCTCATCTCTTCAATCAACTGAAGTGCCTCTAAAAAAAGCTTAGCTTTTCCAAGGACATTGATCATGGAACCATAGGCAACAGGATCAGGTGTCATCCCTGAATTCTTCAAATCTTGAAAATATAAATACTGCCTTTGAATAATCATGCAATTTGCAGGATAACTCAATTAGATTACTATACATAACAAGGTCTCCTGAGATGAGAAGTGTTTTTCTGATAAATAGCAAAGAAGAAGAATTCATTTATCATTAAAGGGAAAAAATTATAATAAGAAAGTAACTAACCGACAGAATTCATATATATATATATATTTATATTTATATTTATATTTTGAATATTCTCAGTAGAATATTAATTACTAAATTTAGTATGTTAATAAGAAAAAAGTATAACATTGCTTAGCCAAAAAGAAAAACAACCAAAAAAAACCAGCTCTTGTTCGTTTAATGTTTGGTGAATTGATTTTAACCCCTCTTCCATGTCAACAATGTGATTTAGGTTTGACTTCAGTGAAGTGTTATTGTTGTTTTTTCTTCAAATGTATTTTGTTGAGATCGAGGGAACAATGAAAATGTTTCTGATTTTTCTCTTTTTCTTTAAGAGGTTGATGAAAAAGGCTCTGTTTTTAATTCGAAACATTAATAACGGAGGAGAAGATGAAAATGGTTGAGATGAAGTATGTATTTTCATGGATAATAAGAAAATGCTTATTTGAAAATTTTGAATGTAGAGTTTAAACTTTGAACGGGGTTTTGATTTCTTAGTCAAAGAACAAGATTCTGGGAAATTTTGTTAGAGAGAGAGATAGAGAATTTTTAAAATGTGGATAAAGAAATCTCTCATTTTTCTATAGTTATAAATAAACAACACCGTTTAGAATTATTTTTGGATTCATTTTCATGCAAATTTAAAAAGAAACGGCATACTTAAATTTGTATATATATATCTTTTATATTTATAAAGCTTGAATTATATGACATGTAAGTGTTGGATAATTCTTTCTAATATATGTTTTGATGCATTAAGTTTCTATTTTACTTGTTTAAAACGTAATATTAAATAAAAAATTATGATGTTTAATTTTTTATCAATATTGATTCTAGTTGAGATAAAAAATAATTTTTTCACTAGTCTAATCTTTTAAGTATAGATTATTATTGTTGTTGTTTCAATATAATCTCTTTAGGTTTTGTACCGGTATATTCTTCAAAAATTCAAGTTACAATTGAAATATTTGGTCTTTAAATCAATTATTTGGCTAATATTAAATTATTTGCTCCGTCAAAACAAAGAATTGATTAATTTTGTCAAATTTTGGATAAGAAAAAAGTTTTTAAAAAATAAAATGTCAATCTCTTTAGTATCATTGCTTAAAACAAAAATTATAATAAATATTAGAAAACAAAATAGAAGTACATTGATTTTTTGTTTAAAAAAAAAGGATTTGAATTTAATAAATACCAGAACAAATTGGGCTTTTTATAAAAATTATTTAGGTTTTCAAGCCCAATAATTTATTTAGATATCATAAAATTGCTTAAATTTTCTCCGCAAATATTTACATTGGTAGGGTACAGTATCATCTCTTCTCTCTCACCAGCCGACGCTCATCAAGACCGACTATCATGTCGCCGCCTGACGATGTATTGATCGATATTCTTTGTAGGCTTCCCGCGGACTGTGTGATCCGATTCAGGTGCGTGTCAAAGCACTGGTCTTTTCTAACTCGAAACCCTAATTTCATCTCTACTCATCTCTCTCGTTCCAATTCGATAGACGAGGACGATGATGATGATGATGATTTCGGTCTCATCTGTCTTGTAGAATACAACAGCGAAGTCTCGCTCGACGATGGTTCGTATTTCGTCATTTCTCGGGAAGATGAATGCCCAGCAAAATTAATTTGCCTGTCGGGAGCAGATTTTACGGTGCGTAACGACATCGAAATCCCATTGAGAGCGAGAGATTATTATTGGCCTGCGTTGACTGGTTCTTGCAATGGCATACTCTGTCTTTCGTATGGCAACGGTGGGACTGCTCTTTGGAATCCAGCCATTGGAGAAGTCAAGTATGTTCAACCTATTGTTTGTAGTTGGCCCCTGGAGATGGATTCTACTCCGCCCGGCTACACTTGGTTTGGGTACGATTCCAAAAGGGATGATTATAAGGTATTAACACGAGTTAAATTTGGTGATGCCTGTAGTTATACCCACCTCTACTCACTAGCGACTGATAGTTGGAAAGAGCTTGATCAGCATCCGAAGTTCGGTTTTGGACCCTTCCACGAAGCAAATGTAGATGGAGTTATTTACTGGTATGATGGAGATGTCATCCTTTCATTTGATATGGTGGATGAGAAATTTCACGAAATACCCAAGCCAACGGGCGGTGGGGTAAATAGTCTTGTCAACTGGAAGGGATCCCTTGGCCTCTGTAATTGCCAATATGAGATCAAGGAGTTTCACATTTGGGTTTTGAACACGGATAGGGATTCTTGGACTAGGCTTCTCAAAATTACAGCAACCGATCTAGATCTAGAGCCATGGTTTAACAGTTACTATCTCGTTGGGCAGCGGAAGCATGGAGAGATCATTTTCTTATCTCTGGATGAATGTCATACTTGGGAAATTCTTGTCTTTGATCCCCAAACAAAACAAATCAGAAACCTTCGCCCACCTGTCCATTGGGAGTCTATCTCAAATTTTTATTCTTACAAGGCAAGCCTTGTGACTTTAAAAGGAGCGGTAGAGCTTGATGAGCTCGATTGTTGCAATATGGTGACTGATCCATACTTCTCTTTTGTATGCTATCCACCTGATTTTGCCGAGCGCAAGCACTAATGTCAACATTTCTACCAATTGTTGCTGGTATGTACATCTCTCAGTGGCGATGGAATTTTGAAGTTATATGTTTTATGTAATAATTTTAAAAACCGTATTATAATTTTTATAGAGATAAATATTTATTTAGGTTATAATTTTTCAGATTATATATATGCGATACATAATTTAAAAATATAGGGGATAGTTATGTAAGCTTTTCCCTTCTTCCTGACCATGATAATTAAAATTTGATTAAAAAAAAAAGTTATCGGTGAAAATGTGTTTAGATTTTGCAGAATTTTCCTATGATCATGGTGTATCCGGTAATTCGATGAAATTATAATAGCAAGTAATATCTAAAAATAGCAATTGTAAAAATTATCCTCCACAGATAACTCCTCTTTGTTCTATTCTACCTTAGGCACAATTACCTGGTTCAGGATGAAAGGAAAGAGGGTAATGTTGGCCCGACGGGCCTTTATGGTTGAAATCACACTCTTAATAACAATTTAGCTATGAAAAAAATTGATGAACACCTTTGTGAAGACATCCTATTGATCTTCTAAGAAACAAGTCATGTGGCTAATGAGCTCTTCTCCTTCTAAAAATTCTTGAGTTCGAGTTTTTTATGTTAAAACAAAGTTATATGAAATCTTATTAAAAATACATATGATTCTTGATTTAAGTGAAGTGAACTTTGAAAAGAAAAAAAAAAAAGAATTATTGAAGGCAATATGTATCCCTATTTGATATAAGGGTATGTGATAATTGAGACTAATGTTTCATAACTTCCATGCATTTCCTATGGTAATTTTTTTTTTCCTTTTCTTTTGGTTTCTATCCCTATTTGGCGACAGTTGTTGTTGCATGGTTTGATCTATAGAAATGATAAAAAAACCATGAGTTTTATATTTTTCGTTAGACGCACTAATAGTACTAGAAGTCCACTGAAAAATTGATCAACTTGAGCTAGAGATAATGTCGAGTTGTCTGCCAGTACTGTGCACACTACTAATTGGATTGTTGATGGTGGTGTTGGTTATTTGATGAAGTACTTGATTAGACCACCGGAGGCTTCGAGCCATGTTTGCCCCATAAAAATTTTGTTGATGATTGTTTTTTGGAACATTTCTCATTTAATTCATTCATAAGAACAGAAAGGTATTGAATTACTATGGTGTATGCGAGAATCTTGAAATCATATAGGTTTCACTTGTTGAAATGGATGAGTCTCAAATGTTGCATCACTCAAGACGAAAAGCACAGTGACCTTGCTTTGCTTCAGGGGTGTGGCATTCATGAACTCCCCTTGTTCAGCTCACTGGATGTCGTTTGAGTTGTTTCTTTTCAAAGAAGGGTGGGTCTGGTTCTAAACTTGTTTGAAGTAGTAATTTGGGTAGGCTGGGTTCTAGGATTGGATAGAAACTGAAGGTAGTTTAGTTTTTAGCTCTCTTTTTCCTCCCAAAGTTAGCATCCATTCTCTTCCAAAACCCCAAAATATTTTCTCTGTAATTGAGATTTTCCTGTCTCTCTCTCCCTCCCCATTGTCACCAATCAAGTTTGCTCCTTTTGTTATCACTCTACTCCCAGATGCAAAGGCAGACCTAAGACCAAAGTCAGGGGTACAAAAAATTTATAGTGTAGTTCAGGCAACAATCGCGGATAGGGGATGGAAAATTATAGTTAAATTGGTGCAAAATAAATATAAGTTATAAATACTAATTGAATTTTAGAAAATTAAGGGGTGCAATTGTCAATCCTGGTCTCTTCCTAGGTTGGCCTATGCTCTGATGCCACTAACCTCCAACCTCAATTGTCATAAATTCAGTCACATATCATACTGTGAAAGTAGAAGCAAGATAGGTTGGTTCTTACATGAGGTTAGCTTCGTCTAGTTCCGACCCAACTTGTTCTTGCCCTCCACCAAACCCCCCCCCCCCACCAAAAAAAAGAACAAGCATGTGCTCCTGTGGAGCTCATTATTCTCCCATGTGTTAATTCACTGACATGGTGTTATTTGAAGTTTTGGTGAAGCAATCATTGCCGGTATTGACAATAGAATAAAATCAGAATGCTTTTTGTCAATGTGTGAAAATCTTGAGAAACCATTCGGTAATCCTAAGGGAATTGATGGGCCTTGGTTGTGATGATCAGGCCGCATTACTTATTACTCTAGACAATCAGTACTCATTCAAATATTTGAAAAATGGTTGTTGGTAGATGATGCATGCGCCTTCCATGCCCCATTTTAGACAAATGTTTGAAATTTGGGAATTATTTTTTTAAAATGCATTCTGACTTTGTTAGTTTGGTGCTATCGTGCATCATTTTAAGGGCCCCATTTGCTTCGAAAAAGGGGGAAAACAGGGCAGAGCAGAACATAAAAAGAAAAGTCAGAAGGAAACAGACACAAGGGAATGGGGGAAACTGCAATCTACCATCCTTACAATTTTCAAATAAGCTCTGGGCGCATGTGACATTACCCTAAAATCAAATTCGAGCAAACCCCATTTTCGAAAATAAATAAATAAAATATACTCACATAGGAGTGGATGGTGGATAAGATATAGAAGCAAAATGTTGCAAATATAGACCTGGACCTTTTATGTTCATAATTTTCTATAATTCTAATGAATATAATTCATAAAATTGTAGTCATTGAATTACGATCCAATGGATATCGTTTCTAAGGATGGATGATAACATAATTGGCCGTTATTTTTAAAATATTGATCAGAAGGTAAGAAAATTCTAAAATGAGAGAGAGAGAGAGAGAGAAAACCTTGTAGGTTTTTGATCTTTGATAAAACCTATGTTTTTGTACGCATCATATCTTCATGGTACACATCATTTTTTACTTTGACCCCTCACTATTAAATTTTTTTTTTAAAAAAAAAAACGGTTAACAGATTTTTAAAATATTTATTATGAATATATGTTTGCCCTTCTTCTCATATAGATAACACGAATTTTAAAATATTTAATTATAAATTAAAAACTATTTATAAATCAAAAGTTAAAAGCAAATAGCAAATCAAAAGTTAAAAGTTCATATTTAAAATTTGTTTTTATTATGTTATTATTTTTTAGCTTTATCAAAAGTGCATTGTAACTTCAGATGGGGCAATGTTTTGTAGCCCATGAACAGAGTTTGAGAAGACAAGAAACACAGAGAATAAGGTTTAGCGGTTTATTTAGCAATCAAATTTATCTTTTAAAAGATAATCTCTAATAATTTTTTTCTCTAATCTAACCTGTTGAGCTTTGTAATGATATATTCATTGAAAAATTAAGCTATAATTGGATTATTTGTCGTTTAAATCAGTTATCCTGCTAATGTTAAATTATTTACTCCATTAAAACAAAAAATTAATTAATGTTGTCAAAATTTGGATAAGGGAAAACTTTTTAAAAAATAGAAGGTCAACCTCTTTAGTTTCGTGATTTAATAATCCCCTTAAAAACACTTTGTTTCAAGCAAAAAATTAAATTTAATTAATATCATGTTAAAATTTTAACATAAAGAATTTAAATCTTATTTGTAAATTCTATTTTTTTACTAAAAAAATATTATCTTAATAAATTTGAGATAAGGCAATTATAAAACCATAAAAACCAATAAACAAAATTAAGGAAGAAATATTTGCCTACTCAATATCGTAAGCTCATTCTAGTGTGTATTTGTGTACACATACACATATTATAATAAAGAATATATTAATAATTAAGGTCTTTGATCTTTATTATAATAAAGAATATAAGATGTTTAAATAGATCTAATTTAGAGTAATTATTAAGTAAGAAAAAAAAAAGCAACACTTCTTCTCCATTTCAACTTTGTTTTTTACCCATTTTTTGAATAATTTTTACTCTTTTTACAATATAAAAATTTCTCTTCTCATGTGAAATTTAAATTTTAGTATTTTTTGTTCTCAGATGTCTTCTTCACTTGTGAAAAACACATCGTTGAGTTCGATTAATTCTTTTCATATGTATAAAGCTCAATATGTATGACTTCATATGACATGTAAGTATTGAACACTTTTTTGTAACTTATGCTTTTATGCATTAAGTTTCTATTTTATTTGTTTGCAAATATTGTGACAAAAGCAATATTAAATAAGAAATACTGTGTTTAATTTTTTATCAATATGGACTTTGGTTAAGATAAAAATAAAATAAAATTGTTTTCGCTAGGCTAACCTCTTGAGGTTTTGTAATGGTATATTCATCGTAAAATCAAGTTATAATTGGATTATTTATCCTTTAAATCTATTATCAGGGTAATGTTAAATCATTTGCTTCATTCAAATAAAAATTTGATTAATGTTGCCAAAATTTGGACTAGGGAAAAGGTTTTTTTTTTTAATAAAATAAATGGCATTCTTTATATATATATATATATATATATATATATATATATATATATATATATATATATATAACCAATCGGTATTTAGAGTCGTACTTCGATTAATTTGATTCAAATATTATCTGGTCTAAATTAGAAGGGTGCTGTCCCAACATAATTTTATTTCATTCCAAGTTTCAAACCGAGGCCCATCTCTTTAGTACAGTGACTTAAATCAATAACCCATGTAAATATTTTATTCCAAACAGAAAGTTAAATTTAATTAAGATCATGTTAAAATTTTAATAAAATGAGAAATGATGATTTTAATTATTTTTTGTAAATAAACTTAAATCTCATTTTAAATTCTATTTTTTAGCCAAACATTTTTATTTTAGTGAAAAATTATTATAAATATTAAAAAAATAGAAGTAAGTTGGAATTTATTCAAAAAAAAAAAGAACTTGAATTTAATAAATAACAGAATAAAAATTTTCTAGGGAATTCCATTCAACTCCACGATAAGTTGGGCTCTTTATAAAAATTATTTAAGTTTTCAACCCATTAAGTCCTTTAGATCTCATTAAACCAATGAAGTTAGATAATCTTAATATAAAAATATTGAGAAATTATGATTTTAATTATTTTTTGTAAATAAATTTAAATCTCAATTTTAAATTCTATTTTCAGCTAAAAATTTTTATTTTAGTGAAAAATTATTGTAAATATTACAAAACAAAATAGAAGTAAGTTGGAATTTATTTAATAAATATCAAAATAAAAATTTTCATGACAATTTTGTTCAACCCCACGATAAGTTGGGCTTTTATAAAAATTATCTAGGTTTTCAAGCCCAATAAATTATTTAGATCTCATCAAACTGCTTAAATTTTCTCCAATATATTGGTAGGCTACAATCTCATCTCTTCTCTCTTATCCGCCAATGCACAACAAGAGCGAGTATGTCGCCGCCTGACGATGTATCGATCGATATTCCTTTTGGCGGATTGTGTGATCTGATTTAGGTGCGTATCAAAGCACTAGTCTTTTCTAACTCGAAACCCTAATTTCATTATCGCTCATCTCTCTCGTTCCAAGTCAAACGACAAGGATGATGATGATTTCAATCTCATCTGTCTTCTAGAATACAACAATGAACTTTCATGGGATGGTTTGGATGATTACATCTGGATTTCGACTCCATAGATTTCAGTTCTTTTTTACTCAATCGGTAGATTGAAAGAAAATTTTGAAATTTGTAAAAGATCATCGGATGGTGCTCTAACGAGAAAGACTCTAACACTCAAATTAGAAAGAGTGGTTTTCGATATTAATAAAATAGACTGAGAGAGAGAGAGAGAGAGATGGTCTCCTTATACTTGTGTGTCAAGTGTTAGGTCCAAGAGAGCGTACCTGAGATTCAGTAATACGAAGGCTTTTATCTATAGGTACCATAAGAGTTATGTGTACCCGGAATATTACAACCCTAGTTTCATTTCAATGAGATTCGAATATTTTGAGACTTCATTAGTCAAATATTTTCGGGAGGTTTGTAATCGTCATCTCTTAGGAAATTTTTCAATACGTGGAGATTTTTTCTCTTATTGATTAGATTCCAAAAGATTCTTTCCTTATCTGGGAAGTGTACCTATAGCTTCTTACCAATAGAAGGGTGCTATCGTCCTCTGACCAATGAGGTGAGAGTAATATCATCTTTTGGAATACTAAAGGAATCTGAAGGTCACAAATCGGTTAGCATAGTGCTGATGAGTCTCTTAATGTTGTAGGCCATGTCCATCTTTCAGGAAGATTGATTCCTATTTATTGACACGTTTAGGCGTACATGCCTTTTTGAATCATGAGATTTGTTGGATTGAATATTTTTCATATTGGATTTTTTGAACAGGTCCCGTCATTTTTCCCTAACTCGTGGTGTAGTTTCGTGAGAAATACGCTATGAGCAATGGTCATCGAAAAGGCGCGAAACTTTTAATATGATATATGTCGTTTTGATTCTCGCAAATTGTCTTCAATACTCTTTATAAAGCCACGCGTTTGGATGTATCATCTACTTCCGTATCTTCTTTTCTCTCTACGAATTACTCCTTTCGTATGACAAATTTTCTCCGAAAAAATGTCAAAAAGTTTCTCTTCCTCTTCTCACTGGAGTACCAATTATATATATAGTGCAATGATTAAGGAGGAACTTCAAGAAATCTAGACTGATATGTTACTGGAGAGAGATTTCGCATTGGTGTTAGCCACTTAAAAGGATAAGACGAACAAGGTGCCGGATAGTTGTGTTTCAATGTATAAGCAATCTATAAAGTATGACTTAAAAATCTCGTATATGGGCCCGCTTGGGGAACTAATGCACTATTGGAATGTTTACCCCTTGTTGCTCATTCCTAGTGCTTAGCACTTTGTGATCTGTAAGGGTTTTGTTGCCTCCGCTTTGACTTAGAGATTTTGGCAGTCCTATTTTCGCTGGTGAAGTGTTGATGTCCAGGTTCAAACCAGGGTTAGTACAAATTGCAAACCACCAGAATCCCACTGGAAGTTCTATTACAAGGAATTGAAGGACAAACATTGGATGCACAAATATTTTTTTGTAAAGTTTTTGAATGGGGACCTCCTGCCTGTGTTACCAAATATCGATTAAGTACCATTGTTGAAGGTAAGATCTCTGACCCTTACTCGCCATTCTCTTTTCCTATGATCTGTTAGGTGCTATTGCTCGTTTATTCAGTGGGATATTTGGGTGGATTCATTCATAGATGATCAGATGCTACTTTTAGCAGGCCTATTAATTAATAAGAGGAGAAAGATTAATAGACTTTTTTTACGAAAACAGAGATAAAAATAATTGGTTGACGTTTTGACATATGTAGAGGACACCATTTTGGAGGAAGTTTCGATTGATAAACAGATTTGACCAAATGCTAAAAGGCCACTGGAGAGGGTCATAGGTCTTCTAAGGTTCAGTCATCGAAGGTCTCATCCCCTTTGTCAAAAAAGAGAAAAGTTCAACCATCCGAGTTATTCGAAGAGGAGGAGGGACTTGAGGAGGTCGGGGAGCACACATCTCTTACAACATCAAGGCATTTTGAATCGGCAAGTGTATAGTCAGGGAGTCAATAGTCTGTCATTAGATGCATTTTCATCGTCAGGGGATGTTGAAGAAGGTGCCCCGATAGGGGAAATTCCTAAAATGGAAGGACCGACAAGTGTTGCTATTTTAGGGATACGAGAGGGCCTATTATTCCTGTTGCACTTGTGGGCCAGATGTCCGTGTAGGCTCTTGTGGGGGTTACAGTGCTCTCCACGTGAGGGAGCAGATGAGGTTGGGCCTCCACCGCCCATTCTTGTTAAAATTTTAATTTAATTAAGATTGTGTTAAAATTTTAATATAATGAGAAATGATGATTTTAATTATTTTTTGTTAATAAATTTAAATCTCATTTTAAATTCTATTTTTTTGCCAAATATTTTTATTTTGGTGAAATATTATTATAAATATTCAAAAACAAAATAGAAGTAGGTTGGAATTTATAAAAAAAAAAAAGAATTTGAATTTAATAAATATCAGAATGAAAATTTTCTAGGGAATTCCATTCAACTTCACAATCGGTTGAGCATTTTATAAAAATTATTTAGGTCTTCAACCCAGTAAGTCATTTAGATTTCATTAAACCAGTGAAGTCAGACAATCTTGATACGAGAGTATTGAGAAATTATGATTTTATTATTTTTTCTAAATAAATTTAAATCTCAATTTTAAATTTTATTTTTAGCTAAAAATTTTTATTTTAGTGAAAAATTATAATAAATATTATAAAATAAAATAGAAGTAAGTTGAAATTTATTTTTTTATAAAAAGAACTTGGATTTAGTAAATACTGGAGTAAAAATTTTCTAGGGAATTCCATTCCGCTACAAGATAAGTTGGGCTTTTATATGAAAATTATTTAGGTAGCGTCCAATATCATCTCCTCTCCCCAACCTACATCCATCGAGAGCAACTATGTCGGCGCCGGACGATGTATTGATCGATATTCTTTTGAGGCTTCCGACGGACTGTGTGATCCGATTCAGGTGCGTATCAAAGCACTGGTCTTCTCTAACTCGAAACCCTAATTTCATCGCTTCCCATCTCTCTCGTTCCAATTCGAACAAGGAGGACGATGATGATGATTTCGGTCTCATCTGTCTTGTAGAATACAACAACGAATACTCGAGGGATGGTGAGAATTTCGTCATTTCTCGGGAAGACGAATGCCCAGCAAAATTGATTTGCCTGTCGGGAGCAGATTTTAGGGTGCGTAACGACATCGAAATCCCATCGAGAGCGAGAGATTATTGTTGGCCTATGTTGTGTGGTTCTTGCAATGGCATACTCTGTCTTAAGTATGGCCTCTGTGACGCTGGGATTGCTCTTTGGAATCCAGCCATTGGAGAAGTCAAGCTTGTTCCTCCTATTATTCGTAGTTGGCCCCTGGAGTCGTATCCTCGTCCGTACGACTGCATTTGGTTTGGGTACGATTCCAAAAGGGTTGATTATAAGGTATTAAGATGTATTGTATTTGATGATGATGCCTGCAGTTATACCCACACCCACCTCTACTCACTGGCGACTGATAGTTGGAAAGAGCTTGATCAGCATCCGGAGTTCAGTTCTGGACCCTTCCGCGAAGCATATATAGATGGAGTTATTTACTGGCATATCGGGGATGCCATCTTTTCATTTGATATGGTGGATGAGAAATTTCACGAAATACCCAAGCCAACGGAATATGGGCGAAATCTTGTCAACTGGAAGGGATCTCTTGGCCTCTGTTGTTACCACAGGGAGGAGCCTGAGGAGTTTCACATTTGGGTGTTGAACTCAGACGGGGAATCTTGGACTAGACTTCTCAAAATTGCAACAAGCGATCTACAGTTTAACAGTAACTATCTCATTGGGCAGCGGAAGCATGGAGAGATCATTATTTTGTCTGAGTGTAATTGTGGTCATTGGAAAATTCTTGTCGTCGATCCCCAAACACAAGAAACCAGATACCTTCGCCCACCTTTCCATGGGGAGTCTATCTCAAGTTTTTATTCTTACAAGGCAAGCCTTGTGACTTTAAAAGGAGCGCTAGAGCTTGATGAGCACGGTCTTTGCAATATGGTGACTGATCCATTCTTCTCTTTTGTATCCAATCCAACTAATTTTGCCGAGCGCCAGCACTAATGTCAACATTTATACCAATTGTTGCTGGTATGTACCTCTCTCAGTGGCAATGGAATTTTGAAGTTATATTCATCTATCATATTTTGCTATTATATGGGTGTGTGATATTTGAGACTAATGTTTCATAACTTCCATGGATTTCTTATGGTATTTTTTTTTTTTTTGTCTTTTGGTTTCTATCCCTATTTGGCGGCAGTTGTTATTGCATGACTCGATGTACAGAAATGATGAAAAATCCATGAGTTTATATTTGGATAGTAGATGGTAGTCTTGGTTATTTGACAAAGTACTTGATTAGACCACCCGAGGCTTCGAGCCATGTTTGCTCCAGTAAAATTTTGCTTGGAACACTTCTTATTTAGTTCATTCATAAGAACATAAAGGTATTGAATTACTATTGTGTATGGGAGAATCTTGAAATCATATAGGTTTCACTTGTTGAAATGGATGAGCCTCAAATGTTGCATCTCTCGAGACAAAAAGTACAGTGACCTTGCTTTGCTTTAGGGGTGTTGCAACTCATGAACTCCCCTTGTTCAACTCACTGAATCTCTTTGAGTTGTTTCTTTTCAAAGAACGGTGGGTCTGGTTCTAAACTTGTTTGAAGTAGTAACTTAGATGGGCTGGGTTCTAGGATTGGATAGAAACTGAAGGTGATTTAATTTGGAGCTCTCTTTCTTTTCCCAAAGTTAGCATCCAATTTCTTCCAAAACCCTCAAAATGTTTTCTCCGTAATTGGGATTTTCCTCTCTCTCTCTCTCTCTCTCTCTCTCTCTCTCTCTCTCTCTCTCTCCTCCCATTGTAACCAATCAAGTCAGCCCCTTTTGTTATTACTCTACTGCTTCTACTCACCTCCAACTTCTATTGTCCTAAAATCAGGCACATATCATGCTGTGAAAGTAGAAGCAAGATAGGTTGGTTCTTACAGGAGGTTAGTTTGGTGCCATTCCAACCCAACTTGTTCTTCCCCTCTACAACCCCCCCCCCCCCAAAAAAAAAAAAAAAGAAAAGCATGTGCTCCTGTGGAGCTCATTATTCACCCTAGTGCTAATTCACTGACACAGTGTTATTTGAAATTTTGGTGAAGTAATCTTTGCTCGTGTTGAGAGTAGAAGAAAATCAGAATGCTTTTTGTCAATGTGGGAAAATCTTAAGAAACCATTAGGTAGTCCTAAGGGAATGGATAAGCCTCGATTGTTTCATCGTTATGAATCAACATAAAAAATTATACTGTGACTGGTTAATACTCTCTGAAGGGTTACTTGATTAATTTTTCTATTCTAAAAGCACTGGTATACTTTAAGGACTTACTTGTTCTCCTATAACTGGTTGTAGTGCAGTCTGCATACCATGCAAGTTCCTGAATTTAAATGGAGAAGTCTCATCTCAAGGTGGCAGGCGGTGCTGTGAAATCCGGGGTGCTAAGTTTGAAGCAATACTCAGTGGCATTGATTTGGTTTCGGTTGATCTGAGTAGCAGAGCCATGAATAGAAGAAGATCCCGTTATTACTTTAGACAATCAGTGTTTATTCAAATATTTCAAAAATTCGGTTGTTGAAATATGAAGCATGTGCCTTACATGCCCCATTTTAGACAAACGTTTGAAATCTAGAAAAGTTTTGTTTTTGGTGTGTTTTTTTTTTTTTTAATTGCTTTCTGTCTTTGTCCATGGTTGAATGATGCTATTTGTGCATGAGATCTTGCAGGAGTAACTAAAGCTAGAAAGAATTGATAATTCAACTTCTTTTGTGCACAAAATATATAGATAATTTCTTAATTTGTATTATGATGTTTACCGGTGGCTGAGTAAACGGAGGGGCCTCTGGCTGATAGTTTTGTCCTCATATCACAAACCATGAATAAAGATTCCAGTGGAATGGGTTGGGTGTAAGATATCTGTGTTTTGTCTGGATATTGTCCCTTGCATGCGCGGGAACGTCATTGCATGCATGGTAATCATATAATTGTAAGTGGGGGGGGGGGGTTGGGCCATTGTGCAAAAGGCGCATACACTCAACACCAAAAGAAAAATGAAACAATATTTTTCTATTTCTTCGTCCTCGTAAAAAACCAAGAAGAGTGTGCGATGAGAGAAGAGTTTGTACTCGTCTTATGGCCTTGGATTGGAAGGATGACGATTATAACAATTGAGCTAGAGAGAGAAGGAATAATTAAGATGGTTTCATTTACATCTTTATATATAAATAATAATAAATGATTACATATTGAAGGGGAATAATCACCAAATATCACTTCATTAATTTTATATTTTTAATAAGTAACTGTACATAGAGAGAGAGTGTGAATAATCAAGATGGTCTCATTTGTAATCTTCATATATAAAATAATAAATGACTATATATGTCACGCCCCGATCCAATAGTCGCCGCGTAATTTCAGTATACGGGTAGAATCTCCCCATATATCGGGACTCCGCAAGACTACAAATCAGCATAACAATACTTCTAATACACAAATCATCAAAAACAAGAAAAAAAATCACATAATAATACACATGCAAGGACCTATTCGGTCCATTCCTGTACACACGATCACACATCAGCACACAATAGAGGAGAGGGAACCTGTACATGCACGAGCACACATCGACACACAATCGAGGAGAGGAAATCTGTACATGCACTCATGCAATATGGCTATCCTAACCATTTCAAAGTTCATAGTATGAGTAAAGCACTTAACAAACAAAAAGTCTCAAAATATAGTCGTATGGTTTTACTAACACTTACTTGAAGCAGTGAGAGAGAGGAAGAGCAACTCCATTCGCACGCGGGAGAGAGGAAATGGAGAGTAAAACAGAGTGAGAGACGAGTGAGGGTGGGAGAGAGACCGATTCGAAGAGAGACAGGGAGGTGATAGTGAGAGACAGAGTGTGAGAGAGAGCGACCGTGAGAGAGGGATCGTGAGATAGAGAAAAAACAAAGAGATTGTGAGATGAAAGTGACTAGGTCTTGCGGTGGTCGGAGCTCGGCTATTCACGGCGGAGGAGAGGGAAACAATGAGAGATCGAGAGGGAAAGGGAGTCGCGGGAGAGAGAGTGAGAGATGGGGAAATCAGGATAGAGAGAGGGACCGAGAGATCATGATGCGGTGGTTAGCAGTGGTTCTCGGTGGTGGTTGATCGATCAAGGGAAGGGAGGGCGATGAAGAGCGATCGCGAGCGGGAGGGAGAGAGAGCGGAGAGTCTGTGAGTGTGATTAGGGCTGAAAGCCTTAATCAATTTAGGGAAAAATGGGAGTGTTGTGTTTTATTCTGAAATGCAGCATCTCTCTGGTTTTCTTTTTTAAAAAAAATTTAATTATATATGCAAATATATATATTTATTTTTATATTCTTATTATGATGAAATTTTAAATTTACCTAGAATAGATTACACTACGAATTTGTAACTCGACATTTTTAATTATATCAAAAATTTAAAATTAAGACCCAAAAATTGAAAATCAATAAAATTTAAGATTTTTTTTTTAATTACTGAAATATTTTACAAAATATTTCAAATACCGAATTTTCGGTATTACAATATATAAAAAAGGAATAATCAACAAACATCACTCTATTGCACATTTTGTTAAAATGACTATATACAAATTTTAACTGTTCTAGAATAATCTTTACTTAGGCTCACTAATAATTAAATTTTTTATTTTAATTGTAATTATTATAAATTAATCATATCACCGTAATACAAAAACATTGTTTCAATATATACACAAAAAAGAGTAAATTGCTAAATATCTTATTAAGTTGGTCCCATTCATGTCTTTATATATAAATAATAATGCTTTGACACGTGACTTTTCAAATCAAGCGCAAACTATATATCCAAGAGGAATAATTTTTGTTTGCATGAATTAGCTGAAATATTAACGCATCTTCTACTCTTAAATAGATTTTCTTCAATCGCTTCATTTCATTATTCCTATATAATTAACGCAAACTATATATTCCCCGCATTAATTAATACTAGTTCGAGTTCACCGCGCTACGGGTGATGTGCCATAATTTTAAAAATATAATATTTAAAAGAAATATAACGATTGTAAAGGTATTAATTTTTAATTTTAATTTATCATTTTTAAATTTTTTTATTAAATTGATTAAATAAAAAATAATTGAATTGATGGAGAGAGAATGTGAGTAAAAAATTATATTTGAATATTAAGAGGTAATAATATTAAATATTGTAGCATGTTTTAAAAGTTGATTATGCATAATTCTTTTAATTTTTAATTACATTAATTTTGTAATAAATGAGTATATTTCAATGAGGGACTTTCGACTCTCTTTGAACTATTAGGTTGAATGAGGAATACTTCGACTCTTTTTGAACTATTAAGATAAAGACAGTTTAGGTCAATCCAAAGGAGGTAAAACAATTATTTATTTTTTACATTGTCTTGTACTTAATCTAGGAAAACAAAATTCATACCATGTACTAATCTCAAATTCATCACTTTTCTTGTTAATTTTTTTAAAATGAAATTATTACAACAGAAATATTAATATAGTACTAATTTTAGAACACAGATAATGTACAAAAGATTTATAAAGTACATTAACTTAGCCAGAAATACTTTTAGCGTGCATCCAACCTCAAAGTATCCTAAATTTGAATAACTAAAGTTCAAAATATAATTACTTGGAGAAGCTTCCAGATGACAAATTCATGAAACTAACGAAAATCTTTCAATAAGGGAAATAAAAGCATTCAAGTACGATGACTTACTGGTGGAGTGAATCCAGGTAAAATCTGGGAGTGAGCAATCAAGAAGTCACCAGCAGAAACAAGGGCAAGATGTCTCTGAGCAAAGATCATAAGTCTCATTGTGGATGTGTACTCCAAAAGATGAAACATCAATTACCAACTTCCTTCCAGAACTTGCTTCATCTGTAGAGAAAATATTATAAGCCTGCTAGCATAACAACAATATCACACCAAGCAAACAAATTCCATCCATAAAGCATTGATAAGAGTGCCAACTTTACCCTACATCAAAAATTCTCAATCCTGTTTTATCCACGAAATTTATTCAAATATCCCACATATGCGTGATGTGAAGTTTTAATAATCATAAAGTACAATTAATAATCATAAATTTTTGAAATAATGAATAAAAATACATTAATTTTAAAATTAGTATGTCATGTCCTAATAGGTGTTAATTCCCCGAACACGAATCTTTGCTTCATCTTATTGTCTTTCTTTTCTATACACGACACCAAAACAAAATTCAAAAACAAATAATTCAACTTCAAATATTTTTCAACCAAAGTAAATAAAAATTGATAAAAAAGAATTATAAACAAAAGTTATTTCTATAAAAATAATTTAAAATATATAATTTTTTATTAAAAATCCAAAAAACCCCACATAATTTTAACTTCAATTTTAAAATAATTTATTTTTTAAAAATATATAAATTTGTAACATTTTTTGTAAATTCATGCATCATATACATAGGGATGCATTGTTTAGATGGGTCAAAAACTACTAAGATAATATCCCTGAAAATTTTGTTAGAAACAAAAACTCTTATTGTCATTTTGTTGTCTTTTTTATATGTTAAATTATATGAAAAAGTAATGAAAGATAATAGAGAGAATGACATAAATTACTATAAATTTTAGTACAGTGTGCAATGCGGTGGGGCGAAGAGAGAGAGTGAGAGAAGGGAGAGCTGTCGGATTGGACGAACACAATACAAACCTAAGCTGTTGGATCACGACTAAAACCATTCAACTCATAAATTACTCTTCTATTCCTAACTAACTAATAATAATAATTAATTTTTCCAAAATGAAATTATGCTAACAGAAACACCAATACGCGGGAGAAAAAAAATCAAAAATCAAAAGAACAAAAAAAAAACAACAAAAGAATGAAAAAAGGCTTAACATGGTATAGGCGAAAAAATAAGTTAATAAAAAAAGAAATAAAAAATAAGAGAATAAAAAAACAAAATAAAAAAAAGTTCAGCAAGGGCCCCCTCCCATTTTGTTTGACAGGGGGAGAGGCGAGAGCGTGAGAGAGGGAGAGAGAAGAGAGAGAGTGTGAGGGAAGAGGCGGGCCCTTCCCATTTTGTTTGACAGGGGGAGAGAGAAGAGAGAGAGTGTGAGGGAAGAGACGGGCCCCTCCCATTTTGTTTGACGGGAGGAGAGGAGAGAGAACGTGAGAGAGAGAGAGAGAGAGAGAGGATGACAGGGGCAGAGGAGAGAGAGCATGAGAGAGTGAGAGAGGAGAGAGAGAATGTGTGGGAAGAGGCGGGCCCCTCCTATTTTGTTTGACGGGGAAGAGAAGAAAGAGTGAGAGAGAGAAAAGGAGAGCCAATAGATCGGACGAACACCAAACAAATACAAGCCGTCGGATCATGTCCCATCCACCAATTATATATATCTAATAAGAATGTTTTTATAAAAGAGTCTTTTCTAAATATTTTATTAAAAGACGTTAAATTTGATTTAGAAGGGGTGGTTCGCAAAATTTGATTTAGAAAATGTTCTTTTTTAGCCGACCATCTACAAGCGTATTTTGATTTACTAAATCAAAATAATAAAAAAATATATATACACGAATATTTTTTGAAGACAAAAAATGAAGGGATGGGGTATTATATTTTTATAATGTAATTTGAAAAAGCAAATAAAGCAAAATGGAGAAATTGAGGTAAATGAGCTCACCCATGAATCAATTAAATGACAATTTTAATTCGTTATACAATAATTTTAATTATGTTGGTCTAATTGCAATAAATTATTGCCAATCAAGTCAAATGTAAGGTGGTTGTTTTAATGAAAGTTACACTTTTTCTGTACAAAGATACAACTCAACTGACTATATCAAATAAATATAGGTACTTCAAATTTTAAGGGAAAATATATATATATATATATATATATATATATATAATATAATTTTTTATCAATTTAATATTTTCAAAATCTCTTTTTCATAAAAAGAACAACCCTAATTTATTGACGCTCATTATCAAATTATTCATTGTTCCTTAATAAGGGCCAAAAGAAATATTTGAATTATAATAGATGAGTATATATATATATATATATATTTATTTATTAGGCTTAACTTAGCTCCATGGAAGGAGCCACGCCAATGTTCGTATCAATGAGCTTGGATGAATGGCTAAAGCAATCAGAGCATCATGGGCTGTGTGACTCCGCATGTCCATGCGACGGCATAGTTTAGACTCACCCAGTTGGTCTAATAGGTAAATCAATAGATCCTATTTAGAGAATTTGAGTTCAAGTTTCAAATTGAGTAAACCATATTAAGAAGAGCTCTATCACCTCAAAAGGACTTTCACGACTTGATCCGGAATAGTTGAAGTAAAGTTTTAAAAATTGGACGATGGACCAAATCTAACATAAAAAAAAAAAAGAAAAAAAAAGTTTAGACTCGGTTTGATGCCCTGCGTATGTGGCGGACTTATACAGAAGAAGAAGGCCCAATTCTGAAGTTTTATTTATTTATTTTTTTCCCCAGGTCATGCCTCAAAGTTCTTCCCTCTTTCGGCCCACTCAGCTGGCCCAATGGCAAAGTCTAGAAAAGATTATTCCTCTCTTTTCTCACCCAAGTGTTAAAAGGGAAGTCATAAAACTATTGTTGGATAAAAATTTAAATTCCACAAGTAGTCAAATTTAACAAATCTTGTCATTTAAACAAATAAAAAAAAAAAATATAGACGGTGCTAAATACAATATTAACGATGTAATTTATCGATATCAATGTAGTACTTTACAAGATCTAGGTTTAAATTGATACTTGATACAAATGGAGTAGTTAATATGAGCGTGATTTCAAAATTTCAGTCATCTGATTCATGATGGAGATACATAATTTAATCTATTCGCTCGCTTATAATCACTAGCAACAACAAGAAGCAACTCTTTGTTGTTGATGTTTGGATAAGAGTTCAATTTCTCTACTATCTCAAAATCTCACTTGGCACCATAGGTTCAAAACCTAAAAATGAACATCTTGGAAAACACATCCTTCATCTTGCATTTCTCTATACATAGCATTTGCCATCTCAAAATCTTGAAGCTTTCCATAGGGATTCAAGACAAGAGCAATGATATTCGAGTCAGAGAAGTATCCTGCATCTCTTATCTTCTCAAACACTTCAATGACATTTGCATAATTCTTGTTTCTTGAATAAAGGTCAACCATACATCCAAAAAGGGACATGTCTTTCGCATCTCCAGCTTCAATAGCTTGATGAAAGAGCCAGGTGACCTCCTCTATCTGACCAGCTCCAACAAGAATTGCAATGGCAGTATATCTAGGACTATTATCTAGGCATTTTAGCTTATGGTAGATGCTTGGCATGTCCAACCAAACCAGCCTTTTCATAAGCCACAATCATCATTTGATAAAGGATTTATCAATCTCAATCATGTTGGATCATTAATCTAACATTGAGCTTATATATTAAAATAATTATGTATTACATACTGTTAATCTTATAAATTAAGCCCATATGAAAGTGATCCGGTAAATTTGAAAAATTTTATAATTGGATTTAAGTATCTCAAATGATATGAAAACAAATTAATGTGTAAATACCAATAGACATTTACTATTTATGATGGGTTAAATAGGAAATATCTAAGGGTAATTTAAGGACAACTGTCAAAAGCTAAACAGACAGATTTGAAAGGTAAAAGTCATCCGACAACTATAAATAGGGTTATGGTCCCTAGGTTAATAAATCACCTATCTTCCTAATACTCCTATCATATAGAGAGAATATGTGAGGATACATATGACCTGAAAGGCTGTACCCAAAATTCTGCCCAGATGAAAGTCAAATAAAAAATTCACTCTATTCAAGTTTTGACTATGGAATTAAATACATTTTTTGTCCGATTTGGATTTCAATTTCAGTTTATTAAATTATTAAGTTTTAATTCCGATAATTTAACACGATATTTAGCATGTTTTGCATAAAATTATTTTTTCCAACAAGTGGTATCAGAGTCTCTCGTGTTTGAATTATCGGGATTTTTTTACATATTTTAGTATTTAATATGATTTTAGTACTTTATGAATTTTTGAAAAATATGTATGAAAAATTTTTATGGATATTTTGGTTTTCAGCAAAAATATATATATACATATATATATTTATTTATTCAGGATTTTTTTGTGGATTTCAATAAAAGAAAAAGTTATGAAAAATTTTTTATTGAAGTCGACCTTCAGCTCTTATTAAAAGTTGACATCCAGTGTCTTAAAAAAAATAATTGGGAAGATTTTACTTTATCAAAGTCGATATTAAGTATTTTATTAAAGTTGACATTCGGTATTTATATATATATATATATAAGAGCAGAAGATGACAAGTTTTAAAATGATTTGAAACTCTTAATGTTTTGGAATATTTCCTTTCCCTATTTTTTGAGCATTTCTTTAAGAAAGTTGATTTTTTTGATCTTTTAAACTTTCAAACAAAAAAAAAAAAAAAGGAAAGGAAAAAAAGTTAAAATTTTGAGCAAATATATGAAAGTTGATATATATATATTTTTTTTGGAAAGGAATCTTTAAAATTTTTTCCAAAAAAGAAAATTACTAGTTTTTTTTTTTTGGCCAATAATAAAATTGATTTCTTTTTTTTAAAAGGAATATTTGGGATCTTATTTTTCCATGATACATTTTTTGGAAATTCCTATTTTAAAGATTCTTTTAGAATTTGAATTCTTTTAAGAAATTTTCGAATTCAAGTATTTTTGAAAAATTTACAGTTTTAAAGAGTATTTAGCAATTTAATTTATTTTAAAAAACTTTCAAAATTTAGGAAAATAAAAAAAAAAAAAAGAAAATTTCAGATTTAAATTTTTTCCTTTTTTTTAAGGCTTGACTTCCCAAATTTAAAATAAAATTTTTCAATAATAATAAAAAAAATTAAGAAACCTTTTGTTTTGGAAAATGGAAAAAATGGAAATTTTTAGATTTTAATTTTCTTTTTCAAAAATGATATCCCAGTTTCAGAAAATAAATTGTAATTAAGAAAATTTTTAATTTTGGGAAATAAAAAAAGGAAAAATTTTCATGTTTCAATTTCCCTTTTTTATTAAACGTTGACTTTCCAATTTCAAAAAATAAAACTTTTCTTTTACTGCAAATTCACATCATAATGGGAACAATATTTTAAATAAAAAAAAGATATGAGTCATTTTGGACCCAAACAGATTTAATTCTGGGTATAAAAGTATTGGAACTCATTGGACTCAATTAAACTCATTTTTTATTTTTATCATTTTATAATTTTTATATTCAAAATTAATCATTCTTTTAGTATGCGATGACATGACATGTCAAAGAAAGTTTTGTCAACAAGACGGGGTTAAGTCTAAGGCTGACTGATTTTTAAGCGGTTTTAAATGAATTCACCACCTATCTGGGAACTTTTTTGGTACCCTATGCTATAAAATGGGGAATGACTAAATTTTGGATCAGTTATCATCAAAGGGTAGAGACTTTGGTTTTATCCCAACAACGAAAGTATAAGGACGAAAAAGTAAGATGAATGAGATAGATTCGGTAAAATTAGGCTTTTATCCAATTTAAAGTTAATAAGATTAGATTTTAAATAGTCTAATTTTCAAGAAATTAGTCCATCATGATGAAACTGGAATTTTTTCAATTACAGATATGATTCAAATATGAGTATGGTTTCGTATATATCTCGAGATAAATTAATTAAAGCAATATGTGACCAAAGTGTTCTCTGTTGTGAAAATTAATTTATTTTAGAATATAAAAAGTTATGCATGTAATTCAAGTGGGTACCGATCAACCCAAAAGAAGGTCCTCACTTGACAGAATTATACGTACAATATGTGGTAATAAATGCGTGACAATTATTTGATTTCATATGTGATCAATTTATCAGCCTAAAGGAAGGTAATTGGTTGACATGCTCTTATTGTCAACGTTTGATTACTATACTTATGATTTTGTATATATTTTAAGATAAATTAATTGAAACAATATGTCGTCAAAGTGACATTTCTTTTGGAAATTAATTTGTTTAAAGATGTAAAAGGACTGTGTGCATGAAACTCATGTGAATATTGATTGACCCAAAGGAAGATCAGTATTTGACGGAGTTGCATATACACATTATGGTAATAAATACATGGCAATTTTTCAGTTTTATATGTGACCAATTTATCAGTCCAAAAGAAGGTAATTGGTTGATATGTTCTTATTGTCAGGATTTGATTACTGTACCAAGATACCACTTACAAGTTAATTATTTTGTCCAAAGATAAAATGTTAATAAAGTAATTGATATCTTGTGATGGGAATTATACATATTTGAATTTATTTGGTTTTGAAGTTTTATCTGAGTATATATGGATTTTCGTTCTCTGTTTGATAGATATTAATGCCAAACTCAGTTCGATTTTTAAGTTGAATGGCTTAAATTTCAAGTTTAGATTTAAACGTTGCGTTAAGGACTAATTCTCCCCACCACTTATATATAAGAGTACCTTTGAAAGGAGGGAGAAAGAAAGGTGAGAGATGTTGAATCGTATGTGTTTAATAATGATAAAGTGGGTCATCCCAGAAATATTTAGAGACAGTATATGTAAGTCAGTTATGATGACTAAATCTTTTCTTATGGACATTGAGAAATGATCTGTTAAGAATAAAATGATTACTAGTACACTCTTGACAAATCATATCTCTATATAGTATAATGGTTAAGAATTCTTGACCACTAAAAACAGAAAGAAAGAAAACAAAACAAAACAAAATAAAGATACTGCAGGTATAGTATCACAAAAGAAATAACAAAGACACCGATTGAATTGGAAAAAAAATGATTGTTTCTTCTGTGGCACTAAGGGTACAAGAAAAAGAAAATGTATCAACTATCACGTTTGAAGTGATAAGAAAGGTGTATTCCTTAGTTTGGTTTGTTCTGAAGTTAACTTAATTTCAGTATCAGGACACACTTGGTGGTTAGATTCCACTGCGATTATTCACATCAGTGTGTCTATACAAGATTTCCTAAATTGTCGATCGTCAATTAATGGTGAAAGATACATCTATGTGGATAGTGACAATAAAGTTGCAATTATAGTGATAGAAATATTTAGATTATCATTGAAAACCGATTTATATTAAGTTCTTATTGAAACTTTTATTGCTCCATCATTTAGATGGATTTTGATTTCCATTTTTGTTAGATAGATCAGCTTTTACCTGTTATTTCAGAAATGGAAAAGTTAGTTTCTTTAGTCCAAATAGTTTGATTCTAGCTATCTATTAAGATTTGATAATCTATATTAAGTTGATACTATTATTTCATTTAAATCCCTGCAATATGGTACTTGAAATATACGATTTAAGTTAATTAGTAAGAATTTTTTTTCCATTTTAACACAATAGATTGGGTAATATCTCCAAACGGGAAATAAGGATACTTGTGTCAGAAGAAAATTTCACAGATTTTGATATCTGTGTAAATTATAAAGTGAAAACAAACCAATAAAAGGAGATTGAAGCCAATAGAACCTCAGACGTCTTAGAACTGATACATTCGGATATCTATGGGCCATTTCTTTTGGTTCTTGGAATGGTCAAAGATATTTTATCACGTTCATAGACAATTATTCATGATATGAGTCAATCGAGATTGTAGCATACATTCTGAATAAAATTTTCTACTAAGACAACTACTGAAACCCAATAAGAATTTTGGACCAGTATACGTCCTATTCTAAAGTATCTATAAGGTTAGGGTTGTTCAACTAAGATTAGGTCTATTAGACCTAATAAAAAAAAATTAGGTATTAGGATGGTTAGTTGATTAGTAGTGAAATCCGAAAAGATTTAAGGGATACTAATTTTATGCTCAGTTCTTTGAGAATGTTGAGTTTGTGGGGTAAGATATGGTTACAGACATTGTCTTCTAAAAACAATATGTTAGATGTTATTATACAATGTTAGAGAACCTTCCATTCTAAAAGAACAAACTCAACTACCTCTAAGAGAGATAAAATTTAGACATCCCGACAATGATATTACAAATTTCATCAAATCTTTATCTCATTAGGTTTTAGATGAAATTTGATTGATAATTATGGATATTACAAGTTCTATGAGAGTAAGTACTCAGAAAATGTCCCTATGGTAAGGAAGACAAGTTTAGTTTTTATTAGCGTCTTAAGAATGACCTTAAATATAGGAACACATAGAAGATTCCTTACGCGTCAATAGTATAGAGTCTGATGTGTGTTTTGATCTGTATGCATTTGAATATTGTATACATTACGAAAATGTTAGGTAAAAATTTAAGTAAATTGGGAATAAAGTATTAAAAAGTAACCAAATGGGTTTTGTAATATTTGTAGAGAGCAAAAAGACATATGCTCACGTATCGGAAGTCAGATTAGTTTGAGATCATTTGGTATACTTATTCCGATTTTATGGGATGCTAAATCAGCATGAAGGTAACAACATGCTAGTAGGAAGAGTCAGTTTTGGAAGTATGTTAAATAGTATTATATAGCCTCTTGCATCATGGCGACGGAATTGATAACATATTATGAAGCATCCAATTATGGAATATGACTATGAAACTTTATCACAGATGGTATTAACAGACCACTTAAATTATTGTGTGACGTAATTCAATAGTCTTATATTCTAGAAAATGATTCAAAGTGGACAGTTGTCTATAGAGTATATTGGTACAAACCTCAAAATTACAAATACATTTATTAAGGGATTGTCACTCAAAAGATTCATATGCGTACTATTCGTATGGGTGCCATATAATTTCAAGATATTCAGTTTCAGTGGGAGTTTGTAATTTTAGATGCTCATCTAATATAGACATTTTTTGTTATTTCAATTTAAGATATTTTGAGATTATTTTCTGCGAAAATAAAGATTCAATTTTTTGAATCATACTCTGATATTAAGTATAGTTGATCTCATTAAAGGAATCAGTTGGAAATAGACATGTTAAAAATCACATTGCATGACATTTCCATACTACGCATCCATATCATGATCCATGTCATTCGGTTATATCAATTTACATGACCATTGAGGATTGAGTTACGAAAAAAATATAATAGAAACCGCATTGATCCTAAGTTGATATGATTGATGGACGAGATTGGTTGTAGATATATTTTAATATTGATAGAAAAGTTGAGATCATTCAGTTATTTCGCAAGTACATAATTATAAAGTTTTATATATAGCCCAAATGGGAGATTGTTGGATCATTAATCTAACATTGGGTTTATATATTAAAATAATTATATATTGTATACTGTCAAATTTATAAGTTAACCTCATATGAAAGTAATCTGATAAATTTAAAAAATTCTATAATTTGATTTAATTATCTCAAAAGATATGGAAATAAATTAATGTGTAGATACCAATAGACATTTACAATTTATGATGGGTTAAATAGGGAATATCTAAGAGTGATTTAAGGACAGCTATCAAAAGCTGAATAAATAAATTTGGAAGGTAAAAGTCACACTACAACTATAAATAGGGCTATGGTTTCTGGGTCAATGAATCACTCTCCTCCCTAATACTCCAATCATATAGAGAAAATATGTGAGGATACATATGACCTGAAAGGTTATACCCAAGATTCTGTCGAGATGAAAGTCGAATCAAAGATTCACTCTATTCAATTTTCGGTTATAGAATCAGGTACATGTTTTGTCCGATTTGGATTTCAATTTCAATTTATTAAGTTATTAAGTTTTAATTCCGATAATTTAACACGACATGTTTTGCATAAAATTATTTTTTCCAACAAACCCCTGAACTCCAAAGCTTCTGAAACAACCTTAGTGCCCTATTTAATTTCCTTGTCTTACCCATATGGAAATTACCGTTGAATATGTTATTGCTTTTGGTTCAATACCTTTGTTTTGCATCCCTTTCACAAGATTCTTCCCTTTCTCATGCTCAAGTGACTTTTCCTAAATCTTGATTATTGTGTTGTATGTAACAACATTTTGTGCAATATTCATTCTCTGCATCGAAGGAAAAGGATGCATTGCTTCATCAAATAGTCGGGCCTCATCACAAACCCAAAAAGGGTATTGCAACTAATGACAATCGGTTCAATACACATCTTTCTCATACTCAAACACAATCTATCACTTTCCTTCACCATATCCGGTTATCCACAAACATTGATCATAACATTACAAGTCAAAAGATCACGTAGGCACTTCACTGCATTCATTTTTTGAAACAAAGACAATGTCTTCACGAATATCTGATTCTCAAAATAAATACTAAACAACATTAAAGAGCTAATAGTATTATTCAAAATAGCACTATCCCTCATCTCTTGAATCAATTGGAGTACCTCTCGGAAAAAAGCTTAGCTTTCCCAAAGACATTGATCATGGAACCATAAGCAACATGAGTAGGTGTCATCCCTGAATTCTTCAAACCTTGAAAAGATAAATGTTGCCTTTGAGTAATCATGCAATTTGCAGGTTAACTCAATTAGATTACTATCACGTCCCGAACCGGAATTGTGAACAGCCGCCCGTTGTCTTGGATGTCGGCTGTATTCTTATAGAAAATCGGACAGAACCTCCCCATAAATTGAAGGTCTTCAATGTACAAATAAACCTGTATATCAACATTCAACCTGTAAATTTAAACAAAGGGCCATCCCGGCCTCTCCAAAATCAACAAATCCCACAACCGACATCCAAACAACGCAAGACTAAATAAATCACCAACAGTTCTAACCACAGACCTCTACTGTCATACCCAACTAGAGCATGAGCAGCCGCCACACCGAGTAGGCCTAAATTTTATACAATTTACAACAATTTTTTTCAAATAACATTCAAATACGTACAATCGCCTCAATGTAAATGAAATATGAGAGTTTCACAAATAAATATACATAAATTATACAATCATCCCAAAATAAGTACACAACCAACTACGGACCTCAATATCAAGACCTTACAGGGTCGAAATAAAGTACGAAATTCATATTTCAAATTTAACTTAGACCTCACTGTCGAGAATACCAAATCCACCAACAATCTATCAAGCCCTCGAGCCAAATACGTCGCCCTATCACAATAATCCTGTCTGAGGAGGGAAAGAAGAGGGGTGAGTATCAAGGAAGATACCCAGTGAGTGAGGGGATTAATCTCAAGTACTAATAGTGTAGGTGAACATTGGAGTGTCAAATAATATTATTCATAACCAATAATTCAAATTTTACAGTAAATCATGATATGTTCGCTAAAATGAACTCATTTAATCATTCACACGATATCATACATATATGCATCCATTTAAAATCAAGTAGATCATAGAGCAAGCCAAAAGGATCCTGGCAGAGGTCAACCTTGACCAAGGACAGGCGCATCGGGGGTTTTATTATGCAAAGTATTTCAAAAGTAGCTCTCTACCCCGAAGTTGGCCGTGGGCTTAGCCCTTGCTTACCCAGACTCGTCAATAGGTCACCGCCCGGTGCTAGACGGTGGCATCACACACGTCCTCCCCCGATGTGGATTTAACCATTCGTGCCTATGAAATATATACATGGCTCGTCAATAGGTCACCGCCCGGTACTAAACGGTGGCATCACACACGTCCTCCCTTGATGAGGGTTCAATCGTTCGTGCCTATGACCATATAAACTGGACGTTTGTGGATACCTCCTGTAGAAGCGTATCCGGACAACCCGTGCCTCTACAAAGTCCCTTCGTAGCTACGGAATCAATCAAATAATGTCATATCATCATATCATCTCAAGCTAGTAGGCATCCAACCCACATAGCTAAATCATCTCATCATATCCTCAAAACAATTCAAATCCGTGTGCCAATACATTTCATCGAAATCATTTAAATTCAACAAACCAATGCAATGGTAGAATAGAAAACATTCCATTTCTCAAATCATGTCACAATTTCATTTCATTTCAAACATGGATGCATAATCGTGAAAAATATAAGTACGACACTCCAATAATCACAAAACAGATTTGAGATTTAATATCACACGTCGAATCAATGTATATCAAAGCATGTTTTGTTTAAAAACACGATAAAATCAAATTTTCACTATTTCATGCAAGAAATTAGACTCTCACTCACATTCTAGTAAAGGTAGTCACTCCATATTTCCAAAACTCAAACCAAATCGACTCCTTGAATCTCCAAAAAGTCAACCTAATCAAATCATCATGATTTTCATTAAATTTTCGACTATTTTCAGGATTTATCATTTTTCTTAAATTTGTACAAATTCTAAATTCTTCAATTTATAAATGTACTCCAATACTATCGATTTCATTCCATTTATAAGTAAATACAAAATCAAAAACAAGTCTAAAATAAATAAATTTCCTACAAAATAGAAAAACATTTGAAAAATCATACACTTTTCAATTTCCATCCGATTTCTTCAAACCATATGTCATTTTCAAAGTATTGAAATTTATTTCCATAATATAGAGATTGTACCAATCCTTAAACTTAGATCCAATTTCTGACTATTTTCATGCATATTTCAATATTTAACTCTGAGAAAAACTATTTTAAATTAACTTAACAAGAATCCTTCACCCTCTAACATGTTCATTTCATATCAGACACCAGACTTAACCTTAATATTCAAGCATAGAATTTCAGAATGCATTCTATTCCAATCGAATATACATTCTAAATCTATATAAAACTTTTCACCCTAAATTCACTCTAATTTCATTAAATTAATGAAAAGACCAAAAATCTTCTTACCTAGGGTTTCTTGATTCGCAGATCTACCCTCCGTCCGCCCTTTCTGTTCAGTCTAAAACTTGTAACATTTCAAATTTGAAATACACATTTAGAAATCTAGCTAAATCACTAAAATGATATTGAAACCCTAAAACCCTTACCTTCGCAAAGAAAGGATTGCAAGTCGGTCTAGGGTTTCGAAGCCTGCTACTACTGTCGATTTGGGACTCTGCAAGAGTTGCAGAAGCGCTCTCAGCAAAGGGAGAGCGAAGTGTGCGAGTAGGGAAGAGGCACTGCAGCCGGCGCGCAGGGCTGTCGCGCACGCTGGAGCTATCGCGCGTTGTAGTCGGGCACACAGGGGAGGGAGAGAGAGAGAGAGAGAGAGAGATTGTGAGGGGGATAGAGAGAGAAGTCGATAGAGAGCAGGGAGAGAGTAAAAGAGGAAGACAGAGAAAGGATGGATGATCGGAGGTGGTGGTTGAAGGCGGTTGCGGCTGCGGCGGCGGCGGCGGCGACGACGGAGGAGTGGGAGAGCTACCGAGAGAGAGAAAGAGAGAGCTAGAGAGTGAGACTGAGGGAAAGAGGGGGCGACAGTGAGAGAGTGAGACAACGAGGTAGAGGGAGGGGTGGTAGAGCATGGCGGAGGCTGCAGCTAAGGGAGGCGGCTGCGGAAGGGAGGGAAAGCGAAGGGTTGTGCGGGAGAGGAAGAGGCAGGGAGAGAAAGAGAAGGAGAGAGAAGGAGAATTAGGACTTTAAGCCCTAATTCTATTTTTTTGATTTTTTTTACATTATTATTATATATATATTTATAAGCATAGATTTATAAATAAATAAAAGAGGGAATAGATAATTTAATAAATAAAATTTATTTTTTAGAACTTGCTTCATATTTCGAATCGGAAATACGAATAATTTTGAATATACTAAAAATTTGAAGTAAAAACCCCAAAATCGAAAATCAATATAAATAAAAATTTTCTCTCTATATAAATAAACTGAGGAATATTTCATTAAATTCAGGAACGGGTGTACAAAAGTACGGCACCGCAGAGTCGGCGTTACAATTAGTATACATAACAAGGTCTCCTGAGATGAAAAATGAATTAGTGTTTTTTCTGATAAATAGCAAAGAAAAAGAATTTATTTATCATTCAAGGGCAAGAATTAAAATAAGAAAGTAACTAACCGACATAATTCATATATATATATATATATATATATGTATTATATTTTGAACATTTTCAATAGAACATTAATTACTAAATTAGTATGTTAACGAGAAAAAAGTATAACATTTGCTTAGCCAAAAAGAAAAACAGCAAAAAAAAAAAAGTTCTTGTTATGTTTGATGAATTGATTTTAAGAGCTCTTCCATGTCAATAATGTGATCTAGGTTTGACTTCAGTGAAGCACTATTGTTGTTTTTTCTTCAAATGTCTTTTATTGAAGTGGTTGAGATTGAGAGAACAATGAAAAGGTTTCTGGGTTTTTTCTTTTTCTTTAAGGGGTTGATGAAAAAGACTTTGTTTTGATTCCAAACATTAATAATGGAGGAGAAGATGAAGGTAGTTGTGATGGGGTATGTAATACCGATACTACGGTATCCGTATTGTACTCCTGTACTTGAAATTAATAAAAATATTTCCTCCATTTATATATATATATACATATAGAAAAATTTTTAAATTTTATATTGATTTTCGATTTTGGGGTATTTAATTTAAATTTCTGATATATTTTAAAATGTCGTATCCTTAATTTGTAGTGAACCCCATTTTAGTGAAATATGGGTGTGAGAATATATATAGATTTATTTGTTTAATTAATTAAATTATTAAAAAAAAGGAGCAAAACACAGCGTTTTCCCCCCAAATTGAAATTAGGGTTTTGCCCTAATTTCTCTCCCTCATTCGCTCTCTCCCTCTTCGTCTCTCACCCTCTCCCGCGATTCTCCTTCGTCGTCGCCTCCTTCACTCGATCGCCCCTCCGCCGCTGTCTTCCTCCGCCATCAACCCTCCACCACCATCTCTCTCTCTACCTCCCCTTCTGTTTTCTTTTGTCTTCCTTTCCCTCTTACTGTTGCTTGCTCTCTTGCTCTCGATCTCTCCCTCTCTGCCACTGTCAGCAGCCACCCACAGCCACCGCACGCACCACCACCTCCACTGTCGACACCACCCACTTTCTCTCTACCTCACTCTCTGTTTCCCTCTCTCTATTGCTTTCTATTTCCCTCTCTATTTCGCTCTCTTTCTCTCGATCTCTCACTCTCTGTTTCCCGATCATCTCTCTGCCTCCCTCTCTATCTTTATTTCACTCTCTTAGTTTCGATCTCTCTCTGTCCCTCTCGGTCTCTCTCTCTCGATTCCTCTCTCACGCGGCTCTTCCTATCGTCGCCGCCCTTCTTCCACTGTGAACCACTTTCCTCCGCCTTCAACCACCAATCGACACCCCTCTCTCGTCTCCCTTCCTCTCTCTTTCTCGCGCGCGAAGAATAGAGCTCTCTCACTCTGTCCCTCGCAGGCTCGCGCGCGACTACAGCACTCGGTTTCTCCCTTGTTCGTTCGTTCTTCTCTCTCTGCTGCTGCAACAATTTCTGCAACCTTTGCAGAAGTCCAAACAGGCAGGAGCAACAGATTTAGGGAACCCTAGGCCGAGACTGCATGCCCTCTCTACTCAGGTAAGAATTGTTTTGTAATCCTAAATCTAGGGTTTCGATTTTGCTACGTAATTAGGCCTAATTGATAAATCTTGTTTCGATTAGGAAGCGTTGCAGATCTTGGAGTGGATTGAGGAGACATTTGGATGGAAGTCGTGAACTGTGAAAACCCTAGGTGAGGGATTCTCGTTTCCTTTGATTAATTAACTAAAATTAGGGTAAATTTAGAGTAAGACTGTATCGCATATGTTAGGATGCATTTTCTGATATATTATATGTAATTGGTGAGGTTAAGTATATGATAATTCATGAATTAGGCTGTCTGATATGGAAAAAGCCTGTTAAAGGATGATGGGATCAAGTTGAGTTGATTAGAATGGTTTCTCTTAGAGTTTAATTTGACGAATGCATGAAAATAGTTAGAAATTGGGATTTGAGTTTAAAGATTTATGCAGTCTTTTCATTATAAGTTGTTCTGCATATAGGAAATCAAAATACAACTTCTATATTATGAAAATAGATTTCAATTCCTTGAAAATGACATATGGTTTGAAGAAATCGGATGAAAATCAAAAAGTGTATGATTTTTCAATGATTTTTCCATTTCGTAGGAAACTTATTTATTTTAAACGTATTTCCAATTTTGATTGGTTTTAGAATTGAATCAGACTTGATTTTGATTTGATTAATTATTTATAAATGGAATGAAATTGATGACATTGGAGTATATTTATAAATCAAAGAATTTGGATTTGTACAAAATTTGGAAAAATGGATAAACCCTAAAAATATTTGGAAATTGATGAAATGAAAATCTCGAAAGGTGATTGTGTAAATGTGTTGATGTTTGCTTAGTTTGGGTGTGAAAATCAAGTAAATGAATGTTATAGTGTGCAGGAAATTTCAGTATATGAAAAGTTTGATTTAAGTTTTAAATGAACACATATTGAGGGGAGAAACCCTAAGGAAACATGTACAGGAAAATTTAGAACTTTGGGTATAAAATTTAATGGGTTTTAATGTGATTTTGAGTGTTAAAATATGTAATTATAAAGAATGAGCAAAAGCATGTGTTTGTACTTATATGATAAATGTATGGTGTTGCATTGATGTATTGAAGAGAAGAAGTTGGTAAAGAATTGTGAATAAAAGTGTGTTGTTGGTATATATGCTGGCTCTTGTATGCGGCGAGAGATTGGATTGGTGTGAGCTTTGTGCAAGAGTGGTTGAATACCAACACTTGAGTCTTGTGGACATGTTGTATGCATGAACAAAATATGAGGAGTTAGGGTAGTGGCCTAAAGGACTTGACATGATATTGGAAATTTGAAAGTGAAAAACATGTATTTTAGTCAATTGAACAACATGTAATCGTTTAGCATAACTTTCTCTACACAACTCCAAATGACATGAGGTTTTCTGCCTTAGACACTAGATATCTTTAGCTTTAAAAATGAAATAAGAACCCCCTGATTTGAAAATGTGTATTAGAAGTTATAGCATGTTTCCTATAACTGCGCAATTTTGAAACTTGCTGATTTTATACATTCGTAAGTGTTGGATGTCTTGATTGAGGGGAACACTTTTTCTTCGCTTCGTGGTATTATTGGAGAGTGCGCTACCCTTCCTCACACTATGAGTGGGACCCTAATCTCTTGCATGAAATAGTGAAAATCTGATTTTACTGTGTTTTTAAATAAAACATGCTTTGATATGCATTTATTCGACGTGTGGTATTAAATCTCAAATCTGTTTTGTGATTATTGGAGTGTCGTAAACTTATGTTTTCTATGACTATACATCTATGTTTGAAAATGAAACAAAAATTGTGCCATTACTTAAAAATTTGATAAGTTTCCTTTTTTATCGTTGCATTGGTATGCTGTTTTGAAATGATTTGATAAAATGTATTGGCATGTGGATTTGAAATGTTTTGATGAACTATGTTGGTTGGATGCCCACTAGTTATGTGATGATTTGATTCTTACCTGTGGGACGTTGTGCCCTTGTGATACTATGACGATGACATTGATGATTCCGTAGCTATGAAGGGCGTTTGTAGAGGCACGAGTGCCCGGATATGCTTTGGCCAGAGGTATCTGCAAATGTCGTGATTGTGATATGTATGGACCCGGTTGAACCAGGTATTGGGGAGGTCCGTCAGCATAGGCGGTCTAGTACCGGGAGTTGTTTGTACATGATTGTGATGTTTCGTATAGGCCCAATTGAATCGAAAGGGGAGATCCGTCAGATATAGGCGGTCTAGCACTGGGAGTTGCTTGTACGAGCCAACGTCGGGGTAGAGAATAACTTTTGAACATTTATGCATAACAAAACCCCCGATGCGTCTGTCCTTGGTCATGGTTGACCTTTGTCAGGATCATTTTTTGCTTGCTCTATGATATACTTGATTTTTAAATGGATGCATATATGTGTGATATCGTGTGAAATAAGAACCCCCTGATTTGAAAATGTGTATTAGAAGTTATAGCATGTTTCCTATAACTGCGCAATTTTGAAACTTGCTTATTTTATACATTCATAAGTGTTGGATGTCTTGATTAAGGGGAACACTTTTTCTTCGTTTCGTGGTATTATTGGGGAGTGCGCTACCCTCCCCCATACTATGAGTGGGACCCTAATCTCTTACATGAAATAGTGAAAATCTGATTTTACCGTGTTTTTAAATAAAACATGCTTTGATATGCATTGATTCGACGTGTGGTATTAAATCTCAAATCTGTTTTATGATTATTGGAGTGTCGTAAACTTATGTTTTCTATGACTGTGCATCCATGTTTGAAAATGAAACAAAAATTGTGTCATTACTTAAAAATTTGATAAGTTTCCTTTTTTATCGTTGCATTGATACGTTGTTTTGAAATGATTTGATAAAATGTATTGGCACGTGGATTTGAAATGTTTTGATGAACTATGTGGGTTAGATGCCCACTAGTTATGTGATGATTTGATTCTTACCTGTGGGACGTTGTGCCCTTATGATACTATGACGATGACATTGATGATTCAATAGCTATGAAGGGCGTTTGTAGAGGCACGAGTTGCCCGGATACGCTTTGACCAGAGGTATCTGCAAATGTCGTGATTGTGATATGTATGGACCCGGTTGAACCAGGTATTGGGGAGGTCCGTCAGCATAGGCGGTCTAGTACCGGGAGTTGTTTGTACATGATTGTGATGTTTCGTATAGGCCCATTTGAACCGAAAGGAGAGGTCCGTCAGAGATAGGCGGTCTAGCACTGGGAGTTGCTTGTACGAGCCAACGTCGGGGTAGAGAGCAATTTTTGAACATTTATACATAACAAAACCCCTGATACGCCTGTCCTTGGTCATGGTTGACCTTTGCCAGGATCATTTTCGGCTTGCTCTATGATATACTTGATTTTTAAATGGATACATATATGTGTGATATCGTGTGATCGATTAAATGAGTTCATTTTACTTTATTGCAAAATTTGAATTATTGGTTATAAATGATATTATTTGACACTCCAATATTCACCTACACTATTTGTACTTGAGATTAATCCCCTCACTCACTAGGTATCTTTCTTGATACTCATCCCTCTTCTTTCCTCCCTCAGACAGGATTTTTGTGCTGGAGCAACACTTCAGAGTTTAGAAATTTTGACGAATTTGGTTATTCGGGATGGTGAAGTTTAAGTTTAAATTGAAAATATAAATTTCGCACTTTATTTCGACCCTGCGTGGTCTGAATATTGAGATCCGTAGTTGACCGTGTACATTTTTATGGGATGACTGTAATATTTATGGACATTGTTGTGAAACTCTCCTATTATACTTGCATTGAGGCATTTGTAAATATTTAAACTCTTTACTTGAGAAATTATTGTATATTATATAAAATTTAGATTCGTTCGGTCTGGCGGCTACTCATGCTCTAGTTGGACATGACAGTAGAGGTTTGTGGTTAGAACTGTTGGTGATTTGTTAGCCTTGTGTTGTCTGGATGTCGGTTGTAAAATTTATTGGTTTCGGAGAGGTCGGGATGGTCATTTATTTATTTGACAGGATGATTATTAATATATAGATTTAAACAGGTCTATTTGTACATGGGAAACCTCCGATTTATGGGGAGGTTCTGCTCGATTTTCTGTAGAAATATAGTCGGTATTCAGGGCAATGAGAGACTGTTTACGATCCCGATTCGAGGCGTGACAGGGTATGCATTTTTATGGATAATAAGAAAACGTTTATTTGAAAATTTTGATTGCAAAATCCAAACTTTGAATCGAACGGAGTTTTGATTTCTTAGTCAAAAAACAAGATTCAGGAATATTTTGTTAGAGAGAGAATTTTTAAAACGTTGATCAAGATATCTCCTATTTTTTTATTGTTGTAAATAAACGATGCCATAAAGGGTTATTTTTCGATTCATTTTCATGCAAGTTTAAATAGAAATGGCATACTTCAATTTTTATTTTCTTTTCATATTTTTAAGGCTTAAATTATATGACGGTTGAAAAATTCGTTCTACTCTATGTTTTTATGCATTTACTTTCTATTTTACTTGTTTGTCAAATATTGTTAAAACATAATATTAAATAAAAAATATAGTGTTTAATTTTTATCAATATTGTTTCTGGTGGAGATTAAAAATATATTTTTTTGGCTAGTCTAATCTCTTTAGGCTTTCTAATGGCATATTCATTGGAAAATCAAGTTATAATTGGATTATTTGGCCTTTGAACCTATTATTTGGCTACTATTAAATTATTTGCTCCATTAAAAAGTATTGATTAATTTTGTTAAAATTTGGATAAGAATTTTTTTTATAAAAAAAAATGTCAATCTCTTTCGTATATTGACTTAAATCAATATCCCTTATAAATATTTTTTTCAAAATAAAATAATTAAATTTAATTAAGATCATGTTAAAATTTTAATATAAAAATATTAAAAATGATGATTTTTAATTATTTTTTAAATAAATTTAAATATCATTTTAAATTCTATTTTTTAGCTAAAAATTTTTATTTTAGTGAAAAAAATATAATAAACTGTTAGAAAACAAAATAGAAGTAAGTTGATTTTTTTTTTTTAAGGACTTGAATTTAATAAATTGGGCTTTATATAAAAATTATTTAGGTTTTCAAATAAGTATTATCATTGGATACCAGGCGGCTCCATATATTGGTAGGGTACAAATCTCATCTTATCTTCTCTCTCACTGACCAATTCACATTGAGAGCGATTATGTCGGCCTCTGACGATGTATTGATCGATATTCTTTTGAGGGTTCCGGCGGAATGTGTGGTCCGATTCAGGTGTGTATCAAAGCACTGGTCTTTTCTAACTCGAAACCCTAATTTCATCGCTTCTCATCTCTCTCGTTCCAATTCGAACGACGAGGACGATGATGATGGCGATTTCAGTCTCATCTGTCTTCGAGAATACAACAACGAAGCCTTGTGGGATCATTTGAATGACATCATTTCTCGAGAAGACGTATTCCCAGCAAAATTGATTTGCCTGTCGGGAGCAGATTTTAGGGTGCGTAACGACATCGAAATCCCATCGAGAGCGAGAGATTATTGTTGGCCTGTGTTGTCTGGTTCTTGCAATGGCATACTCTGTCTTCAATATGGCCACCCTACGGACGCGGATGCTGGAATTGCTCTTTGGAATCCAGCCACCGGAGAACTCAAGCTTGTTCCTCCTATTGTTCTTCGTTGGCCCCCGGCCATGTGCAATCGGAGGTTCAGCATTGGGTTTGGTTACGATTCCAAAACGGATGATTATAAGTTATTAAGACTTATCGATTATTATTGTGATCCTGATGTCCCTTGTTGTACCCACCTCTACTCAATGGCGACTGATTGTTGGAAAGAGCTTGATCAGCATCCGATTCTCAGTTATGAACCCTTCCATAAAGCATATGTAGATGGGGCTTTTTACTGGAATGGTTGGGGTGTCATCCAGTCATTTGATATGGTGGATGAGAAATTTCACAGACTACCCATGCCTATTGTGCCAAATATGAACGGGTTATGGAATGAGAGTCTTGTAAACTGGAAGGGATCCCTTGGCCTCTGTGCTTACGAAATAACTGAGGAAAATATGAAGGAGTTTCACATTTGGGTGTTGAACACGGATGGGGAATCGTGGACTAGACTTCTCAAAATTGCAACAACCAATCCATATCTACAGTTCTACAGTTACAGTTACTATCTCATTGGGCAGCGGAAGCATGGAGAGATCATTTTCTTATCTAAAGATTATGATTGTGGTGCTTGGAAAATTTTTGTCTTTGATCACCAAACACAAGAATCCAGAATCCTTTACCCACCTTTGCAGCATCCTGGGGAGCCTATCTATTGTTTTGATTCTTACAAGGCAAGCCTTGTGACTTTAAAAGGAGCCGTAGAGCTTGATGAGCACAGTTTTTGAAATATGGTGATAGATCCATACATCTCTTTTGTACTCAATCCACCTGATTTTGCTGAGCGCAAACACTATTGTCAACATTTCTACCCACTGTTACTGGTATGTACATCTCTCAGTGGCGATGTAATTTTGAAGTTATATCCATCTATCGTAGTTTGCTATCATATGGATATGTGATAATTGAGACTAATGTTTTCATAACTACCATTCATTTCTTATGGTATTTTTTTTTATTATTTTTTTATTTTTTTTTATAGCTTCTATCCCTATTTGGCGTCAATAGTTGTTGCATGGTTCGATGTATAGAAATGATAAAAAACTATGAGTTTATATTTTTCATTGGTTTCACTAATGGTACTAGAAGTCCATTGAAAAATTGATCGACTTGAGCTAGAGCTAATGTCGAATTGTCTACCAGTATTGTACAGACTACTAATTGGATAGTAAATGGTAGTTTTAGTTATTTGATAAAGTACTTGATTAGACCACCGGAGGTTTCAAGCCATGTCTGCCTCATAAAAATTTTGTTGATAGATGTTGTTTGGAACACTTCTTATTTAATTAATTCATAAGAACAGAAAGGTATTGAATTATTATGGTGTATGCGAGAATCTTGAGATCATATAGGTTTCACTTGTTGAAATGGATGAGCCTCAAATGTTGCATCTCTCAACACGAAAAGTACAGTGACCTAGCTTTGCTTTAGGGGTGTGGCAACTCATGAACTCCCCCTTGTTCAACTCACTGAATCTCGTTTGAGTTGTTTCTTTTCGAGGGAGAGTGGGTCTGGTTCTAAACTTGTTTGAAGTAGTAACTTTGTTGGGCTGGGTTCTAGGATTGGATTAGAAAATGAAGGTAATTTAGTTTTTAGCTCTCTTTCTCTTCCCAAAGCTAGCATCCATTCTCTTCCAAAACCCCAAAATATTTTCTCCGTAATTGGGATTTTCCTGTCTCTCTCTCCCTCCCCATTGTCACCAATCAAGTTTGCTCCTTTTGTTATCCCTCTCCTCCCTGATGTATCTCTTCCCTGATGTAGAGGCGGACTTAAGCCCTGAAGGCAGGGGTGCAAAAAATTTAAACATTGGTAGGGAATGCTAACTTATATAGTTAAGTTGGTGCAAAATAGATATTAATCATAAACGCTAATTGAATTTTAGAAAATTAAGGGAATGCAATTGTCCATCCAGGCTCTTCCTAGGTTCACCTGTGCTCTGTGCCACTAACCTCCAACCTCAGTTGTCATAAATTCAGGCACATATCATACTGTGAAAGTAGAAGTAAGATATGTTGGTTCTTACATGAGTTTAGCTTCGTCTCGTTCCGACCCAACTTGTTCTTCACCTCCACCAAACCCCCCCCCCCAAAAAAAAATGAAAAGAAAAGGCATGTGCTCCTGTGGAGCTCATTGTTCTCCCATGTGTTAATTCACTGACGTGGTGTTATTTGAAGTTTTGATGAAGCAATCTTTGCCGGTATTGACAATAGAATAAAATCAGAATGCTTTTTGTCAATGTGGTAAAAATCTTGAGAAACCATTAGATAGTCCCCTAAGGGAATTGATGGGCCTTGGTTGTGATGAATCAACATAAAAAATTATACTGTGCAGGTTAGTGTTCTCTGATGTGTTGATTAATTTTTCTATGCCGAAAGCACTGCTATACTTGGAGGACCGATTTGTTCTCCTATAACAGGGAATTGAAAAAAATTTGGAAATTATTTTTTTAAATGCATTCTGACTTTTTTAGTTTGGTGCTATTGTGCATCATTTTATTTTAAATGCCCCATTGGCTTCGTAAAAGGGGGGAAAACAGGCCAGAGCAGAACACGAAAAGAGAAGTCAAAGGAAACAAACACAAGGGAAAGGGGGATGATAACATAATTGGCCGTTATTTTTAAAGTATCGATCAGAAGGTAAAAGAATACAAAAATAAAAGAGAGAAGGGAGAAAAAAAAAAAAAAAAAAACACCTTGCGGGGTTTTGATCTTTGATTCAAACCTATGTTCTTGTACGCATCATTTTTCCTTTTTGTGGATGTAAGAGCACTCCGTGAGAGAACAAATTAGGTTTTACTTTGACCCGACCATTAAATTTCAACCAAAAAAAAAAAAATAGTGGTTAACAGATTTTTAACATAATTATAGACTAGAAATTATTTATACAACAAAAGTTAAAAGCAAATAGCAAATCAAAAGTTAAAAATTCATATTTGAAAGTTGTTTTTATTATGTTATTATTTTTTAGCTTTATCAAAAGCGCATTGTATCTTTAGAGGAGGCAATGTTTTTGGATGTCCATGTTTTGTAGTCCATGTCCCTCAACGATAACTTAAGTGATAGAATCTTCAACTTTCATCATTTTTTTCTGGATTCGATTCTGTTTGATTGCATCTTTTTGTACTAAAAAAATATTTTATAGTCCATGACTAAAGTTTGACAAGACAAAAAACACGGATAATAAGTTTTGATGGTTTATTTAGCAACCTTTTTTTTTAAAAAAAAAGAAATATCTTTTAAAAGAAAATATCTAATAATTTTTTTTCTCTAATATAAACTCTTGAGGCTTTGTAATGATATATTCATTGAAAAATGAAGTTGTAATTGGATTATTTATCGTTTCAATCAGTTATCTGGCTAATGTTAAATTATCTACTTCATTAAAACAAAAAATTAATTAATATTGTCAAATTTTGGATAAGGGAAAGGGTTTTAAAAAATAAAAGGTCAACCTCTTTAGTTTCGTGACTTAATAATCCCTTTAAAAACACTTTGTTTCAAGCAAAAAGTTAAATTTAATTAATATCGTGTTAAAATTTTTACATAAAAAATATTAATACAATCATGATTTTAATTATTTTATAAGTAAATTTAAATCTTATTTGTAAACTCTATTTTTCTACTAAAAAAATGTTAACTTAATAAAAAATTAATATAAATATTATAAAACAATATAGAAGTAAATTGAAGGTTTTAAAAAAGAACTTGAGTTTAATAAATACTGGAATAAAAGTTCCGTTCAACTTCCACAACCTAGTCCCATATTGTTAAACATCGGAGATATGCTTGATCATATGATCATGTCAATTGTTACATGCGTTTGTATGCTTTGAGCCTAAGGCCAAGCTAGGGACACTTTGCAAACATATGCTAAAATGGGTTTTACTAGATTGATTTTAAAAGTAAAATGTTGAAATCGGATCAAGCCTCTCTGCAAAGTTTTTGAGTTAAAACAGCTAGCAGACCATAAAAACTAATAAACAAAATTAAGGAAGAAATATTTGCCTGCTCGATATCTTAGGTAGTGATATGTAAGCTCATTCTTGTGTGTGTTTGTGTACACATACACATATTATATATATTAATAGACATATATATATATATATATATATATATATATATGTGTGTGTGTGTGTATGTGTATTTCTGTATGTGGGTCTGTGTCTGTGTTTGTTTCTAATTATGGGTGTAAGGCTCGAGAACAAGTAAGCAAACAAATGCCTTGCCAACAAAACTCTCACGGTTGTAACCAAAAGTGTTATACTATTTAATCATAAATTTTAAATTTAAATTATAAAAATAATAAAAAAAAAAGATTTAAAGGAGTTAATTTCTTAATAGGTTATACCGACGGATAAACACTCCTACACAAAAAAGAAAAAAAAAAAAAGGCAAATGCCTTGCACTACTAAAAATATATACAATCATGGGTGAAAACAGTATAATTAAATACTATTAAAAATTAATAAAAAAAATAATACTATTAAAACTATTAAAAAATTATTAATTAAAAAATTTAATAAAAAATATAATTAATAAAAAAATTAAAAAATAAGCAAATGCCTTTTATTTAATTTAATAAAAAATTAAATACTATTAAAAATTAATTAAAAAATTATTAATTAAAAAAGAAAATATATAATTAATAAAAAATTAATTAATAAATTTTTATTAATCAACTTTAAAAAAGATTTCAAATGAGGTATACTTTTATTACGAAAAATAGACCACTGGTTTAGAAATTGTTACCGAAATCCGAAAATTCAACCTCTCATGGGTTTCGATTTCTTTTTTATAATAAATATTTTTTTGAAATTTTTAGACCATTTTAAATTTGTTATCTTGTAAATGAATTAGAGGTTGAATTTCATATTTTGGTGATAATTTCTAGTCTAGTGGTCTATTTTTTTGTAATAAAAGCATGCCTCATTTGAAATCCTTTTTACAATTGATTAATAAAATTTTATTGATTAATTTTTTATTAATTATATGTTTTCTTTTTTAATTAATAATTTTTTTTAATTTTAATTTTTGATTAATTTGTTTATAATTTTTAATAATATTAATTAGTATTTAATTTTTTATTAATTTTAAATTTTATAAAAATTTAAAAATTTCAAAAATTTATAAAAAAAAAAAAAAAAGCAAGATCACGTTTTCAGAAAGCGAGATCCCAGATCTCAAAATCACCATTCTAGGAATTCAAATAAAAAAAAAAAAAAAGACCCCATTTGTGGGATTTTTTTGGGAAATGACGCCATTCTGGGAGATAACCTAGAAATCTAATTAATATGGGGTTTGAGAGTTTTGAGGTTTGAAGGGCATGCTATGAAACGAAGTTGAGATGGTAAGATGGAGATTTGTGTGGAATCTAAAGGTTTTGGCTCTTCAATGTTGAGGAAAGAGATGATTCCTCAGCATCTTATTCTTTTTGTTTTGAGATGGAAAGAGATGTCTGTTTTGGAAAACTTATTCTTTTTGTTTAGTTTTTTCCCTTTTGGGGGGGGGGGGGGCGTGGGAGGGGGGGAATCTCTTGGAGAGGAGAATCACTTCATGGGCTTAGTCTCTTATAATCTAATTTTTATGGCATAAGGTTGCCAATGCTGTTCGGGTAGCTTCTCATCGTAGCCTTTGGAAGTTTTGTGCCTGTTGTATCATATCCATCTTCTAGTATGTTTCAGAGTGAAGTTGGATAATTTTTATCAATATGGAGTTCGGACAAGATAAAAAAAATAAAATTTTTTCACTAGTGTAACCTCTTTGAGCTTTGTAACGGTGTTTTCATCCAAAAATCAAGTTATAATTGGATTATTTATCCTTTAAATTAATTATCTGACTAATGTTAAATTATTTACTATATTAAAATAAAAAATTGATTAATGTTGTCAAAATTTGGATAAGGGAAAAGTTTTTTTAAAAAAATAAATACAAGGTCATTTTCTTATTTTATTTTTATATAACGTATCTGAAATCATACTCTCATTAATCTGTCCAAATATTATCAAGTAGACTTTTCTTTTTTTCATTCCAAGTTTCAAAGTCAAGGCCAATCTCTTTAGTATAGTGACTTAAGCCAATACCTCCTATAAACATTTTGTTCAAAGAAAGTTAAATTTAATTAAAATGGTATTAAAATTTTAAAATAAAAACATTGTTTAAAGCAGATATGCCCGGCAAAATTGAGAGCAGATTTTAGGGTGCGTAACGAAATCCAAATCCCATCGAGGGCTAGAGATTATTGTTGGCCTGAGTTGTCTGGTTCTTGCAATGGCATACTATGTCTTACGTATGGCGACTATAATGGCGCCGGGATTGCTCTTTGGAATCCAGCCATTGGAGAAGTCAAGCTTGTTCCTCCTATTGTTCGTAGTTGGCCCCAGGAGTTCGATTCAAGTCCATCCATCCGCATTAGGTTTGGGTACGATTCCAACGGATGATTATAAGGTATTAAGACTTGTTAATTTTTATGATGATGCCTGTTGTTATACCCACCTGTACTCACTACCGACTGATAGTTGGAAAGAGCTTGATCAGCATCGGGATGTCAGTTCTGGACCCTTCGACCTAGCATATGTAGGCAGTTTTTTTTTTTTTTTTTTTTTTTTTTTTTTTTTTTTTTTTTTTTTTTTATTGGTATGGTGGGGATGTCATCCTTTCATTTGATATGGCGGATGAGAAATTTCACGAAATACCCAGGCTAACGGGCTACGGGCAAACCAGTCTTGTCAACTGGAAGGGATCTCTTGGCCTCTGTGATTGCCAAGATAAAACCAAGGAGTTTCACATTTGGGTGTTGAACGCGGATGGGGAATCTTGGACTAGACTTCTCAAAATTACAACCACCACCTATCTAGATCTATAGTTTTACTGTAACTATCTCATTGGGCAGCGGAAGCATGGAGAGATGACTTTCTTATCTAAGGATGGTCATCCTAATTGGGAAATTCTTGTCTTTGATCCCCAAACACAAGAAACCAGAACGCTTTGCTCACCTTTGCAGCGTCCTGGGGAGTTTATCTCAAGTTTTTATTCTTACAAGGCAAGACTTGTGACTTTAAAAGGAGCGGTGGAGCTTGTTGAGCACGATTTTTGCAATATGGTGATAGATCCATACCTCTCTTTATTATCCAATCCACCCGATTTTGACGAGCGCAAACACTAATGTGAACATTTCTACCAATGGTTGCTGGTATGTACATCTATCAGTAGCAACTTTATTTTGAAGTTATATTTATCTATCATTGTTTGCTGTTATATGGGTGTGTGATAGTTTTTTTTTTATTATTATTTGATATAAGGGTATGTGAAAATTGAGACTAATGTTTTCACAACTTCCATGCATTTCTTATGGTAATTTTCCCCCCTTTTGGTTTCTATCCCTAATTGGCTGCAGTTGTTGTTGCACGGTTTGACACATAGAAATGATAAAAAACTATGAGTTTATAATTTTCATTGTTTTCACTAACGTTAGTAGAAGCCCATTATAAAATTGATCGACTTGAGCTAGTACTAATGTCGAATTGTCTGCCACTTGTGTACACGACTAATTGGATAGTAGATGGTAGTGTTGGTTATTTGAGGAAGTACTTGATTAGACCACCGGAGGCTTCGAGCCATGTTTGCCACCGAAAAATATTGTTGATGGATGTTGTTTGGGATACTTTCATTTAATTCATTCATAAGAACAGAAAGGTATTAAATTACTATCGTGTATGAGAGAATCTTGAAATCATATGGATTTCACTTGTTGAAATGGATGTGCCTCAAATGTTTACATCTCTCAAGACGAGAAGTATAGTGACCTTGCTTTGCTTTAGGGGTATGGCGACTCATGAACTCCCTTGGTTCAACTCACTGAATCTCGTTTGAGTTGTTTCCTTTCAAAGAAGGTTGGGTTTGGTTCTAAACTTGTTTAAAGTAGCAACTTAGATGGGCTGGGTTGTTCTAGGATTGGATGGAAACTGAAGGTAATTTAGTTTTTATCTCTCTCTCTTCCAAAATTTGAGCATCCAATCTCTTGCAAAACCCCAAAATATTTTCTCCGTAATTGGGATTTTCCTCTCCCCCTCCCCCCCCCCACCATTGTAACCAATCAAGTCAGCCCCCTTTTTATCACTCTACTCTCTGATGCTACTCGCCTCCAACCTTTATTGTCCTAAATTCAGGCACATATCATACTGTGAAAGTAGAAGCAAACAGAGACCATGTGATTTTATATAACATTGAAGCAGAAAATATAATGGATCCGTGAGAAACGTACATAAAGGGGCAGAATAAGTGCTACTGCACTTCATCTTGTCTTGAGCCAATGGCAGAAGAATAAGTATTATTTTGTATTGAGGATGACTTTAGGACGCTGTAGGTCAAATTATGGGAATTTTATATCTTCTGTTCGACCTTTTTCGTCTTGGCAATTTTTGTAGAGCTCGGCTTGATGATGCTTACAGTTTTTAGGCTTTGTAGCTGAGTCGAGACATATTTTTACTTCTGCAAGAATCTTGTCACCAGGTTCTCCTATACATAACAAGTTCGGTAAACACTTAGTTTCCTTCTTTATAGCATCCACAAATGTCCGGAATGTGTATTTTTTTCCTCTCTCAATTCCTGCAGCTGCATGAATAAATAAATAGTAGATTTAAATGATATATATATGTATGTATATATATATATATATATTATATTTTTATCAAGAACAAATGCGAACCGTTAAAAAACTTTGTCACCGGATACTTGTCAAACAAATCAAGTGTTAGGTCAAAGTACTTCTGCGTAGTCTTTTGAGAGCACCACCCGTGATCCATCCACTCGTGTTGCCAGAATATATAATTTTTATCGGCAGTGTTCTCAAAACTAGGCCATTTGCTTTTCATTTTCTCTTCAAGCGCTGGATTCTGTTAACAGGATTATAAACCCATTGTTATATATATATATATAAAAGAGTTTTGAACCAAAAAATTTCACTTACCAATGGCTGACGAAATGGACGGCCCGGTTGTTCACAAATAGTACCATTAATCCACAGACCATGGATGAAAAATTCTGGCATAATTGGTTGGTAACAAGATATGGGCTTTCCGTCTCGATCTTTTCCCATACAAACTCCCGGACGCCATTGCATGACCAAGGTGTAATTATCAATGATGACTTGGGCTGTGGTGGAAATGGAGAAGAGGCTTAACGCCAACAGAAACAAGAAAAAAAGGTTCTCCATTTCAGCGTGCACAAAACACAATAAGAGTGACAGTGGTGAAGCTACCAAACAGAAAAAAGAGTGACAGTGGTGAGAGTGGTGAGGAAGAGTGGGGTTGTTGCTGTTCTTATAGCCCCAATGTTTTCTGAATTAAGGAAGTCATTTGAATTGAAGTAGGGGCACTCATTAAATGTGAAAGAATATTTGGACATGCAAAACTATACTCTAATGACGATGTTCCTGTGGAATAATTTCATATATTGAGGAACTATTGATACTTAAAGTCTTTAATCTGAGTGACAATTTTGGGAGCTTCACAACTTACATTTAATTAAAGTGTACTTTTATAATATTAATGGAATAAATTATTGTATTTTTCCATTTTCAATAACTGTATTCAACAACCAACCACCACCATCCATCAACAATTTAAATTATAAGTTTAGACTCCCTTGGTATTTTTGAGTTTATTTTGCACTTCTTTTTTTTCATAAATAAATTGCTTCCAACTATATGTATAATTATATTATACTTTCAATTAATGGGGTTTGGTGTAAATGTACATTACTATATTATTACACTAAAATAAATCATAAATTATTTTTTATTTCTCATTTAATTGTGTGGTAATGTGAGAAAAAATATTTACTTTTCTATTTTTCTAGTCTAAATAACTTTAAAATTATAATTTATCAGATTACAGGTTCTCAGTTTGGGCAATGGTCTAATTTCTATCCTTAATGAATCGAATCATCAACTGTGTGTGAATTAATAAGTCATGGGATTAAAGAGGGTAAGGGGAGTGGAGTATTGATAGTAATGTTTAAGGGAGGCATATTACTATATAGAGTCATTTGTTTCATTACGTCCCTGGCCTGACCCTGCATTACCATATTCAGACTGAGTTTCTAAATTAGGGCACTCATGCCATTAATTATGAAAGAAAATCCATTTTCGTGGACACACAAACCATAATGAAGGATGCTGAAGAATAATTTAAATGAGAAACTATTAAAGTGAATATAAAATATTCTCTAGACATTACTATCAATATTAATTCATTAGTTCAATTGAATTTGCACCCTGAATTCATTAATTCAATAGATAAAAAAAAAGTGTTAAAAAAAATATTAATCTGATTATAGTTTATAATGTAGCAGACACACTTTAATTATTCTAAAATATTGGTTTAATATAAACATAAAAAAGAGTAAATTGCTTATGTCATTAAGCTGGCCCATTCATATTTTTATATATAAATTTCCAAGTCACACACAAACTATATATTGAGAAGGAATAATTTTTGGGTGCATGAATTGGCTGAATATTAAAACATCTTCAACCCTTAAATAGATTAAACTCACTCATACACCAGTTCCTGTTTTAATATAAGAATGTTTTTATAATGGAGAAACTGTGGTGAATGAGTTCACCCGTGAATCAATTTAAATGATAATTTTAATTTATAAAATATTTCTATTTCTATTTATACAATAATTTTAAGCCAGTTTGACCAATTGCATTAAATTAATTCTAATTAAGCCAAAGTTAAGGTGGTTGTTTTAATTGAAAACTCATAATAGTAGAATTTCTATTCTTATATTTTTAAAAAACTTTTAGACCGATTGATATTTGACACTAATTTCAGGTGGGGCCCTTTGAACGAACTAGCATTGTGGGTGTTATAATGAACTTTGCTGATCTAATTTACTAATAAATTTAATCTAGATTTGTTAATGATCTCTTTATATTAAGGGTGGTGGAAGTTGAAATTGAGCACTGTTGTGCGCTCTCTCCCTCTCTCTCAATGGTGTTGATCATGTTGAAAGTGTCATTGCCATTATGAAAGCACCCGAGGTAACCCGGATAGAAAATCGGCCCAGCTATAATAACCCAAAATCAGGAATCCACCTAGCACGAAACTGACCAGAATTGGCCGGTTGATTCCAACGGATAGTGAAATCAGCTCAATTCAGCCGGTTCCAACGGCTGCTTTATTTTTTTAAAAATTATTTTCAATTTTACCATTCTCAACAATTATAAAACAACGAGATTTGTCTAAAACATTGGAAGGATGTACTGATCTAATGGAGAAGCATACAAAATTGATGGAAAGCACTTTAGAAGCGTAGATTTGCCTAAAATATTAGAAGGATGATAAGCATTTATTTCCAAATTTACTTCTGTGGAACTTAATGAAGCTCATTCAAGAAATACAACCAACAAAGAGTGAAAAATGTATACATACGCGCGCGCGCGCGCGCAACAAGTGACTGAGGCTCAAAATTTTCTATAATTTTTTTTTTCACTTTTATTTGGACCCAATAAATAATTTGACTTAAAATTTATATAATGCATTACTAATTATAACTAATTTTATATATTATACTAATTAAATAACTTTTATAATTTCTATAAAAAATATAATGTGAAATCAAATTTAAAATAAAAATTATTTAAATTTACAAAACATCTATATCTTAATATACACACATCAAATAAACTATCGCTGGTAACATATTTGAAACAATTAGTTATAGTTTTGGCCACAAACATGCATAAAGATAATTTTCTACGATCATACATACTTAGTGCTAATTTGATAGAGTTTTTTTTTTTTTTTAATTTCTCTTCTCCTTATAAAGAAAAGCAAAAATTAATAACTTTTAAAATTAAATTAAAAGTGATTTGATAATTCTATTTTAAAAATAAATTTATTTTATAACTTTTAAATAAAATAAAAATTAAAAATTAAAAATTAAAAATTAAAAATAAAAAATAAAAAATAAAAATTAAAGAAAAAGAGAGAATATAAACATAAATAAATTTATAATATGGACATATTTGAAATTTTATACTCCTTAAATGAGAATATAAATAAAATTAAAAATTAAAAATTAAATTTTAAAAATAAGAAAAACTAAAAACTCCTCTAAGAACCTTTTACTTAAAAATCACTTTTTGAATTTTTGTTCATTAAAAAAAAAAAAAAAAACTCTTTTTTTAAGAGTTTCTAAAAAAACCCATTTGATGAGATTTCAACAAAAAAAAAAAAAAAACTCTACCAAACAAACTCTTAATAAACATGACTTATTACTATTTAAAAACAATTCCACTACTTAAATTTACAAAATATATATTATAATTCGTTAAATTCGTTAAATTGTTGTGATCATGCAGAAGTAATGGATTATAATATATTAGCAAAAGGATTGTTTATGCAAATCAGGCGTATAATTTACCAAAGGAAGACTCATAGGAGTAACATATCGAAGAGTTTCAATTTTTTTCATGATTCCAAATATATATAGTCTGGATCAATATATCAATAGAATTTAGTATTTAGAATTTAGAATTTTAAAATTTATAGTTTAAGAATTAAGGTGTATGATTTAGAATTTTTATAACCTCTAATATATATATATATATATATATATATATATATATATATATATATATTTCAAAGAAAGGAATAAAAATCAAAAACTTAATATAATATGCAATAACAATTAGAATATATGATGTTTTCTCGCGTATTGTCCACGTCAACAAAATATTTGTTTTCTCCTCACTTGTCTACTTGACAATATGAGGGCAAACCTGAACTCTTTATTGTATTTAGAATTTTAAAATTTAGAGTTTATAATCTAGCATTTAGCATTTATATGATTTATAATTTTTATAGCCTATAATATATATTTCTTATTTCAAAGAAATAAATAAAAACCGAAAATCCAATATAGCAGGCAATAACAAAAGATTGTGTTTTCTCTGGAACTGTGCACGTCAACAAAAAAGTTAGTGTTATCATTTCAATGTCGACTGTTCGCATTTCAGTTGTCCACATGACATTGTGAGAGCAAACCTGAACCACATTTTATCCTATAGGTAGATAGAAATTGAAATTTTAACAGACAAGTGGCTCCGGAATTATTTTAGTGAAAAACCAATTCCCTTTGGAGGCTTCTGGTTATGGTAATTTTTCCTTTTCTTCCAATGTTAGTGGAATTTTGTCAAATAAGTCAAACTCATTTGTCAAAGTAGTTGCCAGGAGAAAATGTTGGTTGCACCCTACCGCAATTTTTGGGGACAAGATAAGAAACATATGAAGCAGAATCTAAAAGATGCATTGTAGATTATGAGAAATATCATCGGGATCACAATGCAAATATTGTTGCAAAACATGCCATGGATATTTGGAAGTTTAGAACAAAACAAGAAACAAGAGAGGTTTTGAAAGCTCTGAAGCAAACAAGAAACAAAGCAGATCGTAACCTATCTCATTTCCTGTTTTAGCAGTTCTCTCGATGTCAGCAACAAGCTTCTTTTCCTGTTAAGAAAAAATTGATTAAATTTTTTTGATGCAAGTGAGTAAACACCTTGAGAGCAAGTAGAAAACTGGTTTTACTAAGCATAGCATACTTCTAATTGTAGAGCTGTAATTTCCCTCTCAATGCCTGAAAAAAGAACCACCATAAAACATAAAAAGTTCAACATTTCCTCCTTCCCAGGAATTTAACGAAATGAAAGAAGCAGCCACCATACAGCAGACTAAATACATAGATAGAAGCATATGCGCATGGAAATATACATATGCATCGCTCTTGACGTACAATTCTTTGAGCAATTAGAGGGTAAAAGTCAAAACTCATCCAGACATGACACAATGTGACGCAGGGAGAGTACTAAAGTTTTATTTAAAAAAAAAAAAAAGACAGCAGTGGCAATAAAATGAAAGGATTACAAGAAGAGAATTGCGAATACAGGTAAGAAGGGGATGAAATTAAATAGGGAAGTATGCTTAATGGACAGGGACCAATAAACATAATTTTTATCATATATGGACGAAGCACTTCTTTAAGTGTACTACAGTGGTGAACATAAGGTACCTGACATCAAGAGGAATCACTAAAAGCTTACACTTTTCGACTCAATTTGGATTGGACCCCCACAAACAGCTCCTTTCTTAAACCTTACTTGCCACATTGTATATGTTGGCAAGTTTGCCCATGTAGAAACTTTACAATGTGCTTGGTCATCACTCAGATATCTTGATGACAGCATGCATTTACGAACATTCATTCCCGGCGATCAAAATCAAAATTGCATTCAAGCATTTTGCTCAAGCATATCATTCATAAACCTACACACTTGAGCGTCAACACTTTAACCACAATATTTCTTGAATTCCTTTTTCTAGCAAACCATATTGATTTTCCTTTTGAACTCAGCACCAATTATAGGGTCCCTGCGATGTTAACCTTTTCCCTTGCTTCAGAAATTAATAAACATTTCATCAATGGCTTTCTTCCACTCATGAACATTAAATTTAAACTTACACCCAGAAACAAGTTTGCAGATGCATTTTTTACAATGCTTTGCTCAACAATCAGTACAGTTACATATACATCCAAGAAGTCTTCTGGTAACCCCTAGTTCCCTTCAAATGAACCGAGTAATCTTCATAATCTTATTAACATTGTAAGTCAACTACGCAATAACCCCCACAAGCTACAACTCTTAAAATCTTGAACAAGATACTACGCAGATTCATAAATTTTCTCCAAATTTATATTGCAGGTGTCGTTTAGTTCAATAGGTGAGTAAGCACTCTTGAAATGGTACCAAAAGCACCAGATCAAATCCATTTCCACCTGCACTACGGTTTCTTGGGAGAAAGGACCCAAGGTTTATGGATGGCTTGGACCAAAAAATAAGAATTTATCTCAAACACCCCAATTATTCGAAAGCAGATAAATTGTTTCTCTTGTAGACTACCCACAATGCGAATAAATTGTGCAAAACAAACTCCACCTATACTTATAAACCTTCTCTTAGTATCGAGAATGTGCCTACATATGCCTTCTAAAATCCGAATTCTTGATGCTCCTAAAACCCAAACTACAAAGTCAATACATACATTCCGAAGCTAACATTCCATGATTACATTAAAAATCTTTTCATTCCATCAGAGGCATCGAAGATTAAAGAGGAAAATGATGAGTCTAACTTAATCAATTGACTGCGATTCCAAAATTCCAATGAATTATAAAAAGAAAAGAAAGTGAAATTTGATGTGATTAATAATCATGACTATAATTGCTCATAATCGTCCTAGGTTTCAACTCTTAATGATTAATTTATTAAAAAAAAAGCAAACACACACACACACACACACACACACACACACACAATACCTCTGATTGCAACAGCCATTTCTCTCTTACTCTCCCGAAGCGCCTCTGCAACCATACAACAATTTTCAAGCATTTGAGGCCAAAAAAAAAAAGCATAAAATTTCTGCTTCCAAGAAAAACATAGAATTTGATGAAATCGAAGGCAGAAACAGACCATGTATTTAGTAAATTAATAAAAAGAGAAGTACACTAAATCAAGAAGCTAGGGTTAATAGCCTAGTTTTAGAGAGAGAAAGAGAGAGAGATGAAAATCGAACCTGGAAAAAGATCCATCGATTAGTTTGAAGAGGTCTGAAGCAGCAGATCGGTGAGATTCAGAGATCGTCGCATCGCAGATTCACAGCAGATCGAGATCGCAAGAATCAGAGCCAGAAATCTCACATGATTTCTGGCCATATCTGCAAAACAAATGAAACAAGAGATCAAAACGACGTGCGAAGCGAAATTGAAGAGCGTGAGAAATTTAGGGTTTCGAAATGAGAGGACCGAGGCTGGTGTCAGGAGAGAGTAGTTTTTGAGTTGGGACAGGGATTTAACTTCCGAGACCAGACAGTCATAAGAGAAGGAAGAACGAGTGTAGTCCACGTGGTAAAATGAGACCAAATCCCAACTCCTTTTTATCCTATTGGTAGATATGTGTGTGTGTGTATATATATATATATATATAAATTTTAAAAAAATCTTTTTACAATTCTTATTATATTTTATTTTATTCCCATACTTGCCACGTATTTTGGTGTAGTTTTATTTATGAGCTAGCTGGAGCCCACCGTATTAGATGTGGTAGCCTATGATTTAAAAAATATAATATTTAAAAAAATTATAATTATCATAAAAGTAATAACTCTTAATTTATCCTTTTTTTTTAATTTGACTATTAAATTGATTAAATAAAAAATAATTAAATTGAAAGAGAAGAAATGTGAGTGAAAATTATATTTAAATATTAAAAATTAATAATATTTAAATATTGTAAAATGTTTTAAAAGTTGACGAGAATATAATTTTTGTTATAATTTTAAATGAGTTTAAATATTTATACAATTATTGAATATTATAAATTTTGTAAATATTATTTAAAGGATTAGACATGATTTTTTTTTTAATATCGTAAATAGATTCTTTGTATAATTTTTTAAGCAATTTGACATATATTTCTTATTAACACAAATGTAATAACCTTAAAAGTAAAAGTAAGAAATGGAATTATAAATTTTAATATAGACAATATTTATGATAAAATAAAATTAACAAGATAAAGTATGCAAAACAAATATGTTAGGACATGTTAATTTTAAAAGGAAAATATAATATAGGATTGAATAATTTTTCTTCTTTTTTTTTTCATTTGAGAACTAAAATAAAGGTGCAATTGAAAGTTATAAATTTTAATATAGATTTAAATTATAAATAGTTTTAATATTGTATATGAAAGGTAAGTATTATTTGAAAGAAATCTATAGATCAAGTCCATAATATTTGAAAATTCAACAGATTTAGTTGTTAAAACTTTTAGTGTAACAAATTCAATCTAAAAAGTTTCAAGTTTTAAGAATTTTGGAATTATTAACAGAAAAATGATATCAAATAATGGTCCATTTGTTGTTATATTAATGATATTTTAGATTTGTATTGAAACTGAATTTTAATATAAGAAATTTAATTGTAAAGCTAAGCATGGAACAATAGGTGAACCATTAATCCACGTATTTTTCTTCTTAGATAGACTAAAATTCATAAAAAAATAAACACTAAGGATTAAATCTAGCAAATTAAAAACTTTAGAGATTAGATCTGTCGAATCCAAATATTAGATATTAGATGTGTCAATTTTGTTGGAACATGTCTATAGCAATGGAACTCTTTTAATGTTTTGTCCTATTGTTTACGATTTTTAGTCTGAACAATTTTTTAATCTATTAGGCTATATAGTTTATTAATTTTTTTTTCTTCTTTCTTTCCACTGTTACAAGAAGATGCTCAAAGTATGGTGGGAGGGTATACTTGTATAATTATTTAAGAATCAAGAGGATATACAAAACTACTCCAATGATAGAGAAATTAAACTTATGAGTCATATTATGAAATTATAGAAAATAGTGATTGAGTATAGATTGAAATTGGAGATAAGCGTGTTTTATAATCAATTTGGATTTATATCAGAAAAATCCACTATCGAAATAATCTATTTACTGAAATATTTGATAGAGACATTTAAAATATAGAAAAGAAACCTATATATGATATTCATTGACCAATAAAAAGTACATGATAGGATTCCAAGAGACATATTATGGTAAGCGTTGATGAAGAAAGGGAATTTCTATCAAATGTATCAATCTTATTAAAAATATGTATCATGGAATTATCACCAATATAAAAATTTACGAAAGATAAGTGATAATTTTCCATTAAACATTGGACTACACCAACGATCGACATTAAGTCCAATTCTATTTATAATAGTGATAGATAAAATCACAAAATGTATTCAAAATGAAATATCATAGTGTATACTTTTTGTAGATGATATAGTGTTGATAGATAAAACTAAAGATAATATTAATACTAATTTAGAGTTATTGAGGGACATGAATTCAGAGCATTCAGATTGAACTGATCTAAAATGGAGTACATGAAATACACATTTAGTGATAATTATCAGAACGATGAAAAATGATTACGTTAGAAGGACATGATGTACCAAAAAGTAAATGTTTTAAATATTTTAGATCCATTATCCAAAATGACGATAATATAGATGGAGATATAAATTATAAGATCTATGCAGATTGGATGAGATGGAGAAGGGCATATGAAATTTTTTGTAATCGCATGATATTACTCCATTTGAAAGGGAAGTTTTATAGAATGATAGTAATACCTATATTAATATATGACATCGAATATTGTGCTATTAAACAAAAACAAGAGTAGAAAATGGTTATATTTGAAATAAAAATGTTAAGGTGGATGTGTGATAAAATTAGGAAATATAAGATTAAAAATGAAGAAATACGTACTAAATTAGGAGTAAACTCAATTACAGATAAGATGCAAGAGTGTCGCTTGAGATAGTTTAGGTATGTGCAATAAAAATCTAAAGATTAACTAATTAAGAGAATCAAGAGTTTAAATATAGAAAATTTAGTGAAACAACGAGTTAGAGCGTTAAAAATCTGAATGCAATGTATTCGCAAAGATATGACAGTTATGAGGTTAATTGAAGAGATGATTTCGGACAGAAACGAGTGGAGTAGACGAATTAGAGCAAATTAAATTATCAATTTTTGTATTATAAAATGTATTTGGATAGTGTGTGTGTATGTTTTCAATGGCTGATCTCAAATTTTGAGATTAAGTTTCAGGTTATTGTTGTTGTTATTGTTTCTTCTGTGGATCCATTTTTACCCATGAATCTGTCACTATATGTCCTAAGTATTCTACTTGGGGTTGACCAAAAGAGTATTTAGATAGTTTAGCATATAGGTGGACTATTAATTTTGCAATAAAACTATTCATACTCGGTAATGCAAGGGATGCCATTGAGAAGCTACTGAACATCGTGAAAATTTTTGACATTAAAATAGCTATAGTATATAGGTAATGTTGTCTTAGAATCAATAGCACTTCTGTAAGATGCTGAATATGGGACTGCAAATCAGGACTGTAGACAAGAATATCGTCAAAGAAGACCAGCACAAACTTTCTAAGGTGGAGCTGAAATACTTGGTTCATTAGTGATTGAAAAGTGGTTGGGACATTTGTAAGACTAAATGACATTACCAAGAACTCAAAGTGTCCATGGCGAGTCTGAAAAACTGTTTTAGCTACATCCTTGGGTCTGATTCTAATTTAATGGTAACCTACCCTAAGATCAAGCTTGGAAAATAACTTTGAACCGTGTAATTCATCTAACAACTCATTAATATTAGGAATTGGGTACCTGTCATTGATTGTAATATTGTTAAGCTGTCTGTAGTCTACCAAAACCTCAAGGATTTGTCTTTCTTCTTAACCAAGGTTGCTGCCGTGTCTGGCAAGGCCTTGGTTCAACATTTCTTGAACTTGTCTCCCTATTTCAGCTTTCTATGAGTGGGGATACCGGTAGGGATGTAGTTTGAAGGGTTAAACACCAGGTTTTAGAGGTATTGAATGATCATGAGATCTTTCTGGAGGTAAAGTAGTGGGAGTGGAGAAGACATTCTCAAACTGCTGCAGAAAAATGAAGATGGATTCATGCAATGGAGTTTGATTACTTTCTGCTATCATGTTGATATTGGCACAACTCTGAAATTGTTGTATTCTAAATTCTTGGTGTTCTTCCCATGAATTAGCTTAATTTTAAGATCCTCAATCATACCCACTAACATCATTTCTCCTTCTTTACTAGCCAATTTGACTTGTTGCAATTTGAAATCAAATGTTATGAGACTAAAATTGTACATCCAATCTACTTCAAGTATTATGTCCCATTCTCCTAAAGTAATTACCTTCAAATCAAAAGAGAAATAAGACCCTTGTATGCCCTATTTAACTCCCTTGATTCTAGTAGAACTATTCACTCTATTACCATTTGCTAGCACTGCATGGTTCATCTTTTTTTGGTTCTATCTTAAGTTCTTCTACCAATCTCTGATGAAACTATGTGAACTCTTTGAATCTATTAGTATAGTTACCATAACCCCCTTCAAAGTCCCCTGTTGAGCTATTGTTTTCCTTTCTAAAGAGTTAGAAAATACACATAAGGGTACATCAAAGGTCTCACAACTCGTACTATTCTGCTCCTTGGTTCCATTTGGTCCAATTCCTTCTTCTTCCTCTGCTGCAATGATCACATTCAGGCATCTAAATTTGCATTGATGACCAGGGACATACTTTTTCCCACATTTAAAACAGAGATTATTAACTCTGCGGTGCTGTATTTCTTGTAAAGATACTCTTGGTGCTCTAGTATTATGATTGGAATTCATAAAACTTTTGTTCACAACCTTTTCTTCTCCAGGTTCCTAGTTTCTGCACATATTAGTCTTTTTGTACTTAGATAATTCTAGGGACTGTTCTTAGAGTGAAGCAATTTCGAAGGCTTGTAATAAGGTTGTGGGTTTGAATATCCTTAGTATTGGTTTAATTTCTTCTTTAACCCCACTAATAAAACTGGAAACAAAATAGGCTTCTGACAGTTTGGGATTTACTTGAAACATGAGAGACTGCATCTCTTCAAACTTTTCCTGGTAGTCTGCCAATGAACCTTGTTGATATAGCTTATTAAACTCTTCAAAAACATCTCGAGCACCTTTCTCCTCAAATCTTTGGCAAAAAAGTTAGGAAAACTCTTCCCAATCTACTTCTTTCCTTGATGATTTCACTCCTTGGAACCAAATCTCAGCCTTACCATCTAAGCACATTTCTACTGTATCCACCCAATTGCAGTTAGGTATTTGATACACTCTAAAGAATTTAATGCACTTCCTTAACCAAATTCGAGGATTGTCTTCACTAAATATGAGAAATTCAACTCTAGGTGGATTCGGCATCTGACTCCTTACTTGAGTATCCTTCCTGGACTGTTGTGTTCCTATCTCACTCCTTAATTTTCCTTCAGGTGGTGTAGGAAGGATCGGGGTTTTGATCACTCAATTTGTTTCAGAATCTTCATCTTTATCCTTATACATCATACGCATGATAGCACTAAGCTTCTTGTCCATGTCCGTAGCAAGAGCTTCAATTCTTACTTCTAATCATTGGGACTGTGTCTCCATTTTTCTGTCCAATTCAGAATGGACTTCTTGCATTTTCATATCCTGTTTCTTTAATTGTTCCTTGATGGTCTTAAACCTGGTTCCTTTTGCCATAGTTGTAGTTCTTCCAAGGAATGAAGACTCTGATACCAATCTTGTTATGACTTAGCTCAAATTAAAATGGGTTAGCTATGCAGTAAACTCAACTAGCTTAATGAAGGATAAGGGAATAATGGCAAGAGATGAATCAGTGAATTAGAGAGGAAAGGAAGATCGATAAATGGAAGAATCTTGTTAAAATGCAGAAAGATAATCTACAGAAGTAAAGAAAAGAAGAATATAGAAAATGAAGAATGCAGAGAGAGTAGAGAAGAGAAGGGATGAGAGAGAGAGAACAAGCAATTCTAATTTCTTGAATTCTTACATTGTTAGAACAACAACTTATCTCCTTTCTTAACCTCTAACTAACTAACTACCCTTAACTACTCAACAAATCATCATAACTACTCAACTAACATTTGTCCATGTAGCCGTTACATTCAAAATTTTTCGCTCCTTTGTTACAGCCTTATACACAAGAAGAAGGCCCAATTTTGAAGGTTTTTTTAAAGGTCATGCTTCAAATTTCCATTTTCCCTCTTGGGCCTGATTGGCTGGCCCAATAGCAAAGTCTAGAAGAGATTATTCATCTCTTTTCTGTTTTCTCATCCAATGGAAATATTAAAAGTGCGATTAAGGGAAGTCATAAAACCATTATTGAATGAAAATTTAAACTTCCCATGTATTTATATTTAACAAATCTTGTTATTTACATAAATAGAAAAATTATATAGACAGTATTGAATACAATATTAATCATGTAGTTTGTTGATATCAATGCAATATTTTATAAGATTTGGATTAAAAGGTCAATCTTTTTAGTATCGTTACTTGAATCAATAAAATATTTTGTTTCAAGTAAAAAAATTAAATTTTAATTAAGATTGTGCGAAAATTTTAATATAAAAATATTGAAAAATGATGATTTTAATTATTTTTTAAGTAAATTTAAATATAGTTTTAAATTCTATTTTTTAACTAAAAATTTTATTTTAGTGAAAAATTATAATAAATATAAGAAAACAAAACAGAAGCAAGTTGATTTTTTTTTTTAAAGACTTGAATTAAATAAGTAGCAGAATAAATTGGGGCTTTTTATAAAAATTATTTAGGTTGTCAATTTCAAGCCTAATAAGTTGTTTAGATATCATAGAACTGCTTAAATTTTCTCCACAGATATTTGCATTCGTAGGGTACAATATCATCTCCTCTCTCACCGACCAATACATACCGAGAGCGACTATGTCGGCGCCTGACGATGTATTGATCGATATTCTTTTGAGGCTTCCGGCGGACTGTGTGGTTCGATTCAGGTGCGTATCAAAGCATTGGTCTTTTCTAACTCGAAACCCTAATTTCATCGCTGCTCATCTCTCTCGTTCCAATTCGAACGACGAGGACGATGATGATGATTTCAGTCTCATCTGTCTTCTGGATTACAACAACGAACTCTCGTGGGATGGTTTGGATGATTACATCATTTCTCGGGAAGACGAATGCCCAGCAAAATTGATTTGCCTGTCGGGAGCAGATTTTAGGGTGCGTAACGACATCGAAATCCCATTGAGAGCGAGAGATTATTGTTGGCCTGCGTTGTGGGGTTCTTGCAATGGCATACTCTGTCTGTCGTATGGCGCCTGTGACGCTGGGATTGCTCTTTGGAATCCAGCCATCGGAGAATTCAAGCTTGTTCCTCCTATTTTTCGTAGTTGGCCCCTGGAGCCGTGTTCTCGTCCGGTCGACTGCATTTGGTTTGGGTACGATTCCAAAACGGATGATTATAAGGTATTAAGATTTGTTCGTTTTAATGATTATGCCTGTTGTTATACCCACCTCTACTCATTAGCGACTGATAGTTGGAAAGAGCTTGATCAGCATCCGAAGTTCAGTTTCGGACTCTTCCACGAAGCATATGTAGATGGAGTTATTTACTGGTATGAAGGGGATTTCATCCTTTCATTTGATATGGTGGATGAGAAATTTCACGAAATACTTTCATTTGATATGGCGGATGAGAAATTTCGCGAAATACCCAAGCCAACGGGCCGTGGGCTAACGAGTCTTGTCAACTGGAAGGGATCCCTTGGCCTCTGTGATTGCCAATATGAGATTAAGGAGTTTCACATTTGGGTTTTGAACACGGATAGGGAATCTTGGACTAGACTTCTCAAAATTACAGCAACCAATCTAGATCTAGATCGACGGTTTTACAGTTACTATCTCATTGGGCAGCGGAAGCATGGAGAGATCATTTTCTTATCTAAGGATGATCATTGTTCTTGGGAAATTCTTTTCTTTGATCCCCAAACACAAGAAACCAGAAACCTTCGCCCACTTTTCCATGGGGAGTATATCTTCAGTTTTTATTCCTACAAAGCAAGCCTTGTGACTTTAAAAGGAGCGGTAGAGCTTGATGAGGATGCTCTTTACAATATGGTGACTGATCCATACTTCTCTTTTGTATCCAATCCACCTGGTTTTGCCGAGCGCAAACGCTAATGTCAACATTTCTACCAACTGTTGCTGGTATGTACATCTCTCAGTCGCGATGTAATTTTGAAGTTATATTCATCTAACGTAGTTTGCTATTACATGGGTATGTGATAATTGAGACCAATGTTTTCATAACTTCCTTGCATTTCTTATGGTGTTTCTTTTTTTTTTATGGTTTTGATCCCCATTTGGCAGCAGTTGTTGTTGCACGGTTTGATGTATAGAAATGATAAAAAACCATGAGTTTATATTTTTCATTGGATGCACTAATAGTACTAGAAGTCCACTGAAAAATTGATCGACTTGAGCTAGAGCTAACGTTGAATTGTCTACCAATATTGTGCACACAACTAATTGGATTGTAGATGGTAGTCTTGGTTATTTGACGAGATACTTGATTAGACCACCGATGGCTTCGAGCTATGTTCGTCTCGGGAAAATTTTGTTGATAGATGTTGTTCGGAACACTTCCCATTTAATTCATTCATAAGAACAGAAATGTATTGAATTGCTATGGTGTATGTGAGAATCTTGAAATCACATAGCTTTCACTTGTTGAAATGGATGAGCCTCAAATGTTGCGTCACTCAAGATGAAAAGTAAAGTGACCTTGCTTTGCTTTAGGGGTGGCAACTCATGAACTTCCCTTGTTCAACTCACTGAATCTCGTTTGAGTTGTTTCTTATCAAAGAAGGGTGGGTCAGGTTCTAAACTTGTTTGAAGTAGTAACTTTGATAGGCAGGGTTCTAGGATTGGATAGAAACTGAAGGCAATTTAGTCTGTAGCTCTGTTTCTCTTCCCAAATTTGAGCATCCAATCTCTTCCAACCCCAAAATATTTTCTCCGTAATTGGGATTTTCCTCTCTATCTCTCTCTCTCCATTGTAACCAATCAAGTCAGCCCCTTTAGTTATTACTCTACTCTCTGACGATACTCACCTCCAACCTTTATTGTCCTAATTTCAGGCACATATCATACTGTGAAAGTAGAAGCAAGCTAGGTTGGTTCTTATAGGAGGTTAGTTTGGTGCCGTTCCAACCCAACTTGTTCTTCCCCTCCACCACCTCCCCCCCTCCCCCCCCCCCCCCCGGCGCCCAAAAAAAAAAGCATGTGCTCCTGGGGAGCTCATTATTCACCCTGTGCTAATTCACTTACATTGTGTTATTTGAAGTTTTGGTGAAGCAATCTTTGCTCATGTTGATAGTAGAAGAAAATCAGAACGCTTTTTGTCAATGTCGGAAAACCTTGAGAAACCATTAGGTAGTCCTAAGGGAACAGATGAGCCTCAGTTGTTTCCTTGTGATGAATCAACATAAAAAATTATAGTGTGACCTGGTTGATGCTCTCTCAAGTGTTACTTGATTAATTTTTCTATTCTAGAAGCAGTGCTATACTTTGAGGACTTTTCTCCTATAGCAGGTTGTAGTGCAGTCTGCATACAATCCAAGTTCTTGATGTTAAATGGAGATGTCTCATCTAAAGGTGGTGCGTGGTGCTGTGAAATCCAGGGTGCTAAGAGATCAAGAAGTTGGTTTTTGTTTTCAGAACGCTAAACCTAGTAGAGTAATAAACTCAAAATCGGGTGGAGGTTGAAGCAATACTCAGAGGGATTGATTTGGTTTCAGTTGATCTGAGTAGTAAAGCAATGAATAGAAGAAGATCCCGTTATTACTTTAGACAGTCGGTGTTTATTCAAATATTTCAAAATTTTGGTTGTTGGAAGATGATGTATGTGCCTTGCATGCCCCATCTTAGACCAATATTTGAAATTTGGGAATGCTTTGGGTTCTTGGTTTTTTTTTTTTTTTTTTTTTTTTTGGTTAAATGCATTTTGACTTTGTCGATGGTTGTTTGGTGCTATCATGCATGAGATCTTGCACACCCCATTATGATGTTTGCTCTCGATAACATTTTGCATGGTGCCGTTTTTTAAATTACCCGTTGTTGATTACACTTTAACATTTAAGTTGTGATAACACATTTCGTTGAGGATTAACTATGTTAAAATTTTTATTTTATTTTTACAAAAATTCAAAAATAATACTCGAGATATAAGATATTGGTTTGACACAGGAAAAAAAAGTGTGAAAAATATTTTTCTTTTTTGTCTTCTTCTCTATTTCTCTCTACTTATTGGTTTGTCATCTTTTCAATTTTTACTTCGTTCTCTTTTTTCTCTCAATTTAAGTATCTTAACATGTGAAAAAGAAATTATCTAATGGTATAATTTATAATTTTATATTTATTATAGAACATTTATTCTTATTTATGAGATTAAAGAATATTTTACTCAATTATAAAATAATTTGTTTTTATAAGGTCCCCTTTTGAACCCTTTTGAAAGCATCTTCATATTCTGCTGTTGATCCTCCTCCTTTTATCTCACTTTTCCCCCCCCTGAATTCTATGTAGATTGATAAAAGAAATTTTAAAAACATTAATTTCCCTCATATCCAATCACCCCAATATATATTCGTAAAAGGGGGGAAAACAAGCCAGAAAAGAACACAAGAAGAAATGTCGAAGGAGACAAACACAAGGGAATGGGGGAAACTACAATCTACGATCACATTGCCCAACTATGGGTGTTGAAGAAGATCTCATTTTCACCCAACGAACAGATTAACCTGGAAAATTGTCTGCAGCAAGATGTCCTGCTCCATCCTGAGTATGATGCATTGCCACAAGATCCCCCCCCCTGTTTGCTCAATTTTGCGACCCTCCTCATTCGCTTATGATTGTGTCTGGGATTTTTGATTTTCTTGCTGCAGTAAGCTTCCTGCCACGTGTGATGGTGATGCAATGGGCTCTGATGTTGGTAATTCTGAGCATTTTAGGCACTGCAACCCACTGGTTTTGGTGTATATTGAGTGCTTGTCAAAGTCATTCCGACATAATTAACTTACATATTTATTTCTTAGATTCCATTTTAAGTTCCTCAGTTTGCCTCATCAGCCACTGGATAGGTCTTGTCCACCATTATCTTGGAAATTCATGCTGCGATATGAGAAATGACCCATTCTTGTGTGCCTCTGATGAGGTAGAGATGAGTCTATTTGCTCAAACTGTGTCATATTCTGGGCAATATGTAGCATTTGAGCTTCTTGGGTATTTCATCTTTAGCCGAGTGAGACCAGTGAAAGTGTGGGCTTCCCACCTGCATTTGGGGTATATGATGGTACGGTCGGGAGCTTTTGATGTGACTTGGCCTATTCATGAGGCTTCATGTATGTTGAGGACTATATGATACTTTAATGAATTCCGTCATATCATCACACTCATTTATTGGCCTTTTATGTCTCACTTTGCACTTGAATTTGTTAGCAGTGGTTTGGCTTGGTTTAATACTCTCTATACGAACTAGCCGCGAGTCAATAGTGACATTTCAGAAGAATTTTTTAATTTTTTTTTCTTTTGGGTATATCGAAAAGTTGAATACTTGTGCAAGTTCCCTTGTCAGGTTCATTGCAAACGAATCATGCTTAGAATTTAGAAATCATACGAACTCATCCGGTGGCCCTCTTTTCTTTTTTCTCCTTATCGTGGAAGTTCTTTGTCTTTAGCAGAGATATGTTGCCATGCTCATCCACTCATCTCTTTCATCAAGCTTTATTTACAATACAAGTGGACCTCATTTGCACCACATGGTGATATCTAGCCTATATCATGTGTGTCTGGTTAGTTTCGAGGTGACTCAGGTTTAGTTTTTTCCCCGTATTCTGTGGCATTTTTTAGAAATTCCACTATACACATATATGGAACAGATATGCATTACTTTGTGACTATACAAAAGAAAGAATTTAATGAAATGAAAATCGACAAAAAATGCAAGTGAGTCAAGAAAATAATGTTTCTGATCCGTGCATTAAAATATTGATGAAACTTAGAACCACATGATTAACTTTTCTTCTTGTAGGTGGGAATATTAAGGATCATTTGGGGACGCTGGAGGTCGAACTATGGAAATTTTATATCTCTGTTCAACCATTTTGTCTTGGCAATTTTTGTAAAGATCAGTTTTATGAGGTTTACGGTTCGTATGCATTTGAGCAGTGTCCAGACATATTTTCACTTCTGTCAGTATCTTGTCACTTGTCTCTTCTACACATACAAAGTTAGGTAAAGAATTTGTTCCCTTCTTTATGGCGTCCTTAAATCTCTGGGGTTCGTATTTTTTTCCTCTCAATTCCTGTACCTACATAAAAAAATAAATAGTAGACTTAAATAATATATATATATATGTTATATATTTTTATCAACAACAAATACTAACCCTCGAACTCGAAATACTTTGCCACTGGATTCTTGTCAAACAATTTAAGTGCTGATGTAAAGTAGTCCCACATTGTCTTTTCATTGCACGATTCATGCTTTCGCCACTCGTATTGTCAGAATCTATAATTTGCGGGAGTGGTATTCAGAAAATTAGGCTACCATTTTTTCATTGACCCTTAAAGTTTTGGATCCTATTAACAACATAATAAACTCATTATTATATATGAAAAAAAAAAAAAAAAAAGAGAGAGTGTGTTTTGAATAGGAAATCATTACTTACCGGTAGCTAAGTAAACGGAGGGCCCTCTGGTTAACAAGTTTTGTTCATATACCACAAACCATGAATAAAGAATTTGTGTTCTGTCTCGATATTGTCCCTTGCAAGCGCCAAGGCGCCATTGCATGGTAATCATATAACTATAAGTTGGGGGTTGGGTCATCGTGCAAAATGAACACATACTCAACATGAAAAGAAAAATGAAATGGTAATTTTTAATTTCTTCGTCTTCAACAGAAATTAAGAAGAGTTTGTGACGAGAGAGAAGAGTTTGTGCTCTTCTTATAGCTTTGGATTGGAATGGTGATTATTGTAACAATTGAGCTAGAGAGAGAAGGAATAATCATGGTGGTCCCATTTGTATATTTATATATAAATAATAATAAATGACTACATATTAAAATGAAATAATCATCAAACATCATTTCATTAATTTCATATTTTTAATAAATGACTACACAGAGAGAGAAGGGGAGAGGGAATAATCAAGGTGGTCTCATTTGTGATCTTCATATATTAAATAATAGATGATTATATATGGAAAAGGAATAATCAACAAGCATCACTCCATTGCATATTTTATTAAAATGACTATATACAAATTTTAACCGTTCTAAAATAATCTTTACTTAGGCTCACTAATACTTTAATTTTTTATTCCAGTTGTAATTATTGTAAATTAATTATCACCGTGATACAAATACATTGTTTCAATATATACACAAAAAAGAGTAAATTGCTAAATATCTTATTAAGTTGGTCCAATTCATGTCTTTATATATAAATAATAAAGCTTTGAAACGTGACTTTCCAAATCAAAAGCAAACTATATATCCGAAAGGAATAATTTTTGTTTGCATGAATTGGCTGAAATATTAATGAATCTTCAACCCTTAAATAGATTTTCTTCGATCGCTTCATTTCATTATTACTATAAACCAACTCGCACATAAAATTTGATTTAGAAAATGTTCTTCTTTCCTAGCCAACCATCTACAAGTGTATTTTGATTTACTAAATCAAAATAATAAAAAATATATATATATATACACGGAATTTTTTTAAAACAAAAAATGATGGGATGGGGGTATCAAAATTTTATAATGTAATTTTCACTTTATACAGAGAAAAAACAAAAAACACAAAATGGAGAAATTGAGGTGAATGAGCTTACCCATGAATCAATTAAATGGAAAATTTAATTCTTGAAATATTTTTATTTTAAGAAGGTTGTACAATAATTTTAATTATGTTGGTCTAATTGCAATAAATTATTGCCAATCAAGTCAAATGTAAGGTGGTTGTTTTAATGAAAGTTACACTTTTTCTGTACAAAGGTAAAACTCAACTGACTCTATCAAATAAATATAGATACTTCAAATTGTAAGGGAATATATATATATAAATTTTTTATCAATTTAATTTTTCAAAAATCTCTTTTTCATAAAAAGGATAACCCTAGTTTGTTGACGTTCATTATCAAATTATTCATTGTTCCTATATATGTTCCTATATATAAAAAAACATATATAGCTCCATGGAAGGAGCCACGCCAATGTTCATATCAATGAGCTTGGATGAATGGCTGAAGCAATCGGAGCATCATGGGTTGTGTGACTCGGCATGTCCATGCGACGGCATAGTTTATACACAAGAAGAAGAAGAAGGCTCAATTCTGAAGTTTTATTTTATTTTATTTTGTTTTGTTTTCAGGTCATACTTCAAATTTCCTTCTTCCCTCTTTGGGCCCGCCCGGCTGGCCCATTGGCAAAGTCCAGAAAAGATTATTCTTCTCTTTACTCACCCAATGGAAGTGTTAAAAGCGCAATTAATTAGGGAAGTCATAAAACTATTGTTTGATAAAAATTTAAACTTCACAAGGATTCATATTTAACAAATCTTGTCATTTAGACAAGATTTAAAAAAATAAATATAACAGTGTTAAATACAATATTAATGAGGTAATTTGTCGATGTCAGTGCAGCACTTTACAAGATTCCGGTTTAAACTCATACTCGATACAAATGGAGTTGCTAATATGAGTGTGATTTCAGAATTTCAGTCATCTGGTTCATGATAGAGATGCATTATTTAGTCTATTCACTGGCTCATAATCGCCGGCAACAATAAGAAGCAACTCTTTGTTGTTGATGTTTAGATAACAGTTCAATTTCTCAAACAACTATTCTACTATCTCAAAATCCCACCTCCCTAGGGTAAAAACCTGGAAATGAACATCTGGGATAACACATCCTTCATATTGCATTTCTCTATACACAACATTTGCCTTCTCAAAATTCCGAAGCTTTCCATTGGCATTCAAGACAAAAGCAATGACGTTCGAGTCAGGGAAGTATCCTACACCTCTCATCTTCTCAAACACTTTAGTGACATTTTCATGCTTCTTGTTTCCTGAATAAAGGTCAATCATACATCCACAAAGGGATGTGTCTTTCTCATGTAGCAGATGCTAGGCATGTCCAACCAAACCAGCCTTTTCATAGCCACAATCATCCTTTGATAAAGGACTTATCAATCTCAACCCCTGAACTCCTAACTTCTGAAACAACATTGGTGCCCTTTCCAATTTCCTTGTCCTACCCATATGGAAATTGCCGTTGAATATGTTATTGCTTTTGGTTCAATCCCTTTGTTTTGCATCCCTTGCACAAGACTCATCGCCTTCTCATGCTCAAGTGACTTTTCCTAAATTCTAATCGTTGTGTTGTCTATAACAACATTTTGTGCAATATTCTTGCTCCGCATTGAACAGAAAAGATGTATTGCTTCATCAAATAGCCTGGCCTAATCACAAACCCAAAAAAGGTATTGTAGCTACTGACAATCGGCTCGATACCCATCTTTCTCATACTCTAGCACAGTCTATCACCTTCCTTCATCATATCCAGCTATCCATAAAACATTAATCATAACATTATAAGTCGTAAAATCACGCAGGCACTTCACTACATTAATATTTTTTTTTAAAAAAAAAAAAACAATGCCCCCACGAATCTCTGATTCTCAACATAAATATTAGGTAGTGTCAAAGAGCTAATAGGCAAAATAGTACTGGTAGTGTCAAAGAGCTAATAGGCAAAATAGTACTATCTCTCATCTCTTCAATCAACTGAACTGCCTCTCGGAAAAGCTTAGCTTTTCCAAGGACATTGATCATGGAACCATAGGCAACAGGATCAGGTGTCATTCCTGAATTCTTCAAATCTTGAAAATATAAATACTGCCTTTGAATAATCATGCAATTTGTAGGATAACTCAATTAGATTACTATACATAACAAGGTCTCGTGAGATGAGAAATGAATTAGTGTTTTTCTAATAAATAGCAAAGAAGAAGAATTCATTTATCATTAAAGGGCAAAAATTATAATAAGAAAGTAACTAACCCATATAATTCATATATTTATATTTATATTTTGAATATTCTCAATAGAACATTAATTACTAAATTAGTATGTTAATAAGAAAAAAATATAACATTTGCTTAGCCAAAAAGAAAAAAAGAAAAAAAAAAAAACAGCTCTTGTTCGTTTAATGTTTGGTGAATTGATTTTAACCCCTCTTCCATATCAACAATGTGATTTAGGTTTGACTTCAGTGAAGTATTATTGTTGTTTTTTCTTCAAATGTATTTTGTTGTGGTGGTTGAGATTGAGGGGTTGATGAAAAAGATTTTGTTTTTTTATTTTGGATGAAAAGATAAAAATGGTTGAGATGGAATATGTATTTTCATGGATAATAAGAAAATGCTTATTTGAAAATTTTGATTCTAGTCGAGATAAAAAATAAATTTTTTCCCTAGTCTAATTTTTAAGTATAGATTATTATTATTGTTGTTTCAGTCTAATCTATTTAGGTTTTGTAATAGTATATTCTTCAAAAAAATCAAGTTACAATTAAAATATTTGATCTTTAAATCAATTATTTGACTAATATTAAATTATTTGCTCTGTCAAAATAAAGAATTGATTTATTTTGTCAAAATTTGGATAAAAAAAAAGTTTTTTAAAAAATAAAATACCAATCTCTTTGGTATCACTGCTTAAATAAAAAATTATTATAAATATTAAAAAACAAAATAGAAGTAGGAATTATTTAGGTTTTCAAGCCCAATAAGTTGTTTAGATATCATAAAATTGCTCAAATTTCCTCCGCAAATATTTACATTGGTAGGGTACAATATCATCTCTTCTCTCTCACCGACCAATGCACATCGAGAGTGACCATCATGTCGCCGCCTGACGATGTACTAATCGATATTCTTTGTAGGCTTCCCGCGGACTGTGTGATCCGATTCAGGTGCGTGTCAAAGCACTGGTCTTTTCTAACCCGAAACCCTAATTTCATCGCTACTCATCTCTCTCGTTCCAATTCGATAGACGAGGACGACGACGACGATGATGATGATGATTTCGATCTCATCTGTCTTGTAGAATACAACAGCGAAGTCTCGCTCGACGATGGTTCGTATTTCGTCATTTCTCGGGAAGACGAATGCCCAGCAAAATTAATTTGCCTGTCGGGAGCAGATTTTACGGTGCGTAACGACATCGAAATCCCATTGAGAGCGAGAAATTATTATTGGCCTGCGTTGACTGGTTCTTGCAATGGCATACTCTGTCTTTCGTATGGCAACGGTGGGACTGCTCTTTGGAATCCAGCCATTGGAGAAGTCAAGTATGTTCAACCTATTGTTTGTAGTTGGCCCCTGGAGATGGATTCTACTCCGCCCGGCTACACTTGGTTTGGGTACGATTCCAAAAGGGATGATTATAAGATATTAACACGAGTTAAATTTGGTGATGCCTGTAGTTATACCCACCTCTACTCACTAGCGACTGATAGTTGGAAAGAGCTTGATCAGCATCCGAAGTTCGGTTTTGGACTCTTCCACGAAGCAAATGTAGATGGCGTTATTTACTGGTATGATGGAGATGTCATCCTTTCATTTGATATGGTGGATGAGAAATTTCACGAAATACCCAAGCCAACGGACTGGGTAAATAGTCTTGTCAACTGGAAGGGATCCCTTGGCCTCTGTGATTGCCAATATGAGATTAAGGAGTTTCACATTTGGGTTTTGAACACGGATAGGGAATCCTGGACTAGACTTCTCAAAATTACAGCAACCAATCTAGATCTAGATCGACGGTTTAAGAGTTACCATCTCATTGGGCAGCGGAAGCATGGAGAGATCATTTTCTTATCTCTGGATGAATGTCATACTTGGGGAATTCTTGTCTTTGATCCCCAAACACAACAAATCAGAAACCTTCGCCCACCTGTCCATGGGGAGTCTATCTCAAAATTTTATTCTTACAAGGCAAGCCTTGTGACTTTAAAAGGAGCGGTAGAGCTTGATGAGCTCGATTGTTGCAATATGGTGACTGATCCATACTTCTCTTTTGTATGCTATCCACCTGATTTTGCCGAGCGCAAGCACTAATGTCAACATTTCTACCAATTGTTGCTGGTATGTACATCTCTCAGTGGCGATGGAATTTTGAAGTTTTATGTTTTATGTAATAATTTTAAAAACCGTAATTATAATTTTTATAGAGATAAATATTTATTTAGGTTATAATTTTTAGATTATATATATGCGATACATAATTTAAAAATATAGGGGATAGTTATGTTAGCTTTTCCCTTCTTCCTAACCATGATAATTAAAATTTGATTAAAAAAAAAAAAGTTATCGGTGAAAATGTGTTTAGATTTTGCAGAATTTTCCTATGATCATGGTGTATCCGGTAATTCGGTGAAATTATAATAGCAAGTAATATCTAAAAATAGCAATTGTAAAAATTATCCTCCACAGATAACTCCTCTTTGTTCTATTCTACCTTAAGCACAATTACCTGGTTCAGGATGAAAGGAAAGAGGGTAACGTTGGCCCGACGGGCCTTTATGTTTGAAATCACTCTCTTAATAACAATTTAACTATGAAAAAAATTGATGAACACCTTTGTGAAGACATCCTATTGATCTTCTAAGAAACAAGTCATGTGGCTAATGAGTTGTAACTTCCTCTGTTAAAACAAAGTTATATGAAATCTTATTAAAAATACACATGATTCTTGATTTAAGTGAAGTGAACTTTAAAAAGAAAGAAAAAAGAATTATTGAAGGCAATATGTATCCCTATTTGATATATAAGGGTATGTGATAATTGAGACTAATGTTTCATAACTTTCATGCATTTCCTATGGGGTATTTATTTATTTATTTTTTTGGTTTCTATCCCTATTTGGTGGCAGTTGTTGTTGCATGGTTTGATGTCTAGAAATGATAAAAAAACAATGAGTTTTATATTTTTCATTAGACGCATTAATAGTACTAGAAGTCCACTGAAAAATTGATCAACTTGAGCTAGAGCTAATGTCGAGTTGTCTGCCAGTATTGTGCACACTACTAATTGGATTGTAGATGGTAGTGTTGGTTATCTGACGAAGTACTTGATTTGACCACCGAAGGCTTCGAGCGACGTTTGCCCCATAAAAATGTTGTTGATGATTATTTTTTGGAACACTTCTCATTTAATTCATTCATAAGAACAGAAAGGTATTGAATTACTATGGTGTATGCGAGAATCTTGAAATCATATAGGTTTCACTTGTTGAAATGGATGAGTCTCAAATGTTGCATCACTCAAGACGAAAAGCACAGTGACCTTGCTTTGCTTCAGGGGTGTGGCATTCATGAACTCCCCTTGTTCAGCTCACTGGATCTCGTTTGAGTTGTTTCTTTTCAAAGAAGGGTGGGGTCTGGTTCTAAACTTGTTTGAAGTAGTAACTTGGGTAGGCTGGGTTCTAGGATTGGATAGAAACTGAAGGTAGTTTAGTTTTTAGCTCTCTTTTTCCTCCCAAAGTTAGCATCCATTCTCTTCCAAAACCCCAAAATATTTTCTCTGTAATTGAGATTTTCCTGTCTCTCTCTCCCTCCCCATTGTCACCAATCAAGTTTGCTCCTTTTGTTATCACTCTACTCCCAGATGCAAAGGCAGACCTAAGACCAAAGTCAGGGGTGTAAAAAATTTATAGTGTAGTTCAAGCAACAAACGCTGATAGGGGATGAAAAATAATAGTTAAATTGGTGCAAAATAAATATAGGTTATAAACACTAATTGAATTTTAGAAAATTAAGGGGTGCAATTGTCAATCCTGGTCTCTTCCTAGGTTGGCCTATGCTCTGATGCCACTAACCTCCAACCTCAATTGTCATAAATTCAGTCACATATAGGTTGGTTCTTACATGAGGTTAGCTTCGTCTAGTTCCGACCCAACTTGTTCTTGCCCTCCACCAAACCCCCCCCCCCACCAAAAAAAGGAACAAGCATGTGCTCCTGTGGAGCTCATTATTCTCCCATGTGTTAATTCACTGACATGGTGTTGTTTGAAGTTTTGGTGAAGCAATCATTGCCGGTATTGACAATAGAATAAAATCAGAATGCTTTTGTCAATGTGTGAAAATCTTGAGAAACCATTCGGTAATCCTAAGGGAATTGATGGGCCTTGGTTGTGATGAATCAACATAAAAAATTGTACTGACTGGTTAGTGTTCTCTGATCTGTTACTAGATTAATTTTTCTATTCTGAAAGCGCTGCTATACTTTGACTGACTTATTCTCCTATAACAGGTTGTAGTGCTGTCGGCATACAATCCAAGTCCTTGAAGTTAAATGGAGACGTCACATCTAAAGGTGGCACGTGGTACTGTGAAATCCCGGGTGATAAGAGATCAAGAAATTGGTTTTAAAGCTAAACCAAGTTGATAATAAACTCAAAATCAGGTGGAGGTGGATGCAAATATCAGAGGGATTGATTTGATTTCGGTTGATCTTGTTGCAGAGCAATGAATAGAATAAGATCCCAGCATTACTTATTACTCTAGACAATCGGTACTCATTCAAATATTTGAAAAATGGTTGTTGGTAGATGATGCATGCATGCCCCATTTTAGACAAATGTTTGAAATTTGGGAATTATTTTTTTAAAACGCATTCTGACTTTGTTAGTTTGGTGCTATCGTGCATCATTTTAAGGGCCCCATTTGCTTCGAAAAAGGGGGAAAACAGGGCAGAGCAGAACATAAAAAGAAAGTCAGAAGGAAACCGACACAAGGGAATGGGGGAAACTGCAATCTACCATCCTTACAATTTTCTAATAAGCTCTGGGCGCATGTGACATTACCCTAAAATCAAATTCGAGTAAACTCCATTTTCAAAAATAAATAAATAAAATATACTCACATAGGAGTGGATGCTGGATAAGATATAGAAGCAAAATGTTGCAAATATAGACCTGGACCTTTTATGTTCATAATTTTCTATAATTCTAATGAATATAATTCATAAAATTGTAGTCATTGAATTACAATCCAATGGTCATCTTTTCTAAGCAAATAGCAAATCAAAAGTTAAAAGATCATATTTAAAATTTGTTTTTATTATGTTATTATTTTTTAGCTTTATCAAAAGTGCATTGTAACTTTAGATGGGGCAATGTTTTGTAGTCCATGAACGGAGTTTGAGAAGGCAAGAAACACAGAGAATAAGGTTTAGCGGTTTATTTAACAACCAAATTTATCTTTTAAAAGATTGTCTCTAACAATTTTTTTTCTCTAATCTAACCTCTTGAGCTTTGTAATGATATATTCATTGAAAAATTAAGTTGTAATCGGATTATTTATCATTTAAATCAGTTATCCAACTAATGTTAAATTATTTACTCCATTAAAACAAAAAATTAATTAATGTTGTCAAAATTTGGATAAGGGAAAAGTTTTTAAACAATAAAAGGTCAATCTCTTTAGTTTCGTGACTTAATAATCCACTTAAAAACATTTTGTTTCAAGCAAAAAAGTTAAATTTAAATAATATCATGTTAAAATTTAACATAAAGATATTAAAACAATGATGATTTTAATTATTTTATAAGTAAATTTAAATCTTATTTGTAAATTCTATTTTTCTACTAAAAAATGTTATCTTAATAAATAATTATTATTAATATTATGAAACAACATAGAAGTAAATTGAAGGTTTTAAAAAAGAACTTGAGTTTAATAAATATTGGAATAAAAGTTCGGTTCAACTTTCCACAACCTAGTCCTATATTCTTAAAAATCGGAGATATGCTTCTTGATGATATGTAGTCCTCAATTGTATCAATTGTTACATGCGTTTGCATGCTTTAAGACTTGGGCCAAGCTAAGGACACCTTGCAAACAGGGTTATTTCTCAAAATGGAGTGTTTTTTAACAAAAATTCTTCAAATAGTGTGATTTTTTTTAGAATTTCCAAACTAGTGAAATCGCGATTGGCAACCGCGCTTTCAGTTTTTTTTTTTTTTTTTTTTTTACTTTAAAATAAAAATAAAAAATGAAAGCTGTTGTTAATCCGCTTTCAAAGCGATTGCCAACTGCGCTTTCTGAAAGTTTGTTTTTTTTTTTTTTATCAACTTAATTACTCTATTACAATCTAATTATTCCCTAATTTTTCTGATTTATTTAATTATGAACTTATTAAAATCTCTCTCTCTCTCAATTTTTTCTCTCGGTTCACTGTATTCTAACTGAACTTCTACCTGATTTATTAAATTATAACATTCGCTCTTTTTCTTTTTCTTTATAAACTCAAGATTCAAGTGTTTTAATTTAATTTAAACATCTTCTATAATTTTTTTCCGGCTTTCACTATTATCATTTGTTATACTTAGTAGATAAAGTCTATTTTTTCACTTGATCATAGATTTGAAAAATTCAAAATATATGAATTTATTTTTAATATCTCATTTTTTTTTTTGAAAATTGAGATTATTAGACAATGAGAAATTGAAGAAGTAATGCCTTCCAATGTGATTATCGGATATTGATGGTCTATATCCAGAAAAAAAGGGATTACCATGTTAATCTCAAAAGATACTAAAACATAATAATAATTAAAAATAAAAAATTTTTAATTAAAAAAGAAATAATTAATAAAAAATTATCATTAATTTTTTTATTTAAAAAAATATAATCAATAAATTTTTATTAATATTTTAACAATTTTTTATTTTTAATTAATATTTTAATAATTTTTTATTTTTAATTAATTTGTTAATAATTAAATTTTATTAATTTTAATTTTTTTCAAAAATAAAAAATGAAGTTAATAAAAATTTTTAATTAATAAAATTTTTTATTAATATTTATATGTTTTAATAATAATAATAATAATATTTTTATTTTTATTTTAAAGTAAAAAAAAAACTAAAGCTAGCTTGGCAATTTCGGAAGCGATCAACCCCCGCTTTTTTTTTTTTTTTTTTTTAACAGTCGTAAAAAAAATAAAAATAAAAAATAAAAAAAAAGCTGAAAGTGCGGTTGCCAATCGCGATTTCACTAGTTTGAGAATTCTTAAAAAAATCACACTATTTGAAGAATTTTTGTTAAAAAACACTCCATTTTGGGAAATAACCATTGCAAACATATGCTAAATTGGGTTTTACCGAATTGATTTTTTAAGGTAAATATTAAAATGGAGTGAAGTCTCTATAAAATTTGAGATAAGGCAATTATAAAACCATAAAAACCAATAAACAAAATTAAGGAAGAAATATTTGCCTACTCAATATCTTAGGTAGTGATATGTAAGCTCATTCTTGTATGTATTTGTGTACACATACACATACACATATTACATGTGTGTGTGTGTGTGTTTTTGTTTCTAATTATGGGTGTAAAGGCTCAAAAACAAGGAAGCAAACAAATAACTTGCACACCGAATCCTTATAAATGTAACCGTAGTATTTTTTTAATCATAAATTTTGAATTCAAGTCTCAAAAATAAAAAAATGAGATTTGAGAGAATTAATCTTTTAATAGATCTTACAGTATTCGGATATGATTAATTGAATAAAATTTGAATATCAATAAGACGGGTGGTAGTACACTGCAACACCCAAAACAATAAATGTCTTGCACTACTAAAAATATATACCGTCTCAAACAATTGTTAGAAACCAAAAAAAAAATTAATATAAGAAAATTTGATGCACCGGAGAATCTCATCCAAAAGATAAAATCCCGGAGAATTTTGAGAATATATTAATAATTAAAGTCTCTAATCTTTATTATAATAAAGAATATAAGATGTTTAAATAGACCCAATTTAGAGTTATTATTAAGTAAGAAAAAAGAAAAACTATTACAATATTTTAAAAAAGAAAAAAGAAATCACTTAACTTTTAAAACAATGCAAACTATAATTACAAAAATAAAGAAAAATTTAATTACAATTTATGCCAGAGTTCTAACAATTTTAAAGACTAAAAGGAAAAGAAAGTAATAAATAATAAATAAAATAATAAAAAATTTCATGCCGGGCGAGACAACTTACATCCTAATTATAGTTATAGATAGATATGATTGGGGGGTGGTTGGTTCTGTTCATGATCCGACGATGTGAATTTATTTGGTGTTCGTCCGATCCGAGGCTCGCCTCTCTCACACTCTCTCTCTCTCCCTTCCCCCTGTCTCACGCTATCTGTCTCTCTCACTCTCTCTCCTCTCCCCCTGTCTCACGCTCTCTGTCTCTGTCTCTCTCTCCTTTCCCCCGTCAAACAAATGGGACGGGGCCCACCTGTTGATTTTTTTTTTATTTTGTTTTTATGTTTTATTTTTTATTCCTTTTTCTTTTATTTTTGGCTCGCCTCTCTCACACTCTCTCTCTCCTCTCCCCACCTGTTGATTTTGTTTTTATTTTTTTTGTTTTTTATTTTGTTTTTATGTTTTATTTTTTATTCCTTTTTCTTTTATTTTTTTTATTAGTTTAGTTTTACGCTGAGCCTTTTTTCTCATTCTTTTTTTTCTTTTATTTTTAATTTTTAATTTTTTTTTCTTCTGTTTTTTTCTCTTTTTATTCTTTGGATTTTTGATTTTTTCTTTTGTTTCCCCATTGTGGAGTTGGCCGCACATTTTTAGTTTTTTCTTTTTTTTAATCAAAATTAAATTTAATTACAACTCTAAATTTAATTCATATATTCTTATTTTTATTTTAAAAATCCATTCAAAACTTTTAATCTCCCACCTAAAATTTTTACTGTCAGATCTCTTTTATTTTCCCTAAATTATGATGAATTTAATCTAATTAATAATTAGTAATCATAATGGTAGTAGTAAAAATAAAAAGAATAAAAAAACAAAGGAATTTAAAAAAATAGAAGGAAAAAACCAAAAATAAAACAAAAATAACATAGGAAGGGCGGTTCCACCGCCGGTGCAACCGCCTCTTACTTTTTTTTTATTTTGTTTATTTATTTTTTTTTGTTTCTTTTGTATAAATGTGCATCGCTAAATTTATTACTATTTTGTTAATAAAGTGAACTTATTTTTCAGCTTTAATTTCATGGACCTCATTAGTTAAATCAGTTCTTTTGTCCATTTTGTCTCATTCCTTTTTAGTTTTTTCAATGGTTTGACAAAGTTGTGATAATCTAATAGGAGATCATAGATAGTAAAACTCTTTTTCATTTTTTTTTCTGATGACAAATTACATTCCAAATGATTAATTTGTACTTATCTTGGCTAAACTAATGTACTTTACAAAATTTTTTACATTACCTGTGTTCCAAAATTAATACTATATTAGTGTTTCTGTTGGGATAATTTCATTTTGGAAAAACTAACAAGGAAAGTGATGAATTTGAGATTAACGCATGGCATGAATCTTGCTTTCCTAAATTAAGTACAAGACAATGTAAAAAAGAAATAATTGTTTTACCTATTTCGGATTGATCTAAACTGTCTTCATCTTAATAGTTCAAAAAAAGTTGAAGTATCCCTCATTCATCCTGATAGTTCAAAAAGAGTCGAAGTGTCACTCATTGAGATATACTCATTTATTACAAAAAATAATATAATTAAAAATTAAAAGAATTACGCATAATCAACTTTTAAAATATTCTACAATATTTAATATTATTATCTCTTAATATTTAAATATAATTTTTTACTCACATTCTCTCTCCATCAATTCAATTATTTTTTATTTAATGAATTTAATAAACAAATTAAAAAATAATAAATTAAAATTAAAAATTAATATCTTTACAATCATTCTACTTCTTTTAAATGTTATATCTTTTAAATTACGACACCTCCAACCAGTATATATAATGCGCATGGTTTCATCCTTGACATTTGTTCGTCCATTTTTTTATCCCATTCATTCCCTCTGTGGCCCCCACCGCCCTCTCTCTCTCGCTCCCCAACTTTGTTCTTCCATTTTTTTTTCTCCGCTCCTTCCCTCTGTGCCCCCACCATAGCCCACTTCTCCCTGACTCCGCCCACCCCACCCCTCTCTCTCCTCCCCCCTCTCTCTACGCTCAGTCATCCCCATTTTCCCATATTCTCTAAATGCAACATAACTTTTTTTTTTTACTACAACATTTTTTTTCATTCCCATCCTTTTTAAAAATTTTTATTTTTATTTTCTTTCACATTCTAAACCAAGAATATATATATTAAAATAATTAAATACTTATAGTATTAAATTAAAATTAAAATATTTATAAAATATTAAATTTAAAATTAAATTATTTATATAAATTTTATATTAAGTAATAATTCTTATAATTTTAGAGTTAAAAATGTAATATTACATATTTAAAATATTTAATTCATACAACATTAATGTTTTTATTTTATTTTTGACATTAATATTTTAGTTTGAGATTTCATATTTCTTAAATTATCAATTTTTCCATATTTTTATTTTATTTTATCATTAATATTTTAATTTTATACCATCATTGTTGATTAAAAATATAAAATAATATAATTGAATGGAATCATATATTTTTTTACTTATGTATTATCTTATTTGTTATTTAAGTTTGGAGAAATTATCTTAGTTACTGAATTGTACTTATGAGTTTTTTCAAGTTTTGTTTAATAATAATAATAATAAAACTTTTATAATTTTAAGGTTATGTATATTTAATATCTATATCATCACAATTTGATTATGCTATGTTCATTTACAATCCGATACTTGTCATTTTCACTAAGAACATAAGAAACATTTTATAACTTGTTGAAACTCAAGAGGTATTTTAATGAAAATTGAAATTAAGTAAAATCGAATAATATTATATTTTAATACAATAATTATATAACAACCATTTTAGTTTTTGGATAAAATATTAAATTTTTACAAATAAATTTTTATATTTTTTTATGAAGAAAATTTTTATTTTAACAAATGTATATTATAAGTAGAATAAGATAAAATAACAATATTTTTAGATAAATTGATTTATTATATGTTTTAATGAATTTTTTTATATGTTGTGTTGTGCCCATGTTTTAAAATAAAAAACACATTAACAAAAATCTCCGGCAAAATTAAAAATTTGTTAAAAAATAAATCTATTCATTTTTAACTGATCGATTCCACTATAATTTTAAAATTTTAAATTAATTTATTAAAAAACAATTTTAGACATTCCCAAAATATTTAGCTATTTCCGAATTTTTGTAAATTATTAAAATAAAATTTTCCCAAAAAAATTTGTAAAAAAGGACAAATATTTAGTTAGTAATATTAAATAATTAATATTTAAAAAGATTGATATGTTAAATATTTAATATATATATATATATATATTCAAATAATTGAATACATACAATATTAAATTGAAATTGAAATATTTATAAAATATTAAATTGAATATTAAATTATTTATATAAATTTTATATTAAATATTAATTCTTATAAGTTTAGGGTTAAAAATAAAATATTACATATGTAAATTTTTTAATTCTTACAATATTAATATTTCTTTATTTTATTTTTAGCATTAATATTTTAGTTTGAAATTTTATATTTCTTTGATTATTAATTTTATCATCATTTAAATCATTTTTAGCATTGACTAAATATTTTTTATTTATTTTTTATCATAAATATTTTAATTTCATATTTCATATTTCTTAAATCATTAAATTTAGGATTTAAAAATTTTCATGTTTCTTAAATTTTATCACAATTTCTAGTATTATTAATTTTGAAGTCAACTTTCTTTCTCTTCCTGTCGCTTTTCTCTTCACCTGAAATATTCTCAATGCAGATTGGATAAATATTTCAATTATTTGTGGAATATTTTCTTTCCTTTGTTGCAAAAATTTTTAATGAAAATATTTTCCTTTAAAGTTTTTAATGGAAAATTTATTTATAGATTTTTGCTTTCCTTTTTAGTACAAATATTTAAAAATTTTTGCTTCCTTTAGATAATTTTTTAAACTTATCTTTTTTTTTTTTTTGCCTTTTGTTTTGTTTTCTTTTATTTGCAAAAAAAAAAAAATTATGGAAAATTTATTCTAAAAATTTGAAAAAAAATTGCATTTTTTTCTTTTAATAAAAATTTTTACTTTTTATAAATATTGTTTTTTAAAAATTTTTGTTTTCTTTTAATAATTTTTCAAACTTACCTTTTTTTCCTTTTTTTTTGCAAAAATCTTTTTATGAGAAATTTATTTTAAACTTTTTTATAAAAAATTTATTTTCGCTTTCTTTTTTGTACATATAATTGAGTACCTATAATATTAAATTGAAATTGAAATATTTATAAAATATTAAATTGAATATTAAATTATTTATATAAATTTTATAATATTACCTCATTTGTTTTATAAGAGTGTTAAAAAAAAAAAGGTTTCTTGTCATTTGGGATAGGCAACCAACTAATGTCATGCACTATTTTCTTACTTAGGTGTTCCAAAAAAAAATAAAATTCACTCCACTGTATCCTAATTTATTGAATTTTATGTTCTTTATATTTATTTTAATGTAAATTCTTATGAATTTATATTTTCATATTTGTTTTTTTTTATTACTATTTGATTGGTTTTGCTTAATGTTGTTATCTAGATCATGTAAATTAAAACTGAAACTGTATACACTAGCATACTTTATTTTTTGTATGTTTCAAACTAATATCACAGTTAGAGTATTAATTCTTTTGATATAAATATTCCTATTAAAGATCATCATTTCGCAGACATGATCATCGCTATTTTTTTTATACAAGAAAATACAATCAAATGAGATAAAATTAGAAAAAAAAAGGATAAAATTAGAGAGATTTTATTATTTGAGTTGTCCTGAGAGACACATGACCATCACTATGTTTATTAATAATATTATTATATAAATCAATTAATAATATAAAAAATAATTGAATTTGAGATAACTATTGATACAATTAAAAAAAATACAAATTATATCTTTTAAGTATCATGTGCATAGCATGGGCACAGAAACTGGTAACTATGAAATAGAGAGACACCGCAACACTTCTCCATTTCAACTTTGTTTTTACCCATTTTTTGAATAATTTTTACTCTTTTTATAATATAAAAATTTCTCTTCTGATGTGAAACTTAAATGTCAGTATTTTTTGTTCTCAAATGTCTTCTTCACTTGTGAAATACACATCGTTGAGTTTGATTAATTCTTTTTTTATGTAAAAAGCTTAATATGTATGACTTTATATGACTTGTAAGTATTGAATACTTATTTGTAACCTATGTTTTTATGCATTAAGTTTCTATTTTACTTTTTTTTTTTTTGCAAATATTGTCACAAAAGCAATATTAAGTAAAAAATATTGTGTTTAATTTTTTATCAATATGGACTTTGGTTAAGATATAAAAAAATAAATTTTTTTGCTAGTCTAACCTCTTTAAGCTTTGTAATAGAATATTCATTGAAAAATCAAATATAATTGGATTATTTATCCTTTAAATTAATTATCTAGTTAATATTAAATTATTTGATGCATTAAAATAAAAAATTGATTAATGTTGTCAAAAGTTGGATAAGGGAATTTTTTTTTTTAAATAAAAGGCAATTCTCTTATTTTTTTAATATAATAACCGATCGATATCCAGAGTCATACTCAAATTAATTTAATTTGAACATTGTCGGGTCTAAATTAGAGATGAACTCTTCCAATTTAATTTTATTTCTTTCCAAGTTTCAAACTGATCCAATCTCTTTAGCATGGTGACTTAAATCAATATCCCTTATAAAAATTTTGTTTAAGACAAAAAGATAAATTTAATTAAGATAGTGTTAAAATTTTAATATAAAGTGTTAAAATTTTAATATAAAAATATTCAGAAATGATAATTTTAATTATCTCATTTTCAAAATTTATTTTTAGCAAAAAAATTTTATTTTAGTGAAAAAATATAATAAATATTATAAAACAAAATAGAAGCAAGATGAAATTTATAAAAAAGAACTTGAATTTAATAAATATCAGAATAAAAATTTTCTAGGGAATTTCGTTCAACTCCACAATAAGTTGGTCTTTTTAACAAAATTATTTAGGTTTTCAAGCCCAATAAAATGTTTAGATTTCATTAAATTGCTTAAATTTTCTCCGATACTTTGGCAGGGTACAATCTCATCTCCTCTGACCAGCCAATACACCTTGAGAGTGACTATGTCACCGTCCGATGCTGTATTGATCGATATTCTTTTGATGCTTCCGACGGAGTCTGTGATCCGATTCAGGTGCGTATCAAAGCACTGGTCTTTACTAACTCAAAACCCTAATTTCATCGCTACTCATCTCTCTTGTTCCAATTCGAACGACGAGGACGATGATGATGATGATTTCGGTCTCATCTATCTTGTAGAATACAACAACCGAATACTTGTGGGATGGTATGAATTTCGTCATTTCTTGGGAAGACTATTCAATTTCCTTAGTGCCCTATTCAATTTCCTTGTCCTACCCATATGGAGATTATCGTTGAATATGTTATTGCTTTTGGTTCAATACCTTTGTTTTGCATCCCTTGCACAAGATTCGTCCCTTTCTCATGCTCAAGTAATTTTTCCTAAATCTTGATCATTGTGTTGTATGTAACAACATTTTGTGCAATATTCATTCTCTGCATCGAAGGAAAAAGATGTATTGCTTCATCAAATAGTCAAGCCTCGTCACAAACCCAAAAAGGATATTGTAGCTAATGACAATCGGTTCAATACACATCTTTCTCATACTCAAACACAGTCTATCACTTTCCTTGACCATATCCGGTTGTCCACAAACATTGATCATAACATTACAAGTCAAAAGTTCACATAGGCACTTCATTGCATTTATTTTTGAAAACAAAGACAATGTCTCCACGAATCTCTGATTCTCAAAATAAATACTAAACAGAAGCTAATAGTATCAGGCAAAATAAGCACTATCCCTTATCTCTTGAATCAATTGGAGTACCTCTTGGAAAAAAGCTTAGCTTTCCCAAACATATTGATCATGGAGCCAGAAGCAACATGAGTAGGTGTCATCCCTGAATTCTTCAAACCTTGAAAAGATAAATGTTGCCTTTGCTTAATCATGCAATTTGCAGGATATCTCAATTAGATTACTATACATAACAAGGTCTCCTGAGAGGAGAAATGAATTAGTGTTTTTATGATAAATAGCAAAGAAGAAGAATTAATTTATCATTAAAGGGCAAGAATTAAAATAAGAAGGTAACTAACCGACAGAATTCTTATATATATATATATATATATATATGTATTATATTTTGAACATTTTCAGTGGAACATTAATTACTAAATTAGTATGTTAATGAGAAAAAAGTATCACATTTGCTTAGCCAAAAAGAAAAACAGCCAAAAAAAAAAAGTTCTTGTTATGTTTGATGAATTGATTTTAACAGCTCTTCCATGTCAACAATGTGATCTAGGTTTGACTTCAGTGAAGTGTTATTGTTGTTTTTTCTTCAAATGTCTTTTATTGAAATGGTTGAGATTGAGAGAACAATGAAAAGCTTTCTGGGTTTTTTCTTTTTTTTTTTAAGGGGTTGATGAAAAAGACTCTGTTTTTATTCCAAACATTAATAACGGAGGAGAAGATGAAGGTAGTTGTGATGGAGTATGTATTTTTATGGATAATAAGAAAATGTTTATTTGAAAATTTTGATTGCAAAATCCAAACTTTGAATCGAACGAGGTTTTGATTTCTTAGTCGAAAAACAAGATTCAGGAATATTTTGTTAGAGAGAGAGAATTTTTTAAATGTTGATGAAGATATCTCCTATTTTTCTATTGTCGTAAATAAATGACGCCATTAAGAATTATTTTTTTGATTCATTTTCATGCAAGTTTAAATAGAAATGACATACTTAAATTTTTATATTCTTTTTATATTTATAAAGCCTGAATTATATGATGGTTGAATAATTCTTTCTGCTCTATGTTTTTATGCATTTACTTTCTATTTTACTTGTTTGTCAAATATTGTTAAAACACAATATTAAATAAAAAATATAGTGTTTAATTTTTTATCAATATTGTTTCCAGTGGAGATTAAAAATATATTTTTTTGCTAATCTAATCTCTTTAGGCTTTCTAATGGCTTATTCATCCGAAAATCAAGTTATAATTGAATTATTTGGCCTTTGAATCTATTATTTGGCTACTATTAAATTATTTGCTCCATTAAAAGTATTGATTAATTTTGTCAAAATTTGGATAAGAATTTTTTTTTTTTTAAATGTCAATCTTTTCTTATTGACTTAAATCAATATCTCCTATAAATATTTTTTTCAAAACAAAATAGTTAAATTTAATTAAGATCGTGTTAAAATTTTAATATAAAAATATTAAAAATGATGATTTTTAATTATTTTTTAAATAAATTTAAATATCATTTTAAATTCTATTTTTTAGCTAAAAATTGTTATTTTAGTGAAAAAATATAATAAACTATTTGAAAACAAAATAGAAGTAAGTTGATTTTTTTTTTTTAAAGGACTTGAATTTAATAAATTGGGCTTTATATAAAAATTATTTAGGTTTTCAAGCCCAATAAGTATTATCATTTGGTACCAGACGGCTCCATATATTGGTTGGGTACAAACCTCATCTCATCTTCTCTCTCACCGACCAATACACATCGAGAGCGATTATGTCGGCCTCTGACGATGTATTGATCGATATTCTTTTGAGGCTTCCGGCGGAATGTGTGGTCCGATTCAGGTGTGTATCAAAGCACTGGTCTTTTCTAACTCGAAACCCTAATTTCATCGCTTCTCATCTCTCTCGTTCCAATTCGAACGACGAGGACTATGATGATGACGATCTCAGTCTCATCTGTATTCGAGAATACAACAACGAAGCCTCGTGGGATCATTTGAATGACATCATTTCTCGAGAAGACGTATTCCCAGCAAAATTGATTTGCCTGTCGGGAGCAGATTTTAGGGTGCGTAACGACATCGAAATCCCATCGAGAGCGAGAGATTATTGTTGGCCTGTGTTGTCTGGTTCTTGCAATGGCATACTCTGTCTTCAATATGGCCACCCTACCGACGCGGATGCTGGACTTGCTCTTTGGAATCCAGCCACCGGAGAACTCAAGCTTGTTCCTCCTATTGTTCTTCGTTGGCCCCCGGCCATGTGCAATCGGAGGTTCAGCATTGGGTTTGGTTACGATTCGAGAACGGATGATTATAAGTTATTAAGACTTATCGATTATTATTGTGATCCTGATGTCCCTTGTTGTACCCACCTCTACTCCATGGCGACTGATTGTTGGAAAGAGCTTGATCAGCATCCAATTCTCAGTTATGAACCCTTCCATAAAGCATATGTAGATGGAGCTTTTTACTGGAATGGTTGGAGTGTCATCCAGTCATTTGATATGGTGGATGAGAAATTTCACGGACTACCCATGCCTATTGTGCCAAATATGAACGGGTTATGGAATGAGAGTCTTGTAAACTGGAAGGGATCCCTTGGCCTCTGTGCTTACGAAATAACTGAGGAACATATGAAGGAGTTTCACATTTGGGTGTTGAACACGGATGGGGAATCGTGGACTAGACTTCTCAAAATTGCAACAACCAATCCATATCTACAGTTCTACAGTTACAGTTACCATCTCATTGGGCAGCGGAAGCATGGAGAGATCATTTTCTTATCTAAAGATTATGATTGTGGTGCTTGGAAAATTTTTGTCTTTGATCCCCAAACACAAGAATCCAGAATCCTTTACCCACCTTTGCAGCATCCTGGGGAGCCTATCTCTTGTTTTGATTCTTACATGGCAAGCCTTGTGACTTTAAAAGGAGCGGTAGAGCTTGATGAGCACAGTTTTTGAAATATGGTGATAGATCCATACATCTCTTTTGTACTCAATCCACCTGATTTTGCTGAGCGCAAACACTAATGTCAACATTTCTACCAACTGTTACTGGTATGTACATCACTCAGTGGCGATGTAATTTTGAAGTTATATCCATCTATCGTAGTTTGCTATCATATGGGTATGTGATAATTGAGACTAATGTTTTTATAACTTCCATGCATTTCTTATGGTATTTTTTTTTTTAATAGCTTCTATCCCTATTTGGCGGCAATTGTTGTTGCATGGTTCGATGTATAGAAATGATAAAAAACTATGAGTTTATATTTTTCATTGGTTTCACTAATGGCACTAGAAGTCCATTGAAAAATTGATCGACTTGAGCTAGAGCAAATGTCGAATTGTCCACCAGTATTGTGCACACTACTAATTGGATAGTAAATGGTAGTTTTAGTTATTTGATGAAGTACTTGATTAGACCACCGGAGGTTTCAAGCCATGTCTGCCTCATAAAAATTTTGTTGATAGATGTTGTTTGGAACACTTCTTATTTAATTAATTCATAAGAACAGAAAGGTATTGAATTATTATGGTGTATGCGAGAATCTTGAGATCATATAGGTTTCACTTGTTGAAATGGATGAGCCTCAAATGTTGCATCTCTCAACACGAAAAGTACAGAGACCTAGCTTTGCTTTAGGGGTGTGGCAACTCATGAACTCCCCCTTGTTCAACTCACTGAATCTCGTTTGAGTTGTTTCTTTTCAAGGGAGAGTGGGTCTGGTTCTAAACTTATTTGAAGTAGTAACTTTGTTGGGCTGGGTTCTAGGATTGGATTGGAAAATGAAGGTAATTTAGTTTTTAGCTCTCTTTCTCCTCCCAAAGCTAGCATCCATTCTCTTCCAAAACCCCAAAATATTTTCTCCGTAATTGGGATTTTCCTGTCTCTCTCTCCCTCCCCATTGTCACCAATCAAGTTTGCTCCTTTTGTTATCACTCTCCTCCCTGATGTATCTCTTCCCTGATGTAGAGGCGGACTTTAAGACCTAAAGGCAGGGGTGCAAAAAATTTATAGTATACTTGTTCAAGCAAAAAACGTGGGTAGGGAATGCAAACTTATAGTTAAGTTGGTGCAAAATAGATATTAATCATAAACACTAGTTGAATATTAGAAAATTAAGGGAGTGCAAATATCCATCCAGGTCTCTTCCTAGGTTCGCCTGTGCTCTGTGCCACTAACCTCCAACCTCAGTTGTCATAAATTCAGGCACATATCATACTGTGAAAGTAGAAGTAAGATAGGTTGGTTCTTACATGAGTTTAGCTTCGTCTCGTTCCGACCCAACTTGTTCTTCCCCTCCACCAAACACCCCCCCCCCCCAAAAAAAAAAAAGAAAAGGCATGTGCTCCTGTGGAGCTCATTGTTCTCCCATGTGTTAATTCACTGACATGGTGTTATTTGAAGTTTTGATGAAGCAATCTTTGCCGGTATTGACAATAGAATAAAATCAGAATGCTTTTTGTCAATGTGGTAAAAATCTTGAGAAACCATTAGATAGTCCCCTAAGGGAATTGATGGGCCTTGGTTGTGATGAATCAACATAAAAATTATACTGTGACAGGTTAGTGTTCTCTGATGTGTTGATTAATTTTTCTATGCCGAAAGCACTGCTATACTTTGAGGACCGATTTGTTCTATAACAGGTTGTAGTGCAGTCTGCAGACAATCTAAGTCCTTGAAGTTAAATGGAGACGTCTCATCTAAAGGTGGCAAGTGGTGCTGTGAAATCCGGGGTGATAAGAGATCAAGAAATTGGTTTTTGTTTTCAGAACGCTAAACCAAGTCGAGTAATAAACTCAAAATCAGGTGGAGATTGAAGCAATGATGAGAGGGATTGATTTGATTTCGATTGATCTCTGTAGCAGAGCAATGAATAGAATAAGATCCCAGCATTACTCTAGACAATCAGTGCTCATTCAATTATTTCAAAAATGGTTGTTGGTAGATGATGCATGCGCCTTGCATGCCCCATTCTAGACAAATGTTTGAAATTTGGAAATTATTTTTTTAAATTCGTTCTGACTTTTTTAGTTTGGTGCTATTGTGCATCATTTTATTTTAAATGCCCCATTGGCTTCGTAAAAGGGGGGAAAACAGGCCAGAGCAGAACACAAAAAGAAAAGTCAAAGGAAACAAACACAAGGGAAAGGGGGATGATAACATAATTGGCCCTTATTTTTAAAATATCGATCAGAAGGTAAAAAAATACAAAAATAAAAGAGAGGAGAAAAAAAAAAAAAAAAACCTTGCGGGGTTTTGATCTTTGATACAAACCTATGTTCTTGTACGCATCATTTTTCCTTTTTGTGGATGTAAGAGCACTCCGTGAGAGAACAAATTAGGTTTTACTTTGACCCCTAACCATTAAATTTCAACCAAAAAAAAAAAAATTTAGTGGTTAACAGATTTTTAACATAATTATAGACTAGAAATTATTTATACGACAAAAGTTAAAAGCAAATAGCAAATCAAAAGTTAAAAATTCATATTTGAAAGTTGTTTTTATTATGTTATTATTTTTTAGCTTTATCAAAAGTGCATTGTATCTTTAGATGAGGCAATGTTTTTGGATGTCCATGTTTTGTAGTCCATGTCCCACGAGGACAACTTAAACGAAAGAGTCTCCCGTTTCTATCATCTCTTTCTCGATTCATCTTGTTTAATTACATTTTTTTGTATTAAAAAAAAATATTCTGTAGTCTATAACTAAAGTTTGACAAGACAAGAAACACAGAGAATAAGTTTTGGTGGTCTATTTAGCAACCAATTTTTTAAAAGAAATATCTTTTAAAAGAAAATATCTAATAATTTTTTTCTCTAATCTAAACTCTTGAGGCTTTGTAATGATATATTCATTGAAAAATTAAGTTGTAATTGGATTCGTTTAAATCAATTATCTCACTAATGTTAAATTATTTGCTTCATTAAAAAAAAAAAAAATTTAATTAATGTTGTCAAAATTAGGATAAGGGAAAGGGTTTTAAAAAATAAAAGGTCAACCTCTTTGGTTTCATAACTTAATAATCCCCTTAAAAACACTTTGAGCAAAAAGTTAAATTTAATTAATATCGTGTTAAAATTTTAACATAAAAAATATTAATACAATGATGATTTTAATTATTTTATAAATAAATTTAAATCTTATTTGTGAACTCTATTTTTCTACTAAAAAAATGTTAACTCAATAAAAAATTATCATAAATATTATAAAACAATATAGAAGTTAATTGAAGTTTTCAAAAAAGAACTTGAGTTTAATAAATACTTGAATAAAAAGTTCCGTTCAACTTCCACAACCTAGTCCCATGTTGTTAAACATCGGAGATATGCTTGATCATATGATTATATCAATTGTTACATGCGTTTGTATGCTTTGAGCCTAAGGCCAAGCTAGGGACACTTTGCAAACATATGCTAAAATGGGTTTTCCTAGATTGATTTTAAAAGTAAAATGTTGAAATCGGATCAAGCCTCTCTGCAAAGTTTTGAGTTAAAACAGCTAGAAGACCATAAAAACTAATAAACAAAATTAAGGAAGAAATATTTGCCTGCTCCATATCTTAGGTAGTGATATGTAAGCTCATTCTTCTGTGTATTTGTGCACACATGCACATATTATACATATACATGTATCTATATGTGTGTATATGTGTATGTCAGTATGTGGGTCTGTATCTGTGTTTGTTTCTAATTATGGGTGTAAGGCTCGAGAACAAGTAAGCAAACAAATGTCTTGCGCATGAAACTCTGACGATTGTAATGGCAGAGGTTATACTTCTTTAATTATAAGTTGTGAATTTAAATTATAGAAATTAAAAAATAAGATTTGAAAGAGTTAATTTTTTAATAAATACTACGGATGGATGATAGTATCTCCTAAGTAACCAAAAAAAGAAAAAAAAGCAAATGCCTTGAACTACTAAAAATATATACAGCCGCAAAGGTAAGTAAAACCCAACGGTCAAACCACTGATACAGCCCAAAAATTAAAACAAATTAAAAAAACTAAACTTAGACAACACCTTGAGGGGGTGAGATTCGCAAAGGAGCAGAGTAAGGGTGGCCGACAAACAAAACAAATTAATATAAGAAAATTGGATGGACAGTGGAATCTCATCCAATTTAGATAATTATTATATTAATAATTAAGTGGGAAAAATTCTCACAGTAAAATTTTAAGAATATATTAATAATTAAAGTCTCTAATTTCTATTATAATAAAGAATATAAGAAGTTTAAATAGATCTAATTTAGAGTAATTATCAAGTAAAAAAAAAACTAATACAATCTTTTAAAAGAGAAAAAAAAAACTAAACTTTTAATAATTCACACTATAATTAAAAAATAAAGAAAAATTATATTACAATTTATGCCGGACTCTTAACAATTTTAAAGGCCAAAAAGAAAAGAAAATAATAAACAATAAATAAAATAACAAATTAACAATAAAAAATTTCATGCCCTTCTACAGCAAGACGCCTGACATAACTCTGAGAGGCACCACAACACTTCTCCATTCCAACTTTGTTCTTACCCATTTCTGAATAATTTTTACTCTTTTTACAAAATAAAAGTTTCTCTTCTAATGGGAAACTTAAACTTTAGGATTTTTTGTTCTGAAATGTCTTCTTCACTTGTGCAAAACTCATTGTTGAGTTTGATTAATTCTTTTTATAATTATAAAGCTTAATATGTATGACTTTATGTTAATCAACTAGAGGGTGGTGAATAAGTATGTGATAATTGAGACTAATGTTTCCACAACTTCCATGCATTTCTTATGGTAATTTTTTTTCCCCTTTTGGTTTCTATCCCTATTTGGAGGCAATTGTTGTTGCATGCAGTGGCAGATCTAGGACCCAAAAACAGGGGTGCAAAAAATTTATAATATATTTGTTTAAACAACAAATATGGGTAGGGAATGCAAATTAAAGTTAAGTTGGTGCAAAATAAATAGGAATCATAAATATTAACTAAATTTTAGAAAATTCAGGGAGTGTAATTGCCCACCCTGGACATAAGGTAGCTCCGCCACTGGTTGCATGGTTGGATATATAGAAATGATAAAAAAACAATGAGTTTATATTTTTCATTGGTTTCACTAATAGTACTAGAAGTCCATTGAAAAATTGATCGACTTGAGCTAGAGTTAGTGTCAAATTGTCTACAAATCGAATTGTCTACCAGTATTATGCATGCTACTAATTGGATAGTAGATGGTAGTCTTGGTTATTTGACGAGGTACTTGATTTGGCCACCGGAGGCTTTGTACCATGTTTGCCCAATAAAAATTTTGTTGATGGATGTTGTTTGGAACACTTCTCATTTAATTCATTCGTAAGAACAGAAAGGTATTGAATTACCATGGTGTATGCGAAAATCTTGAAATCATATAGGTTTCACTTGTTGAAATGGATGAGCCTCAAATGTTGCATCACTCAAGACCAAAAGTACAGTGACCTTGCTTTGCTTTAGGGGTGTGGCAACTCATGAACTCCCTTTTTTCACCTCACTGAATCTCATTTGAGTTATTTCCTTTCAAAGAAGGGTGGGTTTGGTTCTAAACTTCTTTAAAGGAGCAACTTAGATGGGCTGGGTTCTAGGATTGGATAGAAACTGAAGGTAATTTATTTTTTCTTTCTCTTCCCAAATTTGAGCATCCAATCTCTTCCAAAACCCCAAAATATTTTCTCCGTGACTGGGATTTTCCTCTATCTCCCCCCATCGTAACCAATCAAGTCAGCCCCTTTTGCCATGGCTCTATTCTCTGATGCTACTCGCCTCCAACCTCTATTGTCCTAAATTCAAGCACATATCATACTGCAAGTTGGTTTTTACAACAGGTTAGTTTGGTGCCACTCCAACCCAACTGTTCTTCCCCTCCACCAACCCCTCTCCCCCCCCCCCCCGGGAAAAAAAGAATGTGCTCCTATGGAGCGGTGCTTATCCACTGACATGGAGTTATTTGAACTTTGGTGAAGCAATCTTTGCTCATGTTGAGAGTAGAAGAAAATCAGAATGCTTTTTATGAAACTCTTGAGAAACCATTAGGTAGTCCTAAAGGAATAGATGAGCCTCGATTGCTTCCTTGTTTTGAATCAAAATAAAAAATTATACTGTGACTGGTTAATGCTCTCTGAAGGGTTACTTGATTAATTTTTCTATTCTAAAAGCACCAGTGAACTTTAAGGACTTGTTCTCCTATAACAGGTTGTAGTGCAGTCTGCACACCATCCAAGTTCTTGAAGTTAATGGGGATGTCATCTCAAGGTGGCACATGGTGCTATGAAATCCGGGGTGCTAAGAGATCAAGAAGTTGGTTTTTATCAATATGGACTTTGGTTAAGATATAAAAAAATAATTTTTTTTTGCTAGTCTAACCTCTTTAAGCTTTGTAATGGAATATTCATTGAAAAATCAAATATAATTGGATTATTTATCCTTTAAATTAATTATCTGGTTAATATTAAATTATTTGATGCATTAAAATAAAAAATTGATTAATGTTGTCAAAAGTTGGATAAGGGAATTTTTTTTTTTTTTAAAAATAAAAGGCAATTCTCTTATTTTTTTTTAATATAATAACCGATCGATATCCAGAGTCATACTCAAATTAATTTAATTTGAACATTGTCGGGTCTAAATTAGAGATGAACTCTTCCAATTTAATTTTATTTCTTTCCAAGTTTCAAACTGAGCCAATCTCTTTAGCATGGTGACTTAAATCAATATCCCTTATAAAAATTTTGTTTAAGACAAAAAGATAAATTTAATTAAGATAGTGTTAAAATTTTAATATAAAAATATTCAAAAATGATAATTTTAATTATCTCATTTTCAAAATTTATTTTTAGCAAAAAAATTTTATTTTAGTGAAAAAATATAATAAATATTATAAAACAAAATAGAAGCAAGATGAAATTTATAAAAAAGAACTTGAATTTAATAAATATCAGAATAAAAATTTTCTAGGGAATATCGTTCAACTCCACAATAAGTTGGTCTTTTTAACAAAATTATTTAGGTTTTCAAGCCCAATAAAATGTTTAGATTTCATTAAATTGCTTAAATTTTCTCCGATACTTTGGCAGGGTACAATCTCATCTCCTCTCACCGGCCAATACACCTCGAGAGCGACTATGTCGCCGCCCGATGCTATATTGATCGATATTCTTTTGATGCTTCCGGCGGAGTCTGTGATCCGATTCAGGTGCGTATCAAAGCACTGGTCTTTACTAACTCAAAACCCTAATTTAATCGCTGCTCATCTCTCTTGTTCCAATTCGAACGACGAGGACGATGATGATGATGATTTCGGTCTCATCTATCTTGTAGAATACAACAACCGAATACTTGTGGGATGGTATGAATTTCGTCATTTCTTGGGAAGACTATTCAATTTCCTTAGTGCCCTATTCAATTTCCTTGTCCTACCCATATGGAGATTATCGTTGAATATGTTATTGCTTTTGGTTCAATACCTTTGTTTTGCATCCCTTGCACAAGATTCGTCCCTTTCTCATGCTCAAGTAACTTTTCCTAAATCCTGATCATTGTGTTGTATGTAACAACATTTTGTGCAATATTCATTCTCTGTATCGAAGGAAAAAGATGTATTGCTTCATCAAATAGTCAAGCCTCGTCACAAACCCAAAAAGGGTATTGTAGCTAATGACAATCGGTTCAATACACATCTTTCTCATACTCAAACACAGTCTATCACTTTCCTTCACCATATCCGGTTGTCCACAAACATTGATCATAACATTACAAGTCAAAAGTTCACATAGGCACTTCATTGCATTCATTTTTTAAAACAAAGACAATGTCTCCACGAATCTTTGATTCTCAAAATAAATACTAAACAGAAGCTAATAGCATCAGCAAAATAGCACTCTCCCTTATCTCTTGAATCAATTGGAGTACCTCTCGGAAAAAAGCTTAGCTTTCCCAAACATATTGATCATGGAGCCAGAAGCAACATGAGTAGGTGTCATCCCTGAATTCTTCAAACCTTGAAAAGATAAATGTTACCTTTGCTTAATCATGCAATTTGCAGGATAACTCAATTAGATTACTATACATAACAAGGTCTCCTGAGAGGAGAAATGAATTAGTGTTTTTATGATAAATAGCAAAGAAGAAGATTTAATTTATCATTCAAGGGTAAGAATTAAAATAAGAAAGTAACTAATCGACAGAATTCATATATATATATATATGTATTATATTTTGAACATTTCAGTGGAACATTAATTACTAAATTAGTATGTTAATGAGAAAAAAGTATCACATTTGCTTAGCCAAAAAGAAAAACAGCCAAAAAAAAAAGTTCTTGTTATGTTTGATGAATTGATTTTAACAGCTCTTCCATGTCAACAATGTGATATAGGTTTGACTTCAGTGAAGTGTTATTGTTGTTTTTTTTTCAAATGTCTTTTATTGAAGTGGTTGAGATTGAGAGAGCAATGAAAAGGTTTTTGGGTTTTTTCTTTTTCTTTAAGGGGTTGATGAAAAAAACTCTGTTTTTATTCCAAACATTAATAACGGAGGAGAAGATGAAGGTAGTTGTGATGGAGTATGTATTTTTATGGATAATAAGAAAATGTTTATTTGAAAATTTTGATTGCAAAATCCAAACTTTGAATCGAAAGAGGTTTTGATTTCTTAGTCGAAAAACAAGATTCAGGAATATTTTGTTAGAGAGAGAGAATTTTTTAAATGTTGATGAAGATATCTCCTATTTTTCTATTGTCGTAAATAAATGACGCCATTAAGAATTATTTTTTTTGATTCATTTTCATGCAAGTTTAAATAGAAATGACATACTTAAATTTTTATATTCTTTTTATATTTATAAAGCCTGAATTATATGATGGTTGAATAATTCTTTCTGCTCTATGTTTTTATGCATTTACTTTCTATTTTACTTGTTTGTCAAATATTGTTAAAACACAATATTAAATAAAAAATATAGTGTTTAATTTTTTATCAATATTGTTTCCAGTGGAGATTAAAAATATATTTTTTTGCTAATCTAATCTCTTTAGGCTTTCTAATGGCTTATTCATCCGAAAATCAAGTTATAATTGAATTATTTGGCCTTTGAATCTATTATTTGGCTACTATTAAATTATTTGCTCCATTAAAAGTATTGATTAATTTTGTCAAAATTTGGATAAGAATTTTTTTTTTTTAAATGTCAATCTTTTCTTATTGACTTAAATCAATATCTCCTATAAATATTTTTTTTAAAACAAAATAGTTAAATTTAATTAAGATCGTGTTAAAATTTTAATATAAAAATATTAAAAATGATGATTTTTAATTATTTTTTAAATAAATTTAAATATCATTTTAAATTCTATTTTTTAGCTAAAAATTGTTATTTTAGTGAAAAAATATAATAAACTATTTGAAAACAAAATAGAAGTAAGTTGATTTTTTTTTTTTAAAGGACTTGAATTTAATAAATTGGGCTTTATATAAAAATTATTTAGGTTTTCAAGCCCAATAAGTATTATCATTTGGTACCAGACGGCTCCATATATTGGTAGGGTACAAACCTCATCTCATCTTCTCTCTCACCGACCAATACACATCGAGAGCGATTATGTCGGCCTCTGACGATGTATTGATCGATATTCTTTTGAGGCTTCCGGCGGAATGTGTGGTCCGATTCAGGTGTGTATCAAAGCACTGGTCTTTTCTAACTCGAAACCCTAATTTCATCGCTTCTCATCTCTCTCGTTCCAATTCGAACGACGAGGACGATGATGATGACGATCTCAGTCTCATCTGTATTCGAGAATACAACAACGAAGCCTCGTGGGATCATTTGAATGACATCATTTCTCGAGAAGACGTATTCCCAGCAAAATTGATTTGCCTGTCGGGAGCAGATTTTAGGGTGCGTAACGACATCGAAATCCCATCGAAAGCGAGAGATTCTTGTTGGCCTGTGTTGTCTGGTTCTTGCAATGGCATACTCTGTCTTCAATATGGCCACCCTACCGACGCGGATGCTGGAATTGCCCTTTGGAATCCAGCCACCAGAGAACTCAAGCTTGTTCCTCCTATTGTTCTTCGTTGGCCCCCGGCCATGTGCAATCGGAGGTTCAGCATTGGGTTTGGTTACGATTCCAAAACGGATGATTATAAGTTATTAAGACTTATCGATTATTATTGTGATCCTGATGTCCCTTGTTGTACCCACCTCTACTCAATGGCGACTGATTGTTGGAAAGAGCTTGATAAGCATCCGGTTCGCAGTTATGATCCCTTCCATAAAGCATATGTAGATGGAGCTTTTTACTGGAATGGCTGGAGTGTCATCCATTCATTTGATATGGTGGATGAGAAATTTCACAGAATCCCCATGCCTATTGTGCCAAATATGAACGGGTTATGGAATGAGAGTCTTGTAAACTGGAAGGGATCCCTTGGCCTCTGTGCTTACGAAATAACTGAGGAACATATGAAGGAGTTTCACATTTGGGTGTTGAACACGGATGGGGAATCGTGGACTAGACTTCTCAAAATTGCAACAACCAATCCATATCTACAGTTCTACACTTACAGTTACTATCTCATTGGGCAGCGGAAGCATGGAGAGATCATTTTCTTATCTAAGGATTATGATTGTGGTGCTTGGAAAATTTTTGTCTTTGATCCCCAAACACAAGAATCCAGAATCCTTTACCCACCTTTGCAGCATCCTGGGGAGCCTATCGATAGTTTTTATTCTTACAATGCAAGCCTTGTGACATTAAAAGGAGCGGTAGAGCTTGTTGAGCACAGTTTTTGCAATATGGTGATAGATCCATGCAAACACTAATGTCAACATTTCTACCAACTGTTGCTGGTATGTACATCTCTCAGTGGCGATGTAATTTTGAAGTTACATCCATCTATCATAGTTTGCTATTATATGGGTATGTGATAATTGAGACTAATGTTTTCATAACTTCCATGCATTTCTTATGGTATACTTTTTTTTTTCCTTTTTTTTTGGTTTCTATCCCTATTTGGCGGCAATTGTTGTTGCATGGTTGGATATATAGAAATGATAAAAAAACAATGAGTTTATATTTTTCATTGGTTTCACTAATAGTACTAGAAGTCCATTGAAAATTTGATCGACTTGAGCTAGAGTTAATGTCAAATTGTCTACAAGTATCATGCACACTGCTAATTGGATGGTAGATGGTAGTCTTGGTTATTTGACGAAGTACTTGATTAGACCACCGGAGGCTTTGAGCCATGTTTGCCTGATAAAAATTTTGTTGATGGATGTTGTTTGGAACACTTCTATTTAATTCATTCATATGAACCGAAAGGTATTGAATTACTATGGTGTATTCGAGAATCTTGAAATCATATAGGTTTCACTCGTTGAAATGGATGAGCCTCAAATGTTGCATCACTCAAGAAAAAAAGTACAGTGACCTTGCTTTGCTTTAGGGGTGTGGCAACTCATGAACTTTCTTTTTTCACCTCACTGAATCTCATTTGAGTTATTTCCTTTCAAAGAAGGGTGGGTTTGGTTCTAAACTTGTTTAAAGGAGCAACTTAGATGGGCTGGGTTCTAGGATTGGATAGAAACTGAAGGTAATTTAGTTTTTATCTCTCTTTCTCTTCCCAAATTTGAGCATACAATCTCTTCCAGAACCCCAAATATTTTCTCCGTGATTGGGATTTTCCTCTCTCTCCCCCCATTGTAACCAATCAAGTTAGCCCCTTTCATTATGGCTCTATTCTCTGATGCTACTCGCCTCCAACCTCTATTGTCCTAAATTTAAACACATATCATACTGTAAGTAGAAGCAAGATAGGTTGGTTCTTACAAGAGGTTAGTTTGGTGCCACTCCAACCCAACTGTTCTCCCATGGAGCGGTGCTTATTCACTGACATGGTGTTATTTGAAGTTTTGGTGAAGCAATCTTTGCTCATGTTGAGAGTAGAAGAAAATCAGAATACGTTTTATCAATGTCGGAAAATCTTGAGAAACCATTAGGTTGTCCTAAAGGTTGTCCTAAAGGAATAGATGAGCCTCAATTGTTTCCTTGTTTTGAATCAACATAAAAAATTATACTGGGACTAGTTAATGCTCTCTGAAGGTTACTTGATTAATTTTTCTATTCTAAAAGCACCAGTAAACTTTAAGGACTTGTTCTCCTATAACAGGTTGTAGTGCAGTCTGCATACCATCCAAATTCTTGAAGTTAAATGAGGATGTCATCTCAAGGTGGCACATGGTGCTATGAAATCCGGGGTGCTAAGAGATCAAGAAGTTGGTTTTTGTTTTCAGATCGCTAAACAAGTCGAGTAATAAACTCAAAATCGGGTGGAGATTGAAGCAATACTCAGAGGGATGTTTGATTTGGTTTCGGTTATCTGTGTAGCAGAGCAATGAATGGAAGAAGATCCTGTTGTTACTTTAGACAGTCGATGTTTATTCAAATATTTCAAAAATTCAGTTGGAAGATGAAGCATGTGCCTTGCGTGCCCCATTTTGGACAAATGTTTGAAATCTGGAAATGTTTTTGGATTTTTTTTTTCTTCTTTTAAGTGCATTCTGACTATGTCCATGGTTGAATGGTGCTTTTTGTGCATGAGATCTTGCAGGAGTAGCTAAAGCTAGAAAGAGTTGATAATTCAACTTCTTTTGTGCACAAAATATATAGATAAATTCATAATTTGTATTATGATGTTTACTCTCAATGACATTTTGCGTCATGTCCCTTTTTTTTTTTTTTTTTTTTTTCAAATTACACATTGCACTTTAACATTTAGGTTGTGATAGCACATTTTATTAAAGGCTTAATCATGTTAAAATATTTATTTTATTTTTATAAAAATTCAAAAATATACTTGATCTGACATGGTGTTTGACACAAAACTTTGATATAGCCTCTTAGGTGCGGTACTTGACCAAAGCTTTGACAGAAGTGTTTTTGCCCCTCGTGCCCTTTTCTTTTCTTCATCCCTGCAAAGACAAAACAATGTAACTGTTAGTCCCTTGCTAATGATGCGGATTTCAGGAATATAATGCCAAGCTCTCTGATTTCAGACCGGCAAAAGATGGTCCTGAGGGGGGATAAGACTCATGTATCTATCCGTGTTATGGGAACATATGGCCATGCTGCTCCAGAACATGTAATGACAAGTGGGTGTGATCGAAATATGTCCTCATCTGGAGTTATCTGTAGTTATTTAATTATTTTAATGTGAACTATTGTTATTGAGGCTGCTCGACTGCTGCTCCTTGCTTGCATTTTCTTGCACATTTTCTGGGTTCCATAAGTTTATGTAGTGGGAGATGATGAAATTGGGCAGGTTGCAGTATCTCCACTCAAAAACCGGCTGGGTATTTCTATCCCCAACCCATGCCATGGTATTTTGTTGTTGGATGTCTCCTTGAAAACCATGGAAACGATGCAACTCTAGTTATGATGATACGATAGGAAAATCTAATACTACTTGGTACAGGGCATCTCACCACAAAGAGTGATGACTGGCCGAAGATCCATGGTAAAAGCAGACCCAACGGAGAGCACAACCTGGTTGAGTGGGCAAAGCCACATCTTGGAGAGAGAGAGAGAGAAGGATTCTTCCGCATGATAGACCCCCGTCTTGAAGGTCACTTCTCTATTAGAGGCGCACAGAAAGCTACCCAGCTGGCCGCTAAGTGCCTTAGCAGTGACCCAGAAGCCAGACCCTCAATGAGTGACATTGTTCAAATTCTGAAACCCCTGCCAAACCTAAAAGGTACGGCATACTCTTCCTATAACTTTCAGACAGTACAAACAAATCCGGGTGGGTCAAACAATTCTCGAAACGGCCTCAGAACATAGGGAGAGTTTGTAGAGAGGAATGGAACCCCTGGAAGACACCCTCATCTCCAAATGGTCTCCAGGCTTCGCCATATCACCATCCTTACCCATCACCAAAGCCAAATGGTACACCAATGGTAAACAATAATAACAGTCGCATCTTACATATTTATTTCTTAGATTCCTCTTCAAGTTCCTCAGTTTGGCGCATCAGCCACTGGATATATAGGTCTTGTCCATCATTATCTTGGAAATTCATGCTGCGATATGAGAAATGACCCATTCTTGTGTGCCTCTGATGAGGTAGAGAAACGAGTCTATTTCCTCAAACTGTGTAAAATTAGTTTAAATGATTTAGTCATGCAGTAGACATGTCTGGGCAACATGCAAAATTGTGTAAAAATTTAGTAACTTGTTTTCCAAAAGAATTGCACAGGCCTCCATGCCATCTCTTTGCTTTCTACAGATGTAAAGTAGAAATGGCATTTGAGCTTCTGGAGTATCTAATGTTTAGCAAAGCGAGACCAGTGAAGGTGTGGGCTTCCCACCTGCACTTAGCCTATTCATGAGGCTTCATGTATGTGGAGGGCTATATGATACTTCAATGAATTCTGTTATATCAGCACACTCATTTATCGCCTCTGATGCCCTTCTTTGTACTTAAATTTGAAACATGTGGTTTGGCTCTCGTTAATACTCCCATCCGGACCAGCCGCGAGTACTTTTCAGAAGCGACTGTATGCATTTTCTTTTCTTTTTTTTTCATGGTTTTTTATTTTTTGTTTGTTATTTATTTATTTATTTATTTTTGCAAAACTACAATTTGTATCATCGGTCATAGACCCCTCAAGGGATCCCCAATTTGTCTTTGCAATATCTCATCTTTCACTTTGGCTACAATACCAGAAAGTTGAGATTGTAATTGTACATTAATGAAATGTCAATTATCTTTTTACTCGTTAAAAAGCATAGGTTATGATAGATAAATGCGTGTAACCCAAAAAAGTAGAGAGAGAGAGAGAGAGTGCCACTTCCGAGAAGATTAATCAATAAAGTCTTTAATTATGGGCCCTAAACTTCACAAATAAAGTCTTTGATTATGGGTCCTTAACTTCACGTACTCGGTGGAACATTAATTATTTTGAACATACTCCGTAACTAAGGGAATGTTACATATTCATCTCCACCTCCGCAATTTTTGTAGAGATCGGCTCCGGTAGGTTTACAGTCCTTAAGGTTTTTAGCGGAGTCGAAACATATTTTGACCTCTGAAAGTATCTTTTTACTCTCCCCCACACATAGGAAGTTCGGCAAAAACTTTGTTTGCTTCTTTATAGCCTCCTTAAATTTCCTTGCTTTGTATTTTTGTCCCCTTTCAATTCCTGCAGCTGCATAAATAAATAAATAAATAGTAGATTTAAATAATATATATAAATATGTATATGTTATATACTTTTATCAACAAAAAATACCAACCTTTAAAATAGTCTGCCACCGAATACTCCTTAAACAAATCAATTGTCTCCTTAAAGTATACATCCGGTTTCATTTGAGAGAACCACCCGTGGCATACCCATTCATGCTGCCAGAAGATATAATTTTTTTCGGTAGTGTTCTCAAAACTGGGCCAGTGCTCTTTCATCAACTTTTCAAGATCTCGACCCTATTAACAGTATTATAAACCCATTGTTATATATGGGGAAAAAAAAAGGGAGTTTTGAAACAAAAATCTTACTTACCAGTGGCTCAGGAAATCGACGGCCTGGTTGTTTACAATCACCCTCATCGTCATTGAACCATAAACCATGAATAAAAAAACTCGGTATAATAGGTTGATAGCAATATACTGGGACTCCCTTTCCATCTGTTCCTTTGCAGGCGCCCGGTCGCCACTGCATGACAATCTTGTAAGTGTCAATTTGAATGGGGTCTTGCGCCATCGTGGAAAATGAAACAACACTTAATGCAAACAGAAGGAAGAAACAACGGTTCTCCATTTGGACGTGCTCAAACACAATGAGTGGGGTTTTTTTGGTGAAAACTGTGAGAGTTGTGAGGAAGAGTGTGGCATTGTGCTGTTTTTATAGTCGATTGATTTTCTTGATTGAGAAAGGGATTTCAAGTAGGGCACTCGTGCCATTCTTGATTGAAAATTAATCCATTTTTGTGGACACACAAACAATAATGAAGAATGTTTAAAGTCCTTAGTGTGAGTGACAATTTTAGGAGCTTCACAACTTGCATTTAATTAAAGTGTACTTTTATAATATTAATAAAATAAAACAATATTGTATTTTTCTATTTTCAATAACTCTATTCAACAACCAACTACCACCCTCCATCAACAATTTAAATTATAAGTTTAGATTCCCATAGTATTTTTGAGTTTATTTTACACTTCTTTTTTTTGCATAAATAAATTGCTTTTTTCAAAACAATATATTAATCTTGTAAAGCTATATGTATAATTATATTATACTTCCAATTAATGGGCTTTGGTATAAATATAGATTACTATATTATTATAGTAAAATAAATCATAAATTATTTTTTATTTCACATTTAATTGTGTGGTAAAGCGAGAAAAAAGAATTATACTTTTCTATTTTTTTTTGACTAAATAATTTTAAAATTATAATTTATCAGATTAGAGGTTCTCGGTTTGGGTAATGGTCCCATTTCTAATCATCAATGAATCGAATCATCAACTCAGTCTGAATTAATTAAGTGATGGGATTAAAGAAAGTGAGGGTGGTGAAGTCCTGCTAGTAATGTTTAAGAGGTGCATTAACTATGTATAGTCATTTATTTCATTACTTCCATGACCTGACCCTCCATTACTATACCCAGATTGATTTTTCAAACCATAATGAAGGAAAATGTATCCATTTTCGTGGACACACAAACCATAATGAAGGATAGGAACTATTAAAGTTAAGGAATATAAAATCTTCTCTAGAATTAATGTTTATAGTCTTTTTTCCCTCTATTTTTTTTTTTTTTTTTTTTTTTTTTTTTTTAAATTTGCATAGTAAAATTTATTAGAGTTAAAATATTAATTCATTCGTTTGACAGAATTTTGCACCACCGTGAATTCATTAGTTCAATAGATGAATAAAAAAAGTGTCAAAAAATATTAATCTGATTATAGTTTATAATGTAACACACACTTTAATTATTCTAAAATATTGGTTTAATATAAACATAAAAAAGAGTAAATTGTTTGTCTTATCAAGCTGGCCCATTCATATCTTTATATATAAATTTCCAAGTCACACACAAACTATATATTAAAAAGGAATAATTTTTGGGTGCATGAATTAGCTGAATGTTAATGTATCTTCAACCCTTAAATAGATTAAACCAACTTACACACCACTCCCTGCGTTAACAAAAGAATCTTTTTATAATGGAGAAATTGAGGTGAATGAGCTCACCCGTGAATCGATTTAAATGACAATTTTAATTCATGAAATATTTCTAGTTCTATTTCTATTTCTATTTATACAATAATTTTAAGCTTATATGTCTAATTGCATTAAATTAATTCCAATTAAGCTAAAGTTAAGGTGGTTGTTTCAATTGAAAGCTCATAATAGTAGAATTTCTATTCTTATATTTTTTAAACTTTTAGAGTGATTATCATTTGACACAAATTGTGATATTCTAATTTCTGGTGGGGCCCTTTGAATGGAGTAGGAATGTTGCAGTTGGTGGCTAGGACACACAAGTAGGTCGGGGTGGCCTGAGCTCGGCCCATTTCGAAGGGCCGAGCTCACACCATTTTTGGGTCAAGCCAAGTTTTGACCCATTTTTAGATCTATTTTAATTATCAGCCGAGCCTAGACACTGGTTCGCTTGACCCATTATAGACTTGACCCATACAAAAATGCAACTTGATTGACTTAAGCTCTCTCTCTCTCCCCTCCCCAGTTGTCAAAGAAGCATTTGAAGTTTCAAATACTTATCAGAAAAGATGAAACCACTAGAGAAGCAGATCAACGTAAATTTAATTGATTGGAAAGTCAATGTTAACAGTTAGATTCTTCTCCGCAATTACAATAGAATCGTTGATAATCTTCTACTCTCTCTCTCTCTCTCTATTGCAACTACCATTAAATTTAGGGAAAAAATGATAGGTTAGTGATGTTGCGACCATAATTTTATTTTTGATTTCTCGTCAATTTAGGGTTTTCACATTTGGTTAATATGTTTTCCTTTCAATTTATGGTTTTGTTTTGGAACTGTGGATCAAACCGGTGAAGTAGGTGTTATTGTAAACTTTGCCGCTCTAGATAAATTTAATCTAAATTTGTTAATGATAATTTTATATTAAGGGTGTTAGAAATTCTCTCTCTCTCTCTCTCTATGGTGTTGATGGCATTCAAAGCACCGCTACCGTTATGAAAGCGCTATGGTGTCCATTAGAGTTAGGCAAGGGCCGATTCCAGCTTCCAGCCCGAAAACCGGCTCAACCACCCCACAATAACCTGGACCGAAAACCGGCCCGCTACAATAACCCAGAACCAAGAACCGGCCCGGTATGGAACTGACCTAGAGCTGACTAGCCGATTCGAATGGATAGTGGAACTGGCCAAACCCAGCCGGTTCCAAACTTCTACTTTATTTTTCTTTGAATTGTTTCTAATTTTACCGCTACCAATAACTATAAAATGAGATTTGCCTAAAAGGATGTGAAAAAGGAAAGATGGCACGGAAAATAGTTCGAAGAGAGAAGATGAAAAAGAAAAAATAAATTTGTAGTATATATAAAAATTATGTAAATATGTAATCAAGCAAAAAGTACCCTTGTAAAAATCAAAAGTATAACCATATTGAATTAGTAGATTTAAAAATTCAAGTGAAGAATTTAGTAGTGGATGTACACCAAATTCGATGGAACCATTCTAAAAATTTCTTGCGTTTCTTTTTTTTTTCCCCCATTTATTTGTTGATTTTAAGGGAAAAAAAACTGTTGAATAGGTCTGACACGGCCTAGCTCAACAGGTCTAGTTTGTCGGGCCGTGCTAGTTCCAAGCAAATTAGAGTTGGAACTGGCCCGGCACAGCTCGGGCTGGTCTCAGAAACGCAACAGAACTGACCTGCGTTTCTTGGGCCTGTCCTGGAATCGGCCCACATCGAATCAGTCCCAACTCTAGTGTCAATGGTCTCAACTTTTTGGGTTAATTTAAGCTCGAGCCTGAGTTGAAATAGGCTTGAAACCTTTTTAATTTTTTGGATCGAATTCAAATCTTGATTATTCAAGCTTTCTCGAGCCAAGCTCGTGATGGAGACAATGAAATTTTAAACGGGCCAAGCCCAAGTTTTATAAAACTCATACTCAAAAAATTCAATCGCCAACCCTATTTGTGGCTTGTTTGGGAGTGTTGACTTGTTTAGACTTCAGGCCCAAATTGTAGCGTTTGAACCCCAACCAAACCAAGTAATTATGTGTTGAATTTTCCTATCGAAGTCCAACTACGATCCACAGAAAAAGCACCAAGCACCTATAAAGAGTTCCTTCCAAATATAGAATGTCTCTGAACCCGTTGGTGCTCGTTGGTATCAGGGAACTGAGCAAACCAAATCCCATCTTCATACGAAACTAATCATATTTACTTTCCTCGATATTGCTGCGAAAAGAATGCACCAAATAGAAGCTCCGTCATTTTTGGTGACTGCAACAATGAATAGAAGCTGGCCATGGATTGCAATTATAAATGGAAGTTAATCTCTCCATGTGTTCTCTCTCTTTATTAAAATCTATCTTCTCCAAAAATACACTCTTCTCTCTCTTTATTGACTCTCTCTCTCTCTCACAAATTCATTTTTTTCTCCTTCTCTCTAAAAAAAAAAAAATTAATTACTCTCTCTAAAAAGTTTACTTTCTTTCTACCATCTGCCTTTACAATAATAATAATAATAAATTATTTCAAAGACAAAGTCAAATTACAGATTTAAAATGTAACCCAAATTAATCTGGCTGACAAAATTGGAAAAGATAAGGAAATGATGGAAGCGAGACCACACACCACGCATCATATAGTATTTGTGGTAGAGCCTTATAACCGAAAGTGGATTAGTTGTTGATTATGGCGAGCAATTAAGATCCTTTTATTTTTTATTTTTGTATTTTTTTTATACTACGGTAAAAGGATAAAACTCAAAATTAAATCTTTTACAACAAATAAAATTTTAAATAGTTAAATAATTATTTTTGTTAAAATTCTTAATTAATTAACATTTTTACTTCTTTGGAACTTAATGAAGCTCATTCAACAAATACAACCCACGTTGAGTGAAAATATAATTAAATATAATTTTTAAACTTATTTACTCAATTCCAACTTTAAGAGTGTTTTGAGTTCCTGAATGCTGACCCTTTCTTTAAATATTACGAATTATTCACTCGGTACTTCTTTTTTTTTTTTTTTAAGAATAATTTATTAAATAGGTTATATTGTCGAGAACTGTTTTCAATGTGAAGCAACATATTCTTAATTAATTCAATTAATTCTTAGATTTTAATGTTAATCCTTTACCATACCTACTCGTTGCCTTATGTCAACTAAGTCCGGTTATAGTCAGCAGTGGTTTTCACGATGAAAATTAAAGAGTTATGATTTCAGGGTCACAAGATGGAGGGTGGCATCAAAGGTTTTGGAGTAGCGAATGGATCTCAAATTTGTGTGTATAGAATGATGTTGTGAAGAAACTCATCATCATCTTCTATGCCCCAGCCATTAGTGCCAAAGAAAACATTGAAGATGATGATGAGTCCAAAATGATATTGCCCATAAAACAGCCTATCGAAAGAATTGCTCCTGAGAATCATCACTGCCGACGCAATTTCTAAATTGCAGACTCTAGTGAAGAAAATTATTATTTTATTGAGGACACGAGAAATGATGGCTTCGAAAAGTTTGAATTTGGCTTCGAAAAGTATACATTTTAATATAAACATATCAAATGAAGTATCGCCGTCTACACATTTGGCACAGTTAGTTATAGTTTTGGCCACAAACATGCATACAGATAATCTTTTACAATCATAGATACTAAATAAACATGACTTATTACTATTTAAAAGCACTCCAACTGCTTAAATTTATAAAATATATATTATAATTCGTTAAATTGCTGTGATCATGTAATGGATTATAATATATTAGCAAAAGGAATGTTTATGCAAACCAGGCATATAATTGTTTGACAAAAGAAGACTCATAGGAGTATTATATTAAAAAGTTTCAATTTTTTTCATGATTTCTACTATATATATAATATGGATCAATATACCAATAGAATTTAGTATTTAAAATTTAGGGTTTTCGGATTTATAGTTTAGAATTTAGAATTTTTATAACCTCTAATATATATATATATATATATATATATATATATATATATATATATATATATATATATATATATATATATCAAAGAAAGGAATAAAAGTCGAAAACACAATACAACATGCTATAACAATCAAAAGAGATAATGTTTTCTCTTATACTGTCCACATCAACAAAAGATTTGTTTTCTCTTCAATTATCTACTCGACAAAATGAGAGCAAACCCAAACTTCTTATTGTATTTAGATTTAGGGTTTTACGATTTTACAATTTAGAGTTTATAGTTTAGCGTTTAACATTTAGAGTTTATGATTTATAAATTTTATAGCCTCCGATATATATTTCTTATTTCAAAGAAATAAATAAAAACCGAAAGCCCAATATAACAAGCAAGAACAATAGATAGCGTTCTCTCTCGAACTATGCACGTCAACAAAAAAGCGTCCACGTGACAGGGTGATACCAAACCTGAACTACATTTTCTCCTACAGGTAGATAGAGTCTGATTTTTTTCCTCTCCTATAAAGTTGTTGATTTCACTTTATTTTATTATTTCTTTTAAACAATTGGTTGAAGCAATTGAAATTTTGACAGACAAGTGGCTCTGCGAATTATTTTAATGAAAAACCAATTGCCTTTGGAGGCTTCTGGTATGGGAATTTTTCCTTTTCTTCCAATGCGAGTGGAATTGTGTCAAATAAGTGAAAGTTATTCGTCAAAGTAGTTGCCAGGCTAGAATTTTGGTTACACCCTACTGCATTTTTTGGGGACAAGATAAGAAACAGATATACGATAACATATGAAGCACAATCTAAAAGATGCATTGTAGATTATGAAAAATATAATCGGGATCGCAATGCAAATATTATTGCAAAACATGCTACGGATATTTGAAAGTTTAGAACAAAACAAGAAACAAGAAAGGTTTTGAAAGCTCTGAAGCAAACAAGAAACAAAGCAGATCGTAACCTACCTCATTTCCTGTTTCAGCAGTTCTCTTGATCTCAGTAACAAGCTTCTTTTCCTGTTACGAAAAAATTGATTACATTTTTTGATGCAAGTGAATAAACACTTTGAGAGCAAGTAGAAAAATGGTTTTATTAAGCATACTTCTAATTGTAGAGCTGTAATTTCCCTCTCAATGCCTCAAAAAAGAACCACCACAAAGCATAAGAAGTTCAACATTTCCTCCTTCCCAGGAATTTAACGAAATGAAAGAAGCAGCCACCATACAGCAGACTAAATACATAGATAGAAGCATATGCATATGGAAATACACATATACATTGCTCTTGACATACAATTCTTTGAGCAATTAGCGGGTAAAAGTCAAACTCATCCAGAAATGACACAATGTGACGCAGGGAGAGTACTAAAGTTTTATTTAAAAAAAAAAAGAAAAAGACAGCAGTGGCAATAAAATGAAAGGATTACAAGAAGAGAATTGTGAATAAAGGTAAGAAGGGGATGAAATTAAAAAAGGAAGTATGCTTAATGGACAGGGACCAATAAACATAATTTTTCTCATATATGGGTGAAGCACTTCTTTAAATGTACTACAGTGGTGAACATAAGGTACCTGACATCCAGAGGAATCACTAAGAGCTTACAGTTTTCAACTCAATTTGGATTGGACCCCCACGAACAGCTCCTTTCTTAAACCTTACTTGCCACATTGTACATGTTGGCAAATTTGCCGATGTAGAAACTTTACAATGTGCTTGGTCATCACTCAGATATCTTGATGACAGCATGCATTTACGAACATTCATTCCCTGTGATCAAAATCAAAATTGCATTCAAGCATTTTGCTGAAGCATATCATCCATAAACCTACACACTTGAGCGTCAACACTTTAACCACAATATTTCTTGAATTCTTTTTTCTAGCAAACCATATTGATTTCCCTTTTGAACTCGGCACCAATTATAAGGTCCCTATGAAGTTAACCTTTTCCCTTGCTTCAGAAATTAATAAACATTAAATCAATGTCTTTCTTCCACTCGTGAACATCAAATTTAAACTAACACCTGGAAACAAGAATGCAGACGCATTTTTTACAATGCTTTGCTCAACATTCAGTACGGTTACATATGCAACCAAGAAGACTTCCAGTACCCCCTGGTTCCCCTCAAATGAGCCGAGTAATCTTCATGATTTTATTAACATTGTAAGTCAACTATGCAATAACTCCCACATGCTACAACTCTTAAAATCTTGAACAAGATACTACTCAGATTCATAAATTTTCTCCAAATTTATATTGTGGGTGTCATTTAGTTCAATAGGTGAGTAAACACTCTTGAAATGGTACCAAAAGCAGCGGATGAAATCCATTTCCACCTGCACTACGGTTTTTCGGGGGAAGGGACTCAAGTTTTATGGGTATGGCTTGGACCAAAAATTAAGAATTATCTCAAACACCCCAATTATTCGAAAGCAGACAAAATGTTTCACCCGTAGTCTACCCACAATGTGAATAAATTGTGCAAACAAACTCCACCAATACTTATAAACCTTCTCTTAGTATCGGGAAAGTGCCTACATATGCCATCTAAAATCCGAATTCTTGACGCTCCTAAAACCCAAACCACAAAGAATACATACATTCCCAAGCTAACATTCCATGATTACATTAAAAATCTTTTCATTCCATCACATGCATCGAAGATCAAAGAAGAAAATGATGAGTCTAACTTAATCAATCGACTGCGATTCCAAAATTCCAATGAATTATAAAAAGAAAAGAAAATGAAATTTGATGTGATTGATGATCATGACTATAATTGCTCATAATCGTCCTAGGTTTCAACCCTTAATTATTAATTTATTTAAAAAAAAAAACACAATACCTCTGATTGCAACAGCCATGTCTCTCTCTCTCTCGAAGCGCCTCTGCAACCGTACAACAATTTTCAAGCATTTGAGGCAAAAAAAAAAGCATAAAATTTCTGCTTCCAAGAAAAACATAGAATTTGATGAAATCGAAGGCAGAAACAGACCATCGATTTAGTAAATTAACAAAAAGAAAAGTAGACTAAATCAACAAGCTAGGGTTACTAACCTAGGGTTTTAGAGAGAGAAAGAGAGAGAGATGAAAATCGAACCTGGAAAAAGATCCATCGATTAGTTTGAAGAGGTCTGAAGCAGCAGATCGGTAAGATTCAGAGATCGGACGGGAGATCGCATTGCAGATTCACAACAGACCGAGATCGAAAAAATCAGAGCCAGGAATCCCACATGATTTCTGGCCATATCTGCAAAACAAAAGAACCAAAAGATCAAAACGATGTGCGAAGCGAAATTGAAGAGCGTGAGAAATTTAGGGTTTTGAAATGAGATAAGGGCTACGGTTGGAGCCTGGAGAGAGTGGTTTTTGAGTTGGGACTGGGAGTTGCTAAGACCAGACTGTCATGAGAGAAGGCTCCGATTGACGGGGTGAACAAGTCAAGTCCACGTGGCAATATGAGACCAAATCCATCCTCCTTTTTTGAGTTAATCAGACGTTAAGCCTTTAAATTTTATCGTATTTTCGTAAATTAATTTTTATAATTAAAAACATCATATAATTTTCTCATTTTTTAATTCATATCGTATCGGCTTTTTGTTATCGACGATAACAATATAATTATTAAATATTGACATAACAATTTATATAACGTATGAATATTTACGTATCATTAACATATCAGTACCAAAAATATATCATGTCTACAACATTAATATCTCACATATATATCAGTGTCGCACTGTTTAATTATAACGCAAGGAATTTTTGATTTTTTTACCATGCAACTTTATCTTTAAAAAAGAAAAAAAACACTCCCTCCCCCCCCTCTCTCTCTCTCTCTCTCACACACACACACTTTAAAAATTAAAAAAAAAAAAACCACACACACTCTCTCTCTCTTCCCCCTCCCCCCCCCCCCCCCCCCCCCCCCCCCCCCCTCTCTCTCTCTCTCTCAACCAAAAAAAATCCTCTCTATCTCCTCCCCTCCCCTGATCTTCTCTCTCGAACAAATGGTGGGTGATTGAAGGCGAAAAGCGGTAGCGAAGAACACGATGTCAGAGGGCGATGAAGACGTGGATGGCCGGCGGTGGAACTAATGGTAACCGGAATCGATGAAGATTGAGATGAAAACTGGCAGTCAAAGGTGATGCTGGCGATTCAGGCGCGAAGACTAGAAATCGAAAGTGGTGAGGACTGAGGATTAAATTGGCTTCTCCTCCATTGATGGCGACTGGCAACAAAACTGAATCGAGGTGGTGGAATCGAACAAAATAGAAGGTGGTGATGGCAGAATTGAAGATTCAACAATGACTGTGCAGACGAATTAGAGCTCTCAGTGAAGATGAAGACGTCTTGAAGTTGTAATTGAAGACAAAGCGAACGTTGGTAATGAAATTGAAGATGGATGATGTATGCTTGAAGACAGTGGATGAAGGCTGATGGATAGCAATGGTGATGAATTGATGAAATTGAAGATGGAAGGTTATGAAATCAATGAAGACCGAGAATTCTACGAAGAAGAAAATTGAAGAAAAAATTGAAAGCAAATTCAACGATTTTCCCAACAACTTCATTTCCATAACACACACACACATTCCAGGGCCACGACTATGATGTTCGGTTTGGATTACTTCCAGCCTAGCCTAGCCCTCACGTGTAGATCCACTAAAGAAAGAAGACTAACCCCAAGGCCCGTGGTGGGGTGACCAGCCAGGACTTAAGTCTCTATCTGTGCCTATGGTTTTAAACATATCCGGGTGGAGAAGAGAAGGCCCAGGGAGCAAGGGATCTTGGAAAATTGTCCCCCCTTCTTCTCTTCTTCTTCTTCTTCTCTCTCTCTCTCTCTCTCTCCCTGATAAGCAATCATGGAAATGGAGTTGTTGGGAATGAACTTTACTTGCACTTTCAGATCTCTCAATGAGGGTCAAATTCCTCAAAAAGATTGTATAAACTTGTTGTACAAACACCCAAGTCTTTGCAGTCAATAGCCAGTATCTTGAGCAAGAGAGAGAGAGAGGCATAATACTCAAATAGCCGTCTTCACACTCGACAGCATCCATTATCATTATCGAGAGAGAGATGAGGCGTAATGCTCAGGTAGAGAAAGAAAAAGAGGAGCTAGATGCAATAAATGAGAAGCAAGAAAAGAGAGTGAACGAATTAGAGAATAGCTAACTACTACGCAATCTTCCAAGAAGTGATTCTCACATCAGTCTCACAAGCTCAGTAACTCCAATGCAATGACTGGTGGATCCCATTCTCTCTCTCCTTGGCTGCCTCCATCACCAACTTCATTGTCGTAGGTCACTTTACACACGACAATCTCTCGAGCTCATTCAAAGTGATCTTGAGGAGAAGCTAAGAAAAATGGAGCACATCAGAGAATCGATCTCTTCAAGTTATGCGCATAATTCTGATTATTCTAATCTCTTGCTGCAGAATCTTGCAAGTGTGAAGCGAGGTTGGAAAATTCCAAGAAACCAAAAACCAGCAGATGACTTTATGGGCTTTGACGGATTAATGCAAGAGAGAAGCATTTTATTATTATTTTTTTGTCTAACTTAAGACATAATCCCCTCCTTGTGCCCATGTGCCACGTCAGCAATTAAAGGCACACATAAGATGCCTTTGACGCTGACGTGGCAATGACATGTCAACACCCGTACGTTATACAAATTGCCACATCAATACTTAACGGCCACCTTATCACCATTAGTAATGAAAGGACTAATACGTTACGATTTTAAAAATTTGATGATTACAAGGTAGTATTTCTAATTATTGGAACTAATTTATGAAAATATGATAAAATTTACAAACTTTGACATGTAATTAACTCTCATTTTTTTTTTCTATTGGTAGATGTATATATATTAAAAAAATCTTATTATTACCATTACCGATAGACATATATATATAGATATAAAAAAAATAAAGAATTAACAATTATTTAAAATTAGACACCAGATATATTATTCCAAATACCAACCGTTCAAATATTGAATCATTCTCCTGATAGTAATCTCCCTTCTCAATCATGTGAAACAAGGCTTAAATTTTCGTATAACCAAAAAAAAAAAAAAATAACACACTAAGTTTCAAAATACCCAAAACTACAATGCTAAAACCATTGAATTTTTTTATTATTATTTTTTTTTTCGCTTCTTCTAAGCCTGTTATTACCATTTGGCGAGTCTAGAAAACTAAATGGTTTAAGCTTCCAAATGATCCATAGCCATAGGGACACAGCATCTGCCTTCTCAAAATCCCGAAGCTTTCCATAGGCAATCAAGAGAAGAGCACTGAGATTCAAGTCAAGCAAGTATCCTGCACCTCTCGTATTCTCAAACATTTCAATGACATTTGCATAGTTCTTGTTTCTTGAATGAAGGTGTAAAGATGCAAATTAACGACGCCGTTTAAACACATTTTTCAACTTGTTTTCATGCAAGAAATGATGGGTTTAAATTTTTATATTCTTTTTAAATAAATTGGCCCACTAGTAAAGTGAAACAAAATCCTCATCTCATATTTATAAAGCTCATGCAAGCATCGGATAATTCTTTCTGATGGGACGTAAACCAAACGACAACCGGTGCAGTACCCGAGTACCCCAAAAGCCCGAATCAACACTTGTGATGGCATAGACTTAGTTTCCGAACTGAATGACATGCAACAGGCCGATTGGTTAAACTCCTGGTCAGAATGGCTCTATTAACCCACAGACGCACTCGATGAGTCCGAACGCTCGCTTCCCTACACTTGACCGACAACTGACGGTTTCCTAAGGGGCCAAACACTTCTACTCCCATCGATCAAAGGCAATATTCAAATAAATCTCACAATAGCCTTTATTTCTCGTCTTGATACGAAATATAGCTTACGAAAAAGAAAGAAAACTCTTGGAAATATATTCAATAAGAGAAAGAATTTTTCTATACAATCAAAATTCCTAAACGATAAGGATTGCGAATCTTAGGCAGCTAACTTTCAAAATCTCTGAATATCATCAAAAGAAAATTAGAGTTGTAACATCCGAATACACACGATTCTTGCGACACTTAATATAGAAACCTTTGATATATCGAAACCTAGGTAAGTTTTCTTGACTCAATACTAAACACATAAGTCACAGAGAGATCCGTTTTCTCTTTCTCCCTCTCTCAGTCTATTTCATTCCTTTCGAAAAATACTATTTCTGACTTCAACATTGAAACCTCCTCCGTTGGAACACTTTTCGGCGGTCTTTTACAGGTTTCAAGTCTCTTATATGAGCCCTAGTTCGAGTCAAAAGGAGCTGAATTTGTGGAGTTGAGATATATCTCCAACAGATTGGCACCGTCTGTAGGAAACAAACTGATCACCAGTCCCCCACCACCAAGCAGAACGATGTCTATAGTCAAGAGAAAAAGGCTAATTATCGGCTTCGACAACAATGATCTAATCATAGTCGACTCCAGTCACAATGATCCACTAGTTATCACTCTTAGAATGGGGTCTGGTATTGGTTAAACGAGTCCTCATCGATTAGGGTGCAAACTGTGATCTCCTCACATGGAATGCCTTCCAAGGAATGGGTCTCAACCTCCCTCACCTTCAGCCCAGCCCCCAACCGGATCCTCAAAGGACTATCTGACGAATACATTTTCCCGGAAGGAATCATCCCCCTCACCATAACTTTGGGGACTCCCCCCAATCACACAACAGCCCAAGTTATCTCTCATGTGGTGAAATTATTCTCACCATCCAATGTCACTCTTGGCTGATCGAGTCTAGACAAACTGCAAGCACTGTCCAGTACAAGACGCATGAAGATGAAGTTCAAAACGTTGGAAGGGATCGTTACCATTCAGAACAATCCTAATCCTTATGCCCTCTTTGTGGCTGAGCGGTTCGATCAACATTCTAGAACTGAGAGGTGATATTGAACCAACGAACAAGCCCAAGCCTATTCAAGAGATGATGGAGATCCCTTTGACTGATGACCCAAGTCAAACTATTCGAATTGGAGTCGGCTTGTCTATCCCCCTACAAGAAGCAATTATTGTTTGTCTGCGGTGACACTTTACAGTTTTGCCTAACCTCCCGAGAACATGCTCGGCATATATCCTTCAGTTATTGTCCACAAGCTGACCGTTAACGCTAGTTACAAACCAGTCAAGCAAAATAAGAAGGTATTCACCCTCAAGCGTTAATGTGTCATCCAAGAAGAAGTCTAAAAGCTATTAACTGTTGGGTTCATTTGTGAAGTCAAATATCCCAAATGACTAACCAACGTGGTCCTATTGAAGAAGGCCAACAACAAGTGGTGGACGTGTGTGGATTTTATAGATGTCAACAAAGCGTGTTTGAAAGATAGTTATCATTTTCTGAACATCGACAAATTGGTGGACAACTTTTCAATCCATCAATTCTTAAGTTTTATGGATGACCTACTCAGAATACAATCAAATATAAATGGCACCAGAGGACAAAGAGAGAACAGTTTCATCACGAAGTTCGATACATATTGCTACCGAGTCATATCTTTCGGTCTTAAGAACACAGGAGCAACCTTTCAACGGTTAGTCAAGGAAGTCTATAACGACAAACTAGGTAGAAACGTAGAGACATAAGTGGTAAAATCCGACAATTGTAATATGGACTTCATTATTTTGATTGAACTTTTTTTTTGAAAATATTTTATCTTGTATTGAGACATTTGGATTGAAGTGTTGAATTTCGATATCTGCTTTCGGTGCTATGAAATTTTGTATATTTCATACCGTTTGGACTTTACTGATACTGTCTTTTTTTTTTCAGGCAAATATTAGTAAAATCCTGCGATTATGATTTGAAACTTCCTTTATTTTGAATGATTTATTTGTATTAAGAATTCTGTATTGGCTGGAATGGCCATACTGCATACATGCATGTACAGGAACCCCCTTTCCAAATGTGTGCCGATATATGCTTGTTTATATAGGGATGGACCAGATGAGTCTTTTGCATGTGTATTGTTTCATGATTTTCTTATCTTGATGGATTTGTGTACTGAAAAATTTATCGTTCAGTAATATAACTTTGCTGAATCCCGGTATATGAGTAGGTTCTGCTCGTGTACCGAGACAGCGCGATGATTGTTGCGTACTTGATCCGAAGATCAGAGCGTGACATAAGTAGATGACATACTTGTCAAAAGTACTGATATATAAACCCATGTTGCTGATCTTAAGGAGACCTTCCAAACCCTCAAACATTACAACATGCAATTGAATCTGGCTATGCACCTTCGGTATCGCATCTGGTAAGTTCCTGGGTTTCATGATCACCAGTAGGGGAATCGAGACTAATTCCAAGAAGATACAAGCTATACTGGACATGACGCCACCTCAGACACCGAAGCAGGTACAACACCTTACCAGTCGAATATCGACTCTAAACCGTTTCATATCCATGTCTAAAGTCGAAGAAAAGTACAAACCCAGTTTCGATAGTCTAAAAAGATATCAACGGTTTACATGAACACCCGAGTGCTAAATAGCCTTTGAGTAATTTAAAAAGTATCTCATGACTCTTCCACTGATCTCTCGACCGACTCCTGGTGAGATACTATACTTATACCTCTCTATCTCTAACCGGTCGCTTTGCTCTGTTCTTATAAGATAGGACTCAATTGCACAAAAGCTGGTTTTCTACATCAGTCGGATACTCAAAGAGTCTAAAGTCAATTATCAACCAATCGAAAAGATAGTATACACCCTACTCATCTCGATTAGGCGCCTTCGACTTACTTTCAATGAATGATTTAATTCATCAAATTAAAAATTAAAAATATTTAATTCATTAAATTAAAAATTTTTTGACAAAAATTTAAAAAATGAGACAATTATGTCAATTATAAAATAAAAAATTTAAACTAGAATGTAATGTTATGTGAAATTTAATTTATGATATGTTAAAAGTGTACTTTCTTTTAGTAATATTTTAATTGAATTTGTAAATTCTAATTATAAATATGATTTTGTTGATAATGTCGTTTTTCATTTTGCAACCACACTAACTAAATTATTGAAAATTTTTATATATGTACAAATTTATTTTTCGAAAATTACTATCCAACAACTCATTTAATGTTACCTGATTTTTGTAAAATCTATTTTGTATTTAGTTAATTTGAAGAAGAAGATAAATTCAGTGACATTATTCAGTTAATAAAAATAAAAATTTTAAAATATTATGAAAAAATTCTTATTTTGTATTTAGTAATAAGTGTTTTAGATCCACGTGTAAAAGTTGAAGGTATTAAAATGATAATAGATTATTTTTCACAAACTTTTCAGACGGAAATATATATTTATTAACTGATAATATTTAAAATAATAATTATCTTATATTTTACAAATTATGTTTGAATTATATTAAAAAAATAATAATTTAAATACTAGTGATTTAAATAGTAATAGTAATAGCGTAACGACTCGTTCATTTTCAATTTTTTTTAATCCTTTACATATGTTATGAAAAAAATTTATTCATCATCATTCAATAAATTAATTTTATACCAACAAACACTTAGATTAGAAGATTTTGATAATAATGATTTATATATATATATATAAGGTTGGTAGAAAAATAATGCATTATACTATCCAATTTTGGTTCAAGTAGTCAAAGATATACTAACAACTCCGATATCCATAATATCTTCAAAATATAGTTTTAGTGTAAGTGGTCGAGTATTAAATAAAAAACATACGACTCTGACAGATGATACTTTGGAGTTCTTGATTTGCATTAAAGATTGGAAGAATGCAAAAAAAAAAAAAAAGGTATCTAAGGTATCCTCAAGAACTCGGAAGAAGAAAAAGAATAAGCATAATTTTTTTTATAGGAAAATTTATGTAAATAAGTAAAAAAAAAAAAAAAAAACAATCCTTGTGTAACAATAAAAAAATGTAATCGTAAAAAATTAGTGGGTTTTGAAATTCAAGTGAATAGTTTGGTAGTGGGCGTGCACCAAATTCTGTGGAATCATTCTAAAAATTTTTTGTATCTCTATTTTTTAATCTATTTATTAGTTGTTTTTCTTTTTTAAAGTGAGTTTAAAAAAAAAAACAAAGTGTAGGAAAAAAACGAAGAGAGATTTAAAAAATAAAGAGTAAAAAAGAATTAAATAAAATAATAACTTAGAAAAAGAAGAGAGTTAAAAAAACAAGAGTTTTAAAAAAAAAAAAAAGCAAAACAAAAAATCGTGAACCGGCTGAGCCGGGTTTGACACGGCGAGTCTGGTTCATCGGGCCTAGCTGGTTCTAAATAAAAAATTTTAAAACCGGCCCTACCCGGGTTGGCCTCCGAACTGTGGTTGAAATGGCCCGCGGTTCCTGGGCCAGCCTAGGAACCGGACTGGACCGGGCCTGGCCTAGCCCGGCCCGACCCTTTTTCATCTTTAGTAAAAGGGAAAAACAAGGTAGAACAGGGCACAAGAAGAAAAGTCGGAGGAAACAAACATAAGGGAATGGGGTAAACTACGATCTACAGTCCTTCAATTTCCTAATAAGCTCTGGCCGCATGTAACGTTACCCTAAAATCAAATTCAAGCAAACCCCATTTTCACCGAAGTAAAATAAAATAAAATAAACTCACATAGGAGTGGTCCTGGACATGATATAGAAGCAAAAATATTGTAGATATAGATCTGGATCTTTTATGTTCATAATTTTCCATAATTCTAATGAATATAATTCATAAATTTGAATCATTGAATTATCATCCAACGGTCATCATTTTCTAGATGGATGATAACATAATTGGCCCTTATTTTTAAAATATTGATGAGAAGGTTTAAAAAAATATACTGAAGTAAAAGAGTAAAAAACCTTGTGGGGCTTTGATCTTTGAAGCAAGCCTATGTTTTTGTACACATCATATCTTCATGGTACATACCCTTTTTCCCTTTTGCGGATGTAAGAGCACTCAGTGAGAGAACAAATTAGGTTTTTACTTCGACCCCTGACCATTAAATTTTAACAAAATATATTTAGCGATTTACAGATTTTTAAAATATTCATTATGAATATTTGTTTGCTCTTCTTCTCGGACAGATAACACACAAGTAAAAATATACACAACTTAAAAATGTTTAATTATGTACAATGACGAAGTTGTCAAGGTACGGACGTTGACAGTATTTTCTCTAATTTCTGAATCGAATCCCTACCCTCTGTGTATAATATGACTTTTGCGTCGCATAGAGTGTTGAAGATTGGAATGCTGTCCTTGAAACATGAAGTACACACAGATATCAACCATTGATTCTCTTCTTTGAAGCTGTCAAGACAAAGTAATCCATGAAAACAGATGGATTCTCAGCTGCTGTTGGTGCATATGCTTGATTTCATAGTTGATGCCCTAGAATGAAGTGATTGTAAAATCACTTGATCCTTTTTTAAGTGATTCTTCATTGTGGTAGGTTTAACTGGGCTTGGATATTATCGAAGGAGCTTCCGTTACCCAATCATCAATGAAGCAAGGTGGCACTTGTTCTAGGAAATCAACATTTTACCTCAATGAGTTGTGTGATAGACTTGAGCCACTTAACCATGGTCGGAGTTTGAACTCTCATGGGTATGTAAAAGCCGATATGGGGAGACCTCCCCTCGTAAAGAGCCCGATAGCAGCAGGTCGATTCGGATTAGTCGGGACAAATCTCCGAATACTGGGTGGTGGCAAGTCAGGAATCCAAAAAAAAAAAAAAAAGAGTTGTGTGACAGCTTTGTACAGGCAATCAACGAGAACAATGCAATTCTTGTCTCTGTTCTGCTATCTTTTACCGATTGCTTTTACTTACCCCTTATAAATCAAATAGGAAAATGCAGAGCGTTTCCGCCTAAATGCTTATGCACTTTATTCTTGTTCAATTTTTGCCACTCATTACTGGCTTTCAGAAATTCTTATTCAGGAAGAGAAAGAGCGAGAGAGAGAGAGAGAGAGAGATTGGTTGGTGCACCCTAAATAGCAAAAAAGACATTCAATCCACATAAAAAACGGCATAAACAGGAGGCGAGAGAATCCCTAGATGACAGATGGGACATTACACCTCAGTTGCACTAGTCCTGATCGATGATGAATCATACAATGAAACACAGGGGACTATTACTAATCCAATAAACATCAGCTAGCACAGGTAGGTTAATGGAGGTGGATGTACATAGTAGAGCTCATTTTTGGTTCTGTTGATCATGGGCTTCCTGCCGTCTCAAACTTATCATGCAGCTGATGAATAAGCACCACACTGTTAGGCAGCCAGAAGTGGAGATATATAATGCACTGTTACAAGCAATTAAATTATATGGCTTTGAAAAAACATTCTGGTTCTGTTGACCACGCCTTGATTCATGCTCAAAATTTCATCATTTCGATATTTGAAGATTTAGATTATCTTCCTCCATGTTAAAAATTTTGGATCCTTTTACTGCACTGTTTTCCTATTCCAAATTTTAAAGCAGAACCTAAAGGCATCATCCCACGACAAAGTTTTTTGTTGCTTAGTGCAAACTTAGCTTTTCTCATAAGCTAGTTTGGGGCAGCTATCACCTTTGCAGAAAGGTCAGGTCTAGACAGAATCAATTGTCAACCCCTTGTAGAATTTTAAGAATATCCCTTAAACTAAACCTCATTAAAACCACATTGCAGAAAACTTAATCTTCCAGTTCTACTGACTGTTTTCCACGGCTCTCTAGGGTAACAAAAATCGAACTGCACATAAACAATGCCCAAAACAGCTTCCTTACACATCATCTTTATAATGCAAAAGTTTGACAGATACCCAAATGAAAATTATTGATTTGTGAAAGCTCTTCCTCCTGCGTGGTCACTTAAGGATAAACTTGAAAGGCTCTTTTTCAAACATAGACTAGGCAAAAATCCTAAACCTAGTGAAAAGCAAAATCAAATAGAAATCCCAAGACAAACAAACCACTACTGCTCAGTTTTAACATCTGGGAGACGGAATTTATAAATCCAATCAAATAACAGGGGAAATAGCAATCCTACTCTGCAAAAGCATGCACAAACTTCATATATCTTTTCGGTACAATTACCATATGTGTGTCTCGCTTCAACGAGGCAATCATCAGTTTCTTGAAAAACTATCTACATTAGGATACCATGGCATTTGCACCAGTCACACATCAAGGTGGATTCATCACACTGTGCATCAGCTTAAAAAAGAAAGTTTAAAAATGGGGAATCCTCAGAGCAACTAGATAATTTCTATAGCTTTAACAACAAATGTTCTCGAATTTGGTTCAATTTCATTCTTACATCATTCTTGATGCATTAGAATGTTTATTAAACATGAGCAACGTGTACAAAGCAAACCTTTGGTCCAATAATTTATAGGCTTTGGCACTTCATAATAGGTAATAATTAAAATGAGGCATATCTCCTCCGAAATGAGGAGAAAAGCACAAAGTAAACTAACCTTTGGATGATGATGGGACAATGACGACATGCATATTAGCATTATTGGGAGGTAAATGTAATCGCAGTGGATAAAGCTCTCCATTCAAGGGATTGCGAGAACACACAATTACATCATCAAGCCCCGTCTTCTCCTTCAACTTCTCTTTCAACTCCTCGACTCCACTTCCCTTAAATGTAAACGATAGCTCTGCAATTTCATCAGCAACATTTCCAATCTTATTAACAACACTGTAATATATAATCCGACCATCAGTCTCCACTGGGGACCCTATGAATTTATCACCTGACTGCAACATAATAGCAAACAACAAAAACACATTAAAGCCGAATTTCAGAGATGTTCAATTACCAAATCAACTGTGGAAGTTAATTAGAAAATTTAGTTGAAAAATCAACAAAATTAATATAAACCACTCTAAAACAATCATATCGTCAGACAACAAATGCCCATCAAAACCCCATCACCAGACACCAAAAGACCCATAAAAACCTCATCACGCATGTGTACGTACAACTATCAAATCAACAATGAATACCCATTTAAGTATCAACAAATATCATTACAAAATTGAATGTTCGATTATCAAATCTAATTATAAAAACCCATCTAAAAACTTAGTCCACAAATCACCAAAACCACTCTGAAAACAGCCTAAAACAATTATTGCATAAAATACCCAAATCACAAAAATGCCTAGTTATCAAATCAACTACAGAAGCCCATCTCAAAATCAAATCCCCCCCCCCCGGGGGGGGGAGGAATCAAAACATAAGATTATACCTCCAATCTTGAGGACGTAGGAGGCGTCATCGAAATCAAGGAAATCGGACCAGAATCTTCCACGTCCGATTCGATCCGTTTAATGGGTTCCTTCGGAGGGGGTGGGGGATGATAAACCTCGAGAACGTCAACTTCCCATAAAACCCAATCCTGAGTAGCAGTCCTATGAGGCACATCATGTGTAATCGAATTTCTCCAAGGTGGTAAACCCCCATTTGCTCTCAAGAAATTCCCATACCTAGTTTTCAATCTAACCTGAAACCCATCTCGTATTGGCTCCCATTCGACAGAAGAATTCAATCTTTTGGGCAATGTTTGCATAACTCTCTTTCCAGTCACACCCAGAAGAAATTGTTCATCCGTTGCCGTCAGATATTTGTTGTAGCAACTTTTCAGGCGAATCACGTTGAGCCCCTCGACGATCTCGACCGTCCATCTCGCGTTCTTTGATTGACCGTCGCGGTCTTGGCAAACGGCCTCGTTGTCGTCCTCGGCTAAAAGGTACTTGTCGTGGTGGCTTCTGAGACGAACCGCTTTGGCCTTTTGGAAAAGTTCCATAGCAGTCGAGATAGAGAGACAGAGAGCAGAAAATCAGATGCGAATCATGTGAGAATTTTGTTGAATCTGAGATTTGGAGGGAGAGACAGAGAGACAAGAAGAGAGAGGGAGAGGTGATTTTAAAAATGGGAGAGAGAACAGAGGAGATTAACCGAAATCAACGGTTGGGTATCGGGGGGTTTCATTTCGCTTTTACGCGTGTGAAATTGATCTGATCAAAATATATTTTTTTCTTCCTTTTCTTATTTTTAACTTTTATTTTAATTGTAATATTTATCATTGAAAATTAACAGTTTTAAATAAAACTAAAATAATACCAGATATTTCAAATTCACGTAACAACAACTATTTATAAAAAATAAAAATTTTTAATTTTTTAAATTAATCAAAATAGCTTTTAAATTTAATTTACTTGATAGCCAACTCATTTAATTTATATAACAATTTATCAAAATAGTAAATTTAAAAAATTAAAAAATTTCATAAAATCTAAATTTATTAATATATAATAATTATTTTATTAGAAACCTAATCTAATCTTTTTTTTTTCCTACTCCAGCTTTGCTTTTCCAAATTCCGCCTAGGGAAATCAGGAATTCAAAAATAGGGATTTGTTTTTTCTTTATTTTTGCTTGGCAAAAAATGGGGACTTAGAATTATGTCGAAACATGCACAAATAGTGAGGTAGGCGAAAATCTACCAATGGTCCTACTTTGTGTTCTAAATCTAAATATTAGGATGTATGATTTTTGTTGTTATTTAATTTGTGGTCTAAACTTTTGCCATCTAAGGGGGTTTTTGAATTTTAAAAATATGATTTACAAAATTCCTTTTCTGGAATTGCATTCTTGCAATCCATTCGAATCAAAATTTTAGATCACAATATTAGGTATTAAGAGCATGCAACAATAACCTAGAGTTATTTGTGATGGCAATAGTTAGTTTGAATATTGAAATGGAAATGGGTGTGAAACAATACTAAAAAAATATATATATCAATTTTTATAAAAATATAGAAAATAAAAATATGAATATATATATAAATATATATATAATATAAGAAAATTTATATAAATGTTAATTATTTTATGAAAATAATAGAATGGTTATCTTTTATAATAAAAATATAAAATGATCAAACATACAATTATTAATTATAAGATAAATAAATCCAAGGACAAAATTATAATTAAATAACTAAATAATTCATTAAATGTGTGAAAAATGCATAAATCTAAAATAAATAAGAATTTTTATATAAATATTAATTATTTTTAGTGTGTTGTTCTAGTTTCTGTCTTCAAATGATTTAAAAAATGAGAAATATTAATGTTAAGCCAATTTTGTACATCACAAGCGCTAAATAATAACAAAAGATTAATTTAACTAAATATTAATATATTAATAAATATATATAATATCGTCGTGGTTTATTTATTTTACAAAATTAAATTTTAACTACAAGCGCTAAATAATAACAAATATTGGTTGAGTGATGGGCGAGGCTTTGTTTCTATTAGGAAAAAAACAGATTTTTAATTGTTAACTGAAATATTATCATATATTACATAAATAGATATAGTTGAGTAACTAGCGTATTTGATAGCTTTTTAAGAATGCGAATTTAAATTTTTTATATTGATTCGAGTTAAAATTTATTAAACAATTAATTGTATTATATGGCCACAACAAAAACAATATTTAAAAAAAAATTATATATAAAAATCGCCCCCCCCCCACCCCCCCCCCCCCCCCCCCCCCCCCCAAAAAAACCAAAAAAAAAAAAAAAAAAAAAAAAAACCTTTTTTTTTTTATTTTTCCAAACTTTTTTTTATTAAATTTTAAGATATATATAAAAATCGGAAATATTTTTTCTTTTTTAAGTGATCTCAAAAGGAACACTAAGAGCTGTGGTTTAGCTTGAAGAAAATGTTTAAAGTTGACATTTACTTTTCTTAAATGCCACACATTAAACTCAATTATTCAGTTTCGTCTTATAATATTCTAAATTCGAAAAGAGACGGAAAAAAAAAGGACTAGACGAGCACATTAGACTTTTCAAAAGTTGATGATATTAGATTAAAGCACATGCATTACCTGTCTTGTAGATCGATGGTGAGGACTCCTTGAACACTCGAAATTCCTCCTCAAATCATCCGAAGTTGAGCTCGAAACCGATGAAACAAAACTAGAAGAGCATTCCTCCGAAGACTAAGAAGAACAAGAAGCAATTTAATCTACTTCTTTGTTGTTCTTGTTCCTCTACTTTTATTTCGACAACATCAACTTCCCACAAGACCCTAACCTGAGTAGCAGTCCGGTGTGGAACATCATGCGTAATCGAGTTTCGCCAAGGTGGCAGCCCCCATCAACAGCTTCACTCCAAGTTTTGCTTTTAGCTTCAAATGAAACAATCCTTCTTTTATTGGCTCCCACTCTATAGCAGCAACATTCTCAAGCTTGTTACAACTTGGAGTCATTTGCACCGTGTTTTGCCTGTTGCTCCGAGGAGGAATGTCCCCTGGGTGGCTGTTAGCTAACGACCATATCTGCTCTTCACACGAAGCACATGATTCTTCCCTTGTACACGTTCTCCGGTCCATCGTGCATTTTTTGAGGATCCGTCACGGCTCGGTCGTGCGGTCTTTTCTTCTTCATCGGCTACCATAGAATTGAGTCTTATGGCTTTGGTTGGCCTTGGCGAAGAACTCCAAGAGGATTCTTTTTTTTTTTTTTTTTTTTTTGGGTGTTGATGAAGAGAGCTATGTAGGGCGTTTTTGTTAGTGTCAAAGCTTTAGCTTTATGTAATGGACAATGTCTAATAATTGGAAAGTTGCAAGAGGTGCTACAGAAAGTTCATTATAGGGGACTTGTTATACTGGTTGACTCTTTACAAGAAAATTAAATTTTATACAAAGTTTAAAAAGGGATTCTACAAAAAATTTCACTCTCTACTTTGGGGCTGCCATTGAATGATTATGCTCATCGTAGATCGAGAAAGACGTGATATTTCAAAAGGTTTATTCAGTTGACTCTGACCAAGTCTCATTATTGGATTGTTTTTGGTTTGGTGGAGTCATTATTGCTGTTTTAACATGCCTTGAAAAACCAACGGATAATTCATATAATGCAAAAAGACTCTTAATTAACACTCAAATTTAATCAAATTTAAGTAAAGAAAATACTCATCGAAAAGGGTTCAATAATAACTTAAGATGAATTAATTAAAATATTAATCAATAAAATTTTAAAAAAATATATCTTAGAAATATTATTTGTTAGGAAAAAGTATATATATATATATATATATATGGGGGACCCCCCCCCCCCACAAAAAAATTTTTTTTTTTTTTTTTTTTTTTAAAACTTTTTTAATTTTTTTTCTCCTTTTTTTTTGTTTTTTTGGAAAAAGGGGAACAAATGGTAGGGGTTATTGAGTTCAGGGAGTTAAGTTCCGCATTTTTTATTGTTGACATTTTTGTGTTCATTTGGTATAATGTGAAGTATATATGTTTTCTCATGATCCATGACCTGTATATATCATTTTATTGGCTTGATAATGGCATGTCTAATGACATGTTGTGTTGTAACCTCGAGAAATCTTATGTTATATTCATATAATTAATGATGACTTTTATGAAATATATATTTTTATATATTGAATATATATAGACAGTTTAATAATTATAATTTTTTTTTCATGACTTGATAATTTGAATTTAAATAGTGATGTAATAGAAAAATATTAATATATATATATATATCCTCAAAATAATTGGCGGGGTACCGGACATTACTATCCAAGGTGACGTCTGTTCTCCTCAATTCTATTATTTTCGTCCCCCCGCAAATCTTATAATTAGTGTAAATGTTTCTTTCTTCTTCGTATAATAAAAAAAATATTGATATATATATATATATATATTAAGTGTTGTTACGTTCATTTACCATATTACTTATATTTAAAATAGCTGGACAATTATTTTTCAGAAGAGATTGTTCTTGATTTTAAAAATGTGTAGGGAAGTCAATTTTAATATTTTTCTTTCCGTATTATCACATCTGTACTTGACGGCTTATATAGTTACAGTTCCGAGCGTTGCATGTTTTGATAAGTCTTTTAAAAAAAGGGTATTACTTGATGATTAATAAACTCGATAAAATTTTTTAAAAAATAGATTTAAATTTTAATAATGATTCTGATTTACATAGCGATTCCATACTGAGGGTTATCTTAATTGTGTAATAGTAAACCCATAAATCTCCTATTAAAATAAAAAATTAAAAAAATCCTAGATTTCGTTTAAAGAAGGTATATCTTACTATTCAGGTGGGAAACCATTTGTTTGTATTCTATTAAGTTGTACACACTTTAATATATGATTTGAACTCCCTTAAGCAAGATTTCAAATTTGACTCTTGAGAAAGGAAAACAGGTGAAAAAAAACTATTGAATTTAATACAACATGCATGTATTGCCATCAAATTATGATACAATTGGCCAATTTAAAAATTTTTAAATAATTTTAAATTTATCTTATTTTATTTATAATATTTTAACTAAAAAAATTATTAGAAAATATAATATTTTTTACATAAAGAAATTTTTTATAAAAAGAGTAAAATTTTTATCATATCAATCTAAATAGCAATGGAAACAGAAACAGAAAATAAAAAGGGATATGAAATGATATAGAAAAATGACACTTTGATAAAAATAAAAAAAATACAAATGTGAGAAAACACGTAGATATAAAAATTATAAGGATTTTTATTTAAATATTAAGTAATTTATAGGAATAATAGAATATTCATATTTTATAAAAATATTAATTCATTTTATCGAGAAGTTTCCACACACAAAAGGTATCAATCATTTATTTAATTGAAAATTTTCCCTAATCTCAATTGAATTATGCTAAATGGCCTTAGTACCCCATTCCATACGATGTCCCCAAAAGATGAGCATAGGGGTAAGTACACCTTACCAATACGGGTAAGTACGTAAATAGGGACAGTGGTATTGTAATTTTTTAGGAGATATCCAGAAAACACGTAGCACAGCAGGATTAAGGATTCTGAAAGAATCAGAAAGATTGTTGGTAAGGTAGTACTTGGTAAAACTTGTAACTTACCCAAGGTTGTTTAGAGACGTAAAAGAGTAAATCAAACAAACGAGTGTAACAGATACTGATATTGTTTGATATCAAAAGTAAAATTAAAACAAAAACCTTTAAAAATTCTAAGTTTTTACATATGCAAAATGGGCGAGTCATACTTCAAAATTGTCCAATCTATCAAGAGAAGGATCTCACAATTATGAAATTATAGAATTAGATTTTTCTTTTTTTAAAAAAAAAACCATTAAATAATATTTTGTCCTGTCTATATATAGTGGTAAAGAATTTGTAGTCTCTGTTGTCACCCTGATATTTCAAAAACTTCAATGATCTCTTCTTGATCTTGTTCTTGTTCTTGTTGTTTTGTATCAACCAAACTTCATTGTTTTTAAATGGTAATCACAAAATTTCACGCTCTTTCTCCTCTAGAGATAAAATTTTGGTTTTTCGTTCTGGCCATTATTGGAAGTTCAGTCCAATTCAGTATGACCATAAAAGGAGGCACAAGCAAGGCCTGTGCTGTGTGCAAGTATCAAAGAAGAAGGTGCACCTCGGATTGCCTGCTGGCGCCATATTTTCCTGCGGAGGAACCGCAATTATTTCGAAATGCTCATAAGCTTTTTGGGGTTAGTAAGATAATGAAGATCTTGGAAGAAGTGAGTGATGAACATAGAGATGATACAATGGAGTCCATAATTTTTGAGTCAAATATGAGAGAAATGTTTCCGGTGCATGGTTGTCTGGGAATCATTCGTCAATTGGATTTACAACTGCGTCAAACACTTGAAGAATTAAGGATGGTTCAAGCTTGGCTCGCTATCTACAAGGAACATCACCATACCCAAATCTTAAATTCGAATACCCGAAATTATTTTCCTAATGCAGAATTTCAATTGGGAGAGACTTCCCATGTTCAACCACAACTTCCGGTTCCTTACCTGAACCCTCAAGAGGTTGATGAAAATTTAGCAAAACAATTCTGGTTGCAGAATTCCAATAGTGGAGTTAAAGGTTGTTCTTTTCTTGATGCCCAACCTGGTTCTTCCCAACTACATTTTGGACAATCTGACATCGACTTAAGGTTCATTACAATCTTCTTTCTTTCTTTTTCTTTTGTTTAAGTCATATATGGCATAATGTGACCCACATAGGAGAGGAAAGACTCAAATCAGAGTCACTATCACCTAATTATGCATTTATTTGTTTATGTGCAGTGTTTTCGAATCATCGGTAGAGGATACAACACAGAAAGTAGATGAGCATGTTTCGACTAGTGAACTCAGAAGCGCTGCTGCCTGCTTCAGCCTCACTAGTCAAACAAAGAAAGATACCCAAAAAGATACGAAGGGAAAGGAGATTTTGGACAGCACATGACAAGTATATACCATATTTTTTCATTCTTTGAAGGACATTTTTTGCGCCATTCGCTTGTCCTATTTGTTTCACTTTTGATAAATAAGATAGAATTTTCAAAATTCTATAGCAGTGGTCTCATTTTTTTCCCTCACTATTAGGGGTGTTGTGTGGGTAATGATCGGAGCTGATGGCAATGGCGGAACATCGGTGAGTTTTTGACTGTAACATTACCTTTTAACTCATTTTGGGTAGAAGAGGTTGCAGTAGCGTGTGCTTCTAACAATAACAGGATGAATGGTTTTTTTTTTTTTTTTTTTCATCCACCGAAATCTAGATTTTATCTGACTAATTCGACAAGACTCATTAAGGGATTAGCTCTCACAAATTTTTTTCTCTATTTCTAGAGTTCGAACCTAGTTAAGGTAGTAGAATAGGATGAATGTTTAATATTTTTAAATCAGTTCCTTTTGGCCAAAATTCTCAATATTTGATTAATCCTGTGGATTCTTGGAATCAAAGCCTAATCAATTTCACGGTTTTGAAATTTCACAAATCATAATATTTTAAATTTTGAAAAATTGATTTTTTTTCTAAAATGATATTTTAAAATAATTTTTTAAAAAATGATTTTTTTCCTTTTTTTTTTTTTTTTTTTTTTTTTTTTTTTACATCTGTGTTTAAATTTTAGGATGTGCTTGATCTCTTATGGAATTCAATTCTAATTTTTATTTTTTTTCCATATAATGAAAAGATGCACACTTTAAATGTATTAAATTTAGTGAACTGCTGTTAAAAACATGAATATAAGTTATCTATAAACAATTCGAATGTAAATTATCCATAAAAATATAAGTGAAGATAATTTATTGAGAAGATAATTTGAAATAAAAATAAGTAATGAGAAAAAATTCGAAATAGTTGAATTATTATTATTATTATTATTATTATTATTATTATATGGATAATTTATTTTTATTTTTATTTTTCATTATTTTTATTTTTATTTCTGAATGTCATTTTCTCTATTTTTACTTTTAAATTTAAATTTTATATTTTATATATTCTTATTTTATTTCTCTCTCTCTCTCATATTTTTATCTTAAATGACCGATCCCAAAATTTAAAATTAAAGATCAATCTGCTATATATATATATATGTATTTTTTTTTATTACATGGGAGGATCGAACTAGCCTCTAAAACACGCTCTTCCTCGGATATCATGCTTTGACAAATGATAAATTTTAGAAGGAGAAGACTCTAACTCATAGACTCTAGGTCTCTTATCTGTTCCTAATCGAGCAAGCATATCTGCACAGGTGTTACCTTCTCTATAAACAAAAACCACCTGTCTCACTAATGTATTACGAATTAATTTATGATATTCCTGAATTATGTGATAATATGCATGTGAAGGATCTAGATCTGAAGTAAGGATCGAAACAATTTCAGCCGAATCTCTCTCTAGGATAATTGGAGAAAAATTTGTATGATCAAGAAGAATCAGACCCTCTCTGATTGATCCGAAGTAAGGATCGAAACAATTTCAGCTGAATCGCTCTCTAAGATAATTGGAGAAAATTTTGTATGACCTAGAAGAATCATACCCTCTCTGATTCCACATAGTTCTACTATAAACAGATCTAAAATCTCTAAATTTACTATAAACCCCCGGACCCATAACTCATACTCATCTCTAAGTAGACCGTGTATCTACTATCCGGGAATTAATATCTTTAACTTATGGCAACCCGAAGGAGGAGGGACCCAACTTATCTAATATCCTCTATACAAGGGGAAAGTTGTGACTTACTAACAACTGCTATCCGCCCGTCCCTAGAACAACTAGAGGCAAAGGTCATCGTCAATAAACTTTAGCTCAAGTGGCACTACTCACCTTCTCCCTTATAATAAACTCATGTTCGAGTCTTCCTATGTACCAAAAAAAGAGGCAAAGGTCACCACAGTCCGAAGAAAAGGCTATATCCTCAAAAATACTTTTGCACCAAGCTTTCCAAATAGCCCATAAGTGTAAATAAAACAACTGGTCCATGGAACGAAAAGATATTTAGAATCAGTTTGTTATTATATATAATGAAATGATTTGAGTTAACATAAGAAAATGAATTTTGTAATGTACTTTACTTGAGTTTGTGGTCCAATACAAACACTTTATAATACTACTCATAACTTGGCCGGCACTGGAATGAAAAATTTGATTCCCACGTCAAATATTCGATTTAAATTTTGAAATAGATATAATTATTATTATTGATATTTGGCTTGTATATATTTCATATATAATTATCGATTTTACCTTTAATAATCTTTTTTTTCATGATTTAACATGTTTTTTATAATTATCAATTTTACCATTGTCGATAAAATTATTTCTTTGATGACCTCTAGATCTCGAATTCAAAATGTGAAAATAATTTCTTTGCAAAATGCAAAGGAAGCGTCCATCTTTCTCCTGTCCTCACACTAAGTTGGGAAACACTTTGTGCACCAGTGAACCTTTATCATTTAATTTTTCTTTTTTTTTTTTAAATCATCCTTTTAACTGTTCTTTAATTCTTCTGCTTTTGTTCATAATTTTATAGTCGTCGTCTTTAGTTTTGAAGGAAGTGCAACGGGTACTTCGACAATGCGTGGAATGTAATACTTCGAAACTTCCCACCTGTTCAAGTTTTGAAGGATTGATGTCAAGAATTATTTATTTATTTATTTATTTATTATTATTATTTTGAAATCAAGAGCAGGGAAGACTATAGCATAATCCAAGGATGTGTCTGATATTTAGAACCAAAACACCCTACTGATGCCTAAAGAAGAATCTGTTAATAACTAAGTTACTATCAATTTCCTTTCAAGGATCATCTAAATAGGCAAGTCTGAATTTGACCTTTTGTTGCAGCCAATTTTCATTAGTCAAACATCGCAATCCACTTGTGTCTTCTCTATTTACATTTTTACAAAATTTAATATTTTTAAAGGTCAACTTGGTGCTCGATTACCCGCCTTCCCATACATTACAGAATTAAGTATAGAATAGAAGTCAAACATGATAAACAATGAGTGGTATTTTATAATTTAAATATCCAAAGAATTAAAAGCAGAAAAAAAAAATTCAAACGTGTCTTTAAGAGGGACAAATGACACAAATTTTGATACTAATTGTGGAAGCTGAGGCATTTTTATCGGGCAATTTTTCCTTATGAAGAAAATTCACAGTACCCAGAAAGCTTTTTGAGGTTTTAGTTAGATTCAGAATTCTGTAGAGATGGGCGTCTATATGATGGTATTCTTTTTTTTTGAGATGTCCTTGGTTCAACTTTCTTTAGCACATCCTCTATGTACAGATTCAAGTGAGTCTCTCTCTCTCTCTCTCTGATTTTCTCTTATTGATCGTTTTGATCTTAATAATATTTTCTATTACTAAACTGTTGATTGGCTTGTGATTCGGATGAAATAGAAGCACCATTTGTTCAAAAGACTCCTCTGTCCTTCTGTGGATATTCTGGAAGCATATGCTGCAACTCAACACAAGATGCTCTATTGAAGACTCAGTTTCAGGCAATCAATGTCTCTGATTCTGTATGTGGGTCTCTTCTGAAATCGATTCTCTGTGCGGTAAGACAAAGTCATTTGATTAAAATTAGAAACCCTTTTTGTTTGTGGATTAGTGTTTGAAGCTGTTTGCTTCAAACTGCAAAGCTTTTTGCTTCCCTATTGATATCCTATTGTGCTTGCATGTAGTGGCAATGACATGTTAGAACTATCAATTCCAACATCCTCTTCAAAACATCCAGAATTCCAAACATTTTTAGTTAGTGGTGAGCATGGCCATCGGCCAGGCTGGCCCTGATCCAATGAGGGAGATAATAAGAAAAAGTTTGGGCCGGCCATGCCTGATGGTCAGATCTAAAATCATTCCCCAAGCTAGACCAAACTTGGAGCTGGGTTAGGCTGAGCCTAGCTAGTAATAGCAGAAACTTTCGTGCCAAGAACCTCACGACCGTTGCAAACCTAAGCCTGGCCCGAATATGGTTGGGTCGGATCAACCCAGTTGCCAAAGTCCGGGCCCAGGCTTTGCTGAGTTCTGTTTTGATGCATTAGTTGACGGTGATATCTATACTTTTTAGCTGATACTGAATGCCGGCAAAAATTGCTGGGAACAAAGTCTTGGTCCTCCTTTGATTTGCTTGTATCAGCTTCAACTAATAAACTGTCAGAAACTGGTTTACAGAGATGTGATCAGTTCTCAGCTGAACTATTCCGGATTAAATCAGGGCCTCGAGATATTCCAGTTCTTTGCAACTCCACAGTTTCAGATAATTCAACACAATCGCAACAAGCAGCTACTGATTATTGTTCGGAGCTTTGGTACAAATGCCAAAACATATCAATACTTAATTCACCATTTTCCTCACAAGCTGGATCTCAAAAACAAGCGAACACAACTGCTAAGCTCACTGACTTATGGCAATCAAAAAATGCTTTCTGCAATGAATTTGGTGGAGCTTCAATTGATGGATCAGTATGTTTTTATGGTGAACAAATTTCATTTAACAGCTCAAAAACACCAAGTCCACCAAATGGTATGTGCCTAGAAAAAATTGGCAATGGATCATACCTAAACATGGTACCTCATCCAGACAAATCCAACCGTGTTTTTTTATCTGACCAACCGGGCAAGATATGGCTAGCTAGTGTCCCTGAAGAAGAATCTGGTGAAGTGTTAGGACTCAATGAGGCAAACCCTTACCTTGATTTAACAGATGAAGTGCATGCTGACACTGAATTGGGTATGATGGGCATAGCATTTCATCCGAATTTTCAACAAAATGGTCGCATCTTTGCTTCATTTAACTGTGACAAGGCTAAGTGGCCAGAATGTTCTGGAAGGTGTGCTTGCAATTCAGATGTTGGTTGTGATCCATCTAAGCTCGGTTCTGACAATGGAGCTCAACCATGCCAGTACCATGCCATCATAGCAGAGTTTACTACAAATGAAACTGCATCAGAACCTTCCTTGGTAAAGGACTAAATTTGGTTCTATATAGTCTCTTCTCGAACATAGTTGTTGAAATTTGAATTTTATGGCTAATTTACTCAATTTTTAGGCAACAAGTGCTAAGCCAACAGAGGTTAGGAGGATATTTACGATGGGACTTCCATATACATCTCATCATGCTGGTCAAATTTTATTTGGACCAGAAGATGGATATTTGTACTTCATGATGGGAGATGGTGGAGGGACGGGTGACCCTAATAATTTTGCACAAAATAAGAAATCTCTGCTTGGGAAGATTATGAGACTTGACATAGATAACATACCAAGTGAGTATTGGCAACAAATAGCATTGCATATTATAATTGTTTAACGAAGATATGGTTTTTTCCCCCCCAAATTACTGTATGGTATTATGCAGGTGCAAGAGAAACTAGCAACCTAGGTTCATGGGGAAATTACTCCATCCCAGGTGATAATCCTTACATTGAGGACACACAATTGAATCCTGAAATCTGGGCCTTGGGATTTAGGAATCCATGGCGTTGCAGCTTTGATTACGAAAGGCCTTCATATTTTCTCTGTGCAGATGTTGGTCAGGTCTGAAAATAACTCATCCTCTACGTAGATTATTTTCAGTAATTGATCTGATAATTGAAACGCATAATCTGAATTTTTTAGGATCAATATGAAGAGGTAGACATAGTCACAAAAGGAGGAAACTTCGGTTGGCGTGTCTATGAAGGCCCCTACTTGTTTAATGCTTCCCAGTCTCTGGGAGGAAACACGTCTGCTAGCTCAATAAATCCAATTTTCCCTGTAATGGGATACAACCACTCTGAAGTTAACAATGCTGAAGGATCTGCTTCTATAACTGGAGGGTATTATTATAGATCCACTACTGACCCCTGTATGTATGGAAGGTTAGTAGAACTAAACTTTTATCCCAAAAAATTTATACCAAACAATTTATCACAAAAATAACTTTCTCGCTTTGCCCTGTCTGCATGTCTTTTAGCCAGTGACTTATCCCAGCCATTAAACATTTGTGTGCTATCAGTCATGACCATTGCTTGAATAATGTCGTCTCTCCTTGTGGTAGATACGTATACGCCGATTTATATGCTGGAGGCATTTGGGCTGGGACAGAGAGCCCAGATGACAGTGGAAACTTCACCACAGTTAAACTTCCTATAAGCTGTGCCAGTGACTCCCCCATCAAATGTGACTTGGAAGCACAAAGTTCTCGACCCGCATTGGGTTACATTTTTTCATTTGGGGAAGACAATAGGAAGGATGTTTTCATTTTGGCTAGCAGTGGAGTTTACAGAATTGCTCGTCCTAGTCGATGCAGCTACGCTTGCTCAAAAGAAAATACTACAAACAACACGCGCACTGGATCTGCTCCTCCACCTCCTCCATTATCATCTTCTTGGAGCATGTTGCGTAGACCTTGCGAGGAGTTGATGGTTGCTATGTATTTTTTGTTGTTGCTTTCATGTGGATTATTCCTAGTTTAGTCTATGTTCAAGGTTGTTTTCCTCACAGGAGCTTGCCTTTCGGGTAAGTTTTGAGCTTATTGGTCTGATTTTCTTTCTCAAATTTTGTTCCCTTTTCTGTTGTTATTGTCGAACATTTTACCCTCTTAAGGTAATCCAATGGAATGAAATGACCCACCTAGAGAAATTAAAGTTCTGTTCATCCGAAGAATAAAAACTTCAAATTTCCCCTAAAACTGTTATAGAAAATGATCTGCTTCAAAGCAAATTGTCCCACCCAGTATGACTATGAACTGGTTGTTTGACTTGCAAGAAAACTTAAAAAAACTATTGAGCCCACGATAAAGAAAAAAGGTGGGTGGTATGATATTAGAGTACAAATACTTAGGCTGGTATCAAAGATCAAAACCCACAAGGTTTTTTTTTTTTCCCTATTTTATTTTAGTATTTTTTTTTTCACTTTTTTGTCAACATTTACAAAATAAAATATCTCGTTTTGAAATAAAAAAGAAAAGAAAAATCATCACGAACTAATGTTGTAATTGACATTCAATTACGGCCGATCTTGTTATCATTCATTTAAAAAATGATGGCCGTTAGATGGTAATTTAGTAGTTAAAAATTCATGAATTATATTTATTAGAATTATAAAAAATTGTCAACATAAAACGTCCAAGTCTACATTTACAACATCCTGCTTCTATACCTTATCCAAGATCCACTCCTATGTGAGTTTATTTTATTTTATTTTTTTGTGAAAATGGGGTTTGCTTGAATTTGATTTTAGGGTAATGTCACATGCGGCCAGAGGTTTAGGAAATTCAAGGATGGTAGCTTGTAGTTTCCCCCATTCCCTTTTGCTTGTTTCCTTTGGCTTTTCTTCTTGTGTTCTGTTATGGGCCTGTTTTCCCCCTTTTACGAAGGATAATTTCTTTTTGACGTAGAGATACTGAGATTGTGAGAAAGAAACAGACCCAAAAAAATAGAAAAGATGAAAAACAAACAAGTAGAGAGAAATAGAGAAGAAGAAAAAAGGGGAAAAAAAAAGAAATATATTTTCTTCTCTTTTTTTCTTTTTGTGTCAAAACACCATGTTATATCAGTATTTTTTTTTAATTTTTATAAGAATAAAATAAAAATTTTAACATCATTTAATGAAATGTGTTATCACAACCTAAATGTGAAAGTGCAACGTGTAATTTAAAAAAGGATTAGATGCAAAATGTTATGAATTTATGAATTTATCTATGTATTTTGTGCACAAATGAAGTTGAACTCTTTCAAGCTTTAGCTACTCCTGCACAATAGCATCAAACAACCATCGACAAGGTCTTTTAAAACAAAAAAAAAAACAAAAAAAACAAAAAACAAAAAACAAAACAAAACAAAAACATACCCAAATTTCAAACATTTGTCTAAAATGGGGCATGCAAGGCACATGCATCATCTACCAACAACCGAATTTTTGAAATATTTGAATAAACACTGATTGTCCAATGTAATGCGGGACTTTCTTCCATTTATTGCTTTGCTACTCAAATCAACCGAAACCAAATCAATCCTATTGCTTCAACCTCCACCCCATTTTGAGTTTATTACTCCACTTGGTTTAGCGTTCTTTTTTTTGGTGGGAAATAGGGGACAACAAAGAAACAAAAATTAGAACTCGGAACCAGGGCAGGGGGGCTTAGACCCTGAGCACCTGAATGATCCCAGACCTAACCTGTCTTCTTCAACAAACTTGCATAAGGGCCCGGAGGGGTGATCGATAATAGAGACCCCTGGGGAGCCAGAAGCGCCACTCTTAGCAAGATAATCCACAACCATGTTTGCTTCCCTAAAGACATGAGCCACTTGGTGCACTCCTAGATCAAGCATCAAATCTTTGCACTCAAGCACAATGAGGTAAAGGGGGTGCTCTTCTCTCATATCTCCATGCAGAAGATGGACTAAGGACAGGCTATCAATTTCCACTTGAAGTCGCTGGACCTACCTATACTTAGCCAGCTTTAGCCCCTCTCTCAACCCCCAAAGCTCCGCAGATAAAATATCTGCTTTTCCAATATTTATGGCATATTCACAGAGCCAGCTGCTATCTTCCCTTCGAAGGACCCCGCCAGCACTGGCTTTATTAGAGACTAGAGAAACAGCACCATCGGAATTCAGTTTCAGCCCAACATCATCAGGAGGATACCATTTCACCCAAGTGAGCTGGTTTCCTCTCCTCTTGCACTTGTCTCCAAGAGTTTCATTCCATTCTTGACTCAGACTGCACACCCTTCTAACCAGATTCAAACTATCTTCTTTTTTTCCCTCCATAGAAAGCTTGCATCTTCTCTTCCACAAGGACCAAACAGCTACTATAAAGAAGCAGTGATTTTGGAATTTGAGGTCCCTCATATTGTTCTCCACTCCCCTTTGCAACCAATCTTGAAAATTAGCCCTCCAAAAATCTTCCTTCTCATCAATCCCCGGATAGGCCATCCTCCAAAAAACCTTTGCATCATTGCAGTCCCAAAAGGTGTGAAGAAGAGTTTCAGGGTGCATTTTACATTGGATGGAGGAGTCATCCCAGTGAAACCCCTTTGCTTTCTTTCTGAATGGGTCATACACTTTCCTCACCTTGTTGTCCACATGAAAAACTTAATTCTCTCAGGACATTTTCCTCTCCACACCCAACTCCAATCATCCAAGGTTTCATTTTTTCTATCCTGATCCCCTTGAATAAACTAGTAAGCACTAGCAACTGAGAAAAAACCACTGTTACATGCTCTCCAGAAGAGATAGTCTTTCGCCACCTCTCTCTTAGGGATCATATCCCTTTGATCTCCCCAACCTTATCCTCTATTATCCAGTCCTCAGCTCCTGAATCTTCCACCTTCCTTCGCTGTTAATGAAGTCCTGCACTTTAAAGTTTGGATGTTCTCTCTGGTGGGGAGCGATGACATGATTCAGGAGCTTATCCTCTCCTACCCACCTATCATTCCAAAAGTCAATGTCCCTCCCATTCCTGACTCTCCATTTGGCACCTTCCTTCAGATAAGGCCTACTATTCATGATCTCTTTCCACACATTTGAGCTACACGCCTTTTTCTTGTAGTTGAAGAAGTTCTCCTCCTTAAGATACTTAGCTCTAAGAAGAGATAGTCTTTCGCCACCTCTCTCTTAGGGATCATATCCCTTTGATCTCCCCAACCTTATCCTCTATTATCCAGTCCTCAGCTCCTGAATCTTCCACCTTCCTTCGCTGTTAATGAAGTCCTGCACTTTAAGTTTGGATGTTCTCTCTGGTGGGGAGCGATGACATGATTCAAGAGCTTATCCTCTCCTACCCACCTATCATTCCAAAAGTCAATGTCCCTCCCATTCCTGACTCTCCATTTGGCACCTTCCTTCAGATAAGGCCTACTATTCATGATCTCTTTCCACACATTTGAGCTACACGCCTTTTTCTTGTAGTTGAAGAAGTTCTCCTCCTTAAGATACTTAGCTCTAAGAACTTGACACCAAAGATGCTTCTCGCCCTTAGCCAACATCCAACCCAGTTTTTCCAACATCGCAATATTGTTGTCCTTCATCTTCCTCACTCCTAGACCCCCATCATTTTGTGTTTGCAGACTAAGTCGTAGTTAACCAAGTGAATTTTCTTCCCATCCTCCTTACTTCCCCATAAAAAATCTCTATTAAGTTTGTCTAATTTGTTTCAAGTCTCTCTTGGAATCCAGGTAATTTGCATGGTGTACATTGGGATAGTAGAGGTTATGGCCTGGATAAGGACTTTCCTTCCGACTGTACTGAGGACTTTGGCCTTCCACCCACTAATCTTGTGGTGCACTCTCTCCACTAGGTGATTGTAAAAATCTTTCCCAACTTTCTTGTGAATAGCAAGAACCCCAAGGTACTTTCCCAGGTCTAAGGAAGGGACAAACTTACAAACAGCTGACAAGGAGTTCTTAGTAACCCAAGGAGTTTTAGGAGAAAACTAGATCCTAGACTTTGTTGGGTTAATTTCTAGCTCACTTTCCCTTGAGAAATCCCTAATGCACTCTAGGATAGCACTTAAATTCAGCTGGTCAATTTCAACAAAAAACAATAAGTCATCGGCAAAAAACAGGTGAGAGATGGGCGGACTATTTCTGACAGCTCTGGTAGGTTTATATTTTCCCTTCTTCACCTTCTCTCGGATCAAATAGGAGAGCCTCTCCGTAACCAAAATAAACAGGTAGGGAGCTAAGAGGTCACCCTATCTAAGCCCCTGCCCTGTTTTCATAGTTAGAAGAACTTCACCATTCCAAATTAAGGAAACTTCTCCACAGGTAACCACAAACACATTGAGTCTAACAAGAGGCAGAGGGAAGTTGTAATCGATCAAGACTTTTCCCAAATACTCCCAACTTACACTATCATAGGCTTTCTGCAAATGGTTTCTTGCAAGATGACTATATTGCTTGTAGTGCTCTTTCTCGGAAGGAAGCGGTTTTGATGGGGACCAATAAGATCCTGAATGAGATGCCTTAACTTTGAACCAGCACCTTGAACAGAACTTTAAAAGCAGTATTTAAGAGGCTAATTGGTCTAAAGTCATTTATTGTCCTAGAATTATCACACTTGGGAATAAGGACCATGTAGGCATCAACAAGCTCAGGATAGAAACAGCCATCGTTGAGGGCTGAGTTCACGAACCTGTGAAGTGATTTCTTTACCACTGACCACTGATTTTGATAGAACATGGGTTGGAGACCATCTGGACCCGGCGCTTTAAGGCTTTGCATTGAGAAAACAGCTTGCCTTATCTCCTCCTCACCAATAGTTCTGGTAAGCTTGTCGTGGTGCCTGTTCTCAATCTTTTTAATAACGTGCTTGAGATTATCGATGGGGTGTCTAACCTTTTTACCTTTGAAAAGATCTGAAAAGTGATCTCTAACATGGCACTTGAGCCTTTCCTGATCTGTACACCACTCTTCATCAATTTGGAGGGCTGCAATTCTATTTCTCCGCCTTCTGATTTTGGTTGTTATATGAAAGAATATGGTGTTCCTATCACCCTTATCCAATTCACTCTAGATTTTTGATGCCAGTGCATTTCCTCCTGATCCAGGACTTTGGAATACTCAGCAAGAAGGTTTCTCTCTAGATCTTGCAGGACCTTCGAGTGACTAAGACCTCTACATCTTTCAATGCCTTTGATCCTTGCCTCAAGCTTTTCCTTCCTCCGAAAAATGTTCCCAAAGACCATTTTATTCCACTCCTTCAACTCTTTCATAGTGTTCTTGATCGCCTGAAGAAGGAAGCCCTTGCCCAGAGTCCAAGCTCTCTTGAAAACTTCACTAAAATCTGGGTGGGTCAACCAAGCAGATTCACACTTGAAGGGTTTATTCCTAGAATTGGGATGAGAGGATAACCTGGTGTGTAACACTACTGGATTATGATCTCCATGAAAACAATAGAGATTGATGATCTTTATTTTCGGGAAGGCAAGTTTTGCCTCTAAGTTACCAAGAACTCTGTCCAACTTTTCTTGAAGAATAATCCTTCCTTCATGTCTTCGTGTCCATGTGAACTGAGAACTGAGAGACTTAAAGTCTAGGAGATTGCATTCTTCCCATCTTTCTCTGAACTTATTACCCCTTCTCCAACTTCTAGAGCCTCTATTAGTGTTCTCATTGACGTCGGTTATCTCATTGAAGTCTCTCATTATGAACTAGGGCCCATGAACCTTTACCTTCAATTACTGCATCTCCTCCCAGAACGTAACCTTATCACGATTATTTGGCCGAACGTAGACACAGGTTAACCACCAAATAGCATTTCCTTCCTTGACTTTTAAGTGCACCCATTGATACGAGTGTTTAGTGACCTGGACATCCACCCTGCTTTTGCTCTAGTTAAGTCATTGGCCTCCTCTAAACCCATTGGCTTCAACAATAAAATCGCCATCCAACCCGTGGTTGGGGTCCTGATCGAGCTAGCTTTAGTTTCCAATAAACAAAGAATCGCCGGGGACTGCTTCCGAACCATCTCTCGATAGACTCTTCAGAACCTCCCATTCCAGATGCCTCTGCAGTTCCAAATAATTACATTACAATTCATTTCTGACATGAGAAAAGAAAGAATTGCAGACTGAACCATTAGTAGCAATCAAACTCTATCCCATCCTCTCTTATTCTCCCATTGCCATCTCTGCTTCTGCCATTGAAATCATGCTCTGCATATCTCTCAGCATTTTTAGCGACTTGGAGATGCTTTGAACAGCCCTCCATAGTCGTTGTATTTAAAATCTTACACTCTTTGACTGGGCTCACCTCTCCTGGGTCAAGGATGACTACAACATTGTCTAGAGGAGTTGGGTGGTTTTGCAAGTCAGCCTCTTCCTCCATAAGCTCCCGCTCCAGATTTAGAGTATCAAGCCCATGTTAATGGTTCATTGTCTCAAAAGGCCCTCCAGAATAATTACCCCTAGCACTTGGCCCAACTGCATTTAAGCCCAAAGCCCTTTTATTTGGCCCTCTTGCATAGAGCCCACTGGCCTTCTCTTCCTCGTCCTGCTTAATAGACACCTAATTCTTATCACTTGCCAGATTGTACCCTAGACACACCTCCTGATACACGCTTCCCAACCTCTGAAGAGCTTTCCCCTTTTGCACAATTCTTTTGTCTCTAGACTGATCCCCATTTTCACTTTTCCTCTTACATGAACACTAGCTGTCATCTGATCTGTGGTTGTCCCAATTTCAAAGTTCTCTACCAAATCTCCCTGCAGGTAAGTTCCAATCTCCGAGGATTCGTTGACTTTCCTCAAACTTGTAAATCGATTTGGCTGATTGCTTTCTCTCCCTCCTTTGTCTTTTAAATTACCCGATTTGGCTTGTCAGTGTCGCTTAGTTACAAGCATCCATGGGCCCAACCCTTCATCTTTATCCTCTCTTGGTTTCGTCGGCGACTCGTTAGGCTCAGAGCCCTCAACCTCTAAATCTCGGCACCAGTGAGACTCTTTTGAACTAATTAATTCATAACTTTTACTGTTGTGCCCGAACTTACCGCATAAGAAACACAGTGTGTGAAGCCCCTAATATTCAATTCTCTGGATTCTATGGTAAAAATATGTGGTCTTCTCTTCTTGGTCTCTTAAAGTGTATTTATAGCCTTCAACATTTTCTTGAGAAAATAGTAACATGAATATTTAGTAACACTTTCCTTCCCTCTAGACTTCTAAATCAACTAGGAGTCTTCCAATTAAGTAAAATATAAACTTTTACTGCTACTAAAAATAGATTTTGCACTAAAAATAAAAACTTTATTAGAATTACTAAAACTAAAATTCAAGCCATTCTCTTCTTCAAGACTCAATAAAATGTTTTGAATCTATTTAGCTCCAAAATTTTCTCATTAAGCCCATTTTACTCCAATCCTTTAAACTCAACTTTCTAAAAATAAAATTCAATAAAATCAACCATTAGAGTATTAAACGATCCAAATTCAAACCATAATAACAATAATAAATTCAATAAATTGCATATTGTCAAATTCCCCCACACTAAAACCAATGTTTATCCTCAAGCATTTACTATACCAATATCTCTCAACTATTCTCCTCTTCACTCCTTCCCCTCCTTTATTTCATCGTTCAACAATCTCAAACAGCATACATTAAAACATTCAAGCCAAAACAACAAATCAGAAAACAAGCGATCATAGTTTCATAATCTTTAAAGAAATATAGACATCCCAACAGAGTCAATAATTTCATCAGAATTCAATAAACCAAGATTCAATACTCTCACAAGGTTTCACTCTATGCACTCAAAGTGTTTAAGGGAATTTATCAATAACTCTCAAGATCAAAACATAGCATGATATTATCATAAATTTGTTTATTTATCAAATCTCCACCACTAATTATATGAATTCAAAACAAAAATCTGGGGGTCTTTGCAATAGTTGTAACTTGGCTTGGGTAAAGATATGGTAAAAGGTAAATATGATGTATAATGTATACCAAAGAAGCATGCCAAAGATTATAAAACATTCCTACTATCAAACTCATCCCATAATATGAGGTACGATCAACCCAAAGAAAAATATCAAATCAATACCATCTCATTCCTCGATCCAAATTTTTTTTCTCTTTTTTTTTCTTTTCTGTTTTCAAATTCCCTCATCTTAATTTTCTGGGAATTTTTTTTTCTTCTTTTTTTTTTCATTTTTTTTAAATGACAATCTCGAGAATAGATGAAAAGTGCATACATAAATTTTCCCAAATTATATGAATAAATCTCTAAAAATAATCCCCAACATAAAACTATCACATTCCCTTTATAAATAACCATCAATTCAAACTCTAAACATATGTTTCTTTGATATGAGGACTAAAAAGAAGGCTATGTGTCAATTTGTGCGGTTATAAACAAAAAAAGGGGATAAATGCTCAATTTGGTTCACTAGAGGATGAATATATACAAGAAGATCTTTTTAATATAGATCAAATATGTAAACCTAATTGCCCTCATCATATTAATGTATGAACTCATGGATGTGGTCTCAAAATGTATGACAAAGCAAGTTCTAGAATAAACACACTATGATAATATACTCTTAAGACTCAAAAGATCACAAAAGTGTGTAAATTTGTATCAAATCTTGTACGTCTTCATCTAATTCAATTATTAAAGTCAATGGGACGTTTAAAACATTTTTAACCAAATTAACTAATCACACTTGTCTCATTCATGCGTTTCAACTTAAATCAACAACGTATACTAACTCAAGATTATTTTCAGACGAAAATCAACAGAGTATGAAGCTCATAGGAAAATAAAAGAAAAGACATGGATGTATAAAATCCTCCCCCACACCTAAATGCGACATTGTTCTCAATGAAGCAAAAATAAGAAATTTAGGCACAATGCGAAAGGAAGTCACAACTAACACTATCCTAATCTAGAAACCATAAGCAGAAAATAAAAACTCTATGCAATAAGAGAGATAAAACCAAAAAATTGAAAAGATAACTGGAAAATGAAAAGAAGAGAGAAAGAAGACTCCTCTAAGGTGAGGCAAGAAACGGAAGCTAAAATCCCATGAAGTCCGCGAGTGCTTGAATGTTCCTCTCCACCTGTGAGATTTGTTGCTGCATGTCATGCACAAGCTGAGCTAAAGAGGTGGAAGGAGACAGTAAAAAAGTATCAGAAGTACCTACAAAACTAGAAGAAACTTTCAACCGGAATTCATCCAATGAGGTAAAATGATAAACACCATCCTTCTTACAAACAACACCCATTCGCAATAAGCATTCAGAATCCAGTGGTTCAGCAGGGCAAACAATATTCAAAACAATATTCATGTTGTAATGTTCCAAATCTAAAACCCTCAAATTAATAGCTAAGTGAGTGATTAAGGATCCTAGAATCAACGGTCTAGCATAAGAGGAGAGAACATTCCTACAAGAAGAACAGTTCTGGCCTACTTCATGCAGTCATAATATTTTGAAAGTATGAGTTCTTGTTTGTAGTTTCAGAACAAGCTCTTGTGCATTGTGCAATGAATTAATATTTGCTTTCTTCTTTCAAAACCCTAAATTTCTCATGCTCTTCAATTTCGCTTTGCACATTGATTTGCTCTCTTGTTTCATATGTTTGTCAGATTTGGCCAGAAATCATGTGAGATTTCTGGCTCTGATTCTTGCAATTTTGATGTGCTGTGAATCTGCGATCCGCCGTCCGATCTCTGAATCTCACTGATATGCTGCTTTAGACCTCTTCAAACCAATCGATGGATCTTTTCCCGGGTTCGATTTTCATTTCTCTCTCTTTCTGGCTCTAAAACCCTAGGCTAAACCCCCTAATGTTCATCTACCTATAGGATAAATAGGAGTTCAGTTTGCTCTCATATTGCCCTGTTGAGCTTCCTCAACTCTTCTTCCCGTCCTCAGGACAGCCCGACAGGAAGAAAATACCAAAAACCAAAAAATAGGATATAAAAAAAAGGAAGATGCAATATATCCTCGGAGACTATTGGGGTACTTTCCAGGCATCTCTCTCTCTCTCTCTCTCTCTCTCTCCAAGACCCGGTATTTGAAGTTCAAACAAATTCACAACACCATAGAAATTCAATCGAAAAACCATGAACATCTTCTCAAAGAAACCAACAGCCAAAGGCTAGTAACCCAAGCTTCTTGATTTAGTCTTCTTTTCTTTTGTTAATTTACTAAATGCATAGTCGGTTTCTGCATTCAATTTCATCAAACTCATGTTTTTCTTGGAAGCAGAAATTTTATGCTTTTTCTTTTGCATCAAATGGTTGAAAATTGTTGTATGGTTGCAGAGGCGCTTCTGGAGAGTAAGAGAGAAATGGCTGTCATAACCAGAGGTATTGTGTTTGTTTTAATAAATTAATCATCAAGAGGAAACCTAGGACGATTATGAGCAATTATAGTCATGATCATCAATCACATCAAATTTCATTTTCTTTTCTTTTTATAATTCATTGGAATTTTGGAATTGCAGTCAATTGATTTAGTTAGACTCATGGTTTTCTTAAACAACAACCTAAGCCTTCTTCTCTGATCTTCGATGCCTGTGATGGAATGAAAAGATTTTTAATGTAATCATTGAATGTTTGCTTAGGAATGTATGTATTGACTTCGTGGTTTTGGGTTTTAGGACTGTCGAATTGAGATTTTAGATGGCGTATGTAGGCGTATTCTCAATACTAAGAGAAGGGTTATAACTATAGGTGGAGTTTGCTTGCACAATTTGTTCATATTGTAGTAAGACTATGGGAGAAACAATTTATGTGCTTTTGAATAATTGGGCTGTTTGAGATAAATTCTTATTTTCTGTCCAACCTGTGCCCATAAAACTTGGGTCCTTTCCCCCGAAAAACCGTAGTGCAGGTGGAAATGGATTTGATCCGGTGCTTTTGGTACCATTTCAAGTGTATTTACTTGCCTATTGAACTAAACAACACCCACAAATTTATGAATCTTAGTAGTATCTTGTTTGAGGTTTCAAGAGTTGTAGCTTGTGGGGTTATTGCATAGTTGACTTACAATGTTAATAAGATTATGAAGATTACTTGGTTCATCTGAGGGGAACAAGGGGGTACCAGAAGTCTTCTTGGTTGTATATGTAACTGTACTGATTGTTGAGAAAGCATTGTAAAAAATGCATCGACAATCTTGTTTCCGGGTGTAAGTTTGGGCTTTTTCCAATGAAATTTGATGTTCATGAGCGGAAGAAAGACATTGATGTAATGTTTATTTATTTCTGAAGCAAGGGAAAAGGTTAACTTATAATTGGTGCAGAATTCACCCACTTCATGATTAGAACTATATTATCATTTTCATATAAAATATGGTTTGCTAGAAAAAGGAATTCAAGAAATATTGTGGTTTAAGGTGTTGATGCTCAAGTGTGTAGGTTTATGGATGATATGCTTGAGCAAAATGTGTGAATGCAATTTTGATTTTGATCATAGGAAATGAATGTTCATAAACGCATGCTGTCATCAAGATATTTGAGTGATGACTAAGCGCATTGTAAAGTTTCTACATGGGCAAACTTGCCAACATATACAATGTGGCAAGTTAGGTTTAAGAAAGGATATGTTTGTGGGGGTCCAATGTGAATTGAATGCTTTTAGTGATTCCCGTGGATGTCAGGTACCTTATGTTCACTGCTGTAGTACACGTAAAGAAGTGGTTCATCCATGTTTGCGAAAAATTTTGTTTATTGGCCCCTGTCCATTAAGTGTACTTCCCTTTTTAATTCCATCCCCCTTCTTTCCTGTATTCACAATTCTCTTTTGTAATTCCTTTCCTTTTATTGCCATTGCTGTCCTTTTTTGATATCACATTGTGTTATCTATGGATGAGTTTTACTTTTGCCTGCTAATTGCATCAACGAATTGTATGTTGGGAGCGATGTGTATCTCCATATGCATATGCTTCTATCCATGTATTTAGTCTGCTGTCTAGTTACTGCTATGACTTATGAGTCTTCCTTTGTCAAACAATTTTATCCTGTCTTGCATAAACAATCCTTTTGCTAATATATTGTAATCCATGACTTCTGGATGACCACGACAATTTAATGGATTATAATTTATGTTTTGTAAATTTAAGTAGATGTAATGCTTTTAAAAGGCAATGAGACATATTTGTTAAGCATCAATTGATTGTAAAAAATTAACTTTAGGTGTATCTTGTGGTCAAAATTATAACTAGGTTAAATGTGTTAATAATAACACTTCATTAGATATATATATATATATATATATATATATATATATATATATATATATAAATGTGTGTTTTGTTTCATGTTTTATAAATTTAAATAATTTTTGTTTTAAATTTGAGTTTATATTGATATTTTCTCTATAGGAATTATCAATGTTATTTAATCAGTATTCTGCATAAGATTAGTTTCAATTGCTGGTTGTATTTGTTGAATTAAGCTTCAAAGAAGTAAATTTGTTAATTAATTAAGAATTTTAACACAAATTATTTTTAAACTTTTTAAAATTTTATTTAACGTAAAATTTTTAATTTTGAGTTTTATGCTTTTACCGTTGAAAAATATAAATAAATAAAAATGTGAAAGCATCTTGATGACTTACCACTATCAATAGCTAATCCACTCTCGGTCATAACTCATAAGGCTCTACCACGAATATTGCGATGCATGGCTTGTGGTCCCACTCCCATCATTTTCTTGTCTTTTCCAATTTTGTTAGCACCACAGGGCCAGATTAATTTAGATTAAATGTTAAATCTGTAATCTGACTTTGTCTTTACAATAATTTATTTATTTATTTATTATTATTATGTTTGTAAAAAGAGAGATGGCAGTAAGAAAGTAAACTCTTTCGAGAGAGTAATTAATTTTTTTCTTTTAAATAGAGAGAAGGTGAGAAAAAGTGAATTTGTGAGAGAGAGACAGAGTGAGAGTCAATATATAGAGAAAAAGGGTGTGAATTTCATTAAATTTTCATTAGAAAGAAGATTAGAAAAAGTGAATTTGTGTGTGTGTGAGAGAGAGAGAGAGAGTCAGTCAATACAGAGAGAATTTCATAAAATGGTAGAGTTTCTATCTGGTGAAATCTTTCCATATCAATATTAAGTAATTAATGCAATTGAAATGCTTAGGCTTTCAAAATATTCAAAGTATTCAAACAAGTTTATATGAAAATTTTAGTTCATTCAACCAGCTTCCGGGCCAATGAGGATATTTTATAGTAAACTTTGTGTATCCATCTAGAGAATGCCAACGAGTTTTAGTTCAAGTGGTATCTTCCCCATTTCCCTTTATAATAAATTCGGGTTCGACCCTTGGTTTATGCATCCCAAAAAAAAAAAAAAATCATCCAAGAGAATATGAATAGCCCCTCAATTAAATTATTCCCCAGCATCCTTTCGTGCCCTAATTAAGAAAATCTGTTTGGGTATAATAATGCAGGGTCAGGGACGTAATGAAATAAATGACTATAGTAATGCTAATGCATGTCTTAAACATTACCATCAATACTCCACTCACCTCACTTTCTTTAATCCTATGACTTATTAATTCACACAGAGTTGATGATTCGATTCATTAAGGATTCATTAAGGATAGAAATGGGACGATTACCCACTCTAATCTAATAAATTATAATTTTAAAATTATTTAGTTTACAAACATAGAAAAAGTATAATTTTTTCTCACGTTACCACACCAATAAATTAGAAATAAAAAACAATTTATGATTTATTTTATTACAATAAATAGTTATGTACATTGACACCAAACCCCATTAATTGGAAGTATAATATAATTATACATATAGCTTTACAAGATTAATACATAGTTGTGATAAAAAGCAATTTAATTATGAAAAAGAAGTGCAAAAATAAACTCAAAAATACCAATGGAATCTAAACTTTAATTTAAATTGTGGATGGATGGTGGTGGTTGGTTGTTGAATAGAGTTATTGAAAATAGAAAAATACAATATTATTTTATTTTATTAATCATATAAAAGTACACTTTAATTAAATGCAAGTTGTGAAGCTCCCAAAATTGTCACTCAGATTAAAGACTTTAAAGATCCATAGTTCCTCAATATATTAAATTATTCCGCAGGAGCATCGTCATTAGATTATAGTTTTGTGTGTCCAAATATTCTTTCACATTTAATGAGTGCCCCTACTTCAATTCAAATGACTTCCTTAATTCAGAAATCATTGGGGCTATAAGAACAGCACCAACCCCACTCTTCCTCACCACTCTCACTCTTATTGTGTTTTGTGCACCACCACTCGTTATTGTGTTTGAGCACGCTGAAATGCAGAACTTTTTTTTCTTGTTTCTGTTGGCGTTAAGCCTCTTCTGATTTTCCACCAAAGCCCAAGTCATCATTGATAATTTCACCTTGGTCATGCAATGGCGTCCGGGAGTTTGTATGGGAAAAGATCGAGATGGAAAGCCCATATCTTGTTACCAGCCAAATAAGCCAGAATTTTTCATCCATGGCCTGTGGATTAATGGTACTAGTTGTGAACAACCGGGCCGTCCATTTCGTCGGCCATTGGTAAGTGAAATTTTTTGCTTCAAAACTCCTTTATATATATATATATAACAATGGGTTTATAATCCTGATAACAGAATCCAGCTCTTGAAGAGAAAATGGGAAAGAAATGGCCAAGTTTTGAGAACACCACCGACAAAAATTATATATTCTGGCAACATGAATGGAAGTATCACGGGTGGTGCTCTCAAATGACAACGCCGAAGTACTTTGACCTGACACTTAAATTGTTTGAGGAGAATCCGGTGGCAAAGTTTTTCAAGGGTTGGTATTTGTTGTTGATAAAAATATATAACACACACACGTCATTTAAATCTGCTATTTATTTATTTATGCAGCTGCAGGATTTGAAAGAGGACAAAAATATAAAGCCCGAAAATTTGTAGATGCTATACAAAATGAAACGAAATTTCGACCGAATCTAGTATGCGTGGAAGAGAATAAAAACAAGATACTTTCGGAAATCAAAATATGTCTCGACTCGGCCCAAAAGCTTAAACACTGTAAACCTGATAGGCCCGAACTCTACAAAAATTGCATTGGTAAAGATACATATGTAACATTCCCTTAGTTTGAAGGGAAGTTTTCGGTTCACGATGGCAGAAAATATGGGTCTGATTTTGATTTAGGAAAATCTCAAAGCAAGAACCAACGTGCATGCTTTGCCTTCTGTTTTTCTTTTTTAAATTCTATTTTGGATTATTTCCCTGCTAATTGACTGTGACCCTCAGGGGTATCCTATCCTACTGTGAGTCAGAAAAAAAAAATACGGATTTTTGTGAAGTTTAGGGCCCATAATTAAATACTTTATTGATTTATCTTGTTGAAAGTGGCACTCTCTCTCTCTGTCTCTCTCTTTATACTTTTTTTGGGTCACACATTTATCTATCATAAGATATATGCTTTTTAACAAGTAAAAGATGAGATATGATAAATACAAATTGGGGATCCCTGGATACGTCTATGGCCTATGATACAAATTGTAGTTTTGCCCAAAAAAATAAAATTAAAATTAAAAAAAAAAATGCATACAGTTGGTCTGAAATGTCACTATTGACTCGCAGCTAGCTCGGATAGAGAGTGCTAACCAGAGCCAAACCACTCGTAACAAATTCAAGAACAAAGAGAGACCTAAGAAGGCAATAAATGAGTGTGATGATATCACAGAATTCATTGAAGTATCATATAGTCCTCAACGTGCATGAAGCCTCATGAATAGGCTAAGTCACATCTAAAGCTCCCGACCGTACCATCACATACCCCTAATGCAGGTGGGAAGCCCACACCTTCGCAGGTCTCACTCAGCTAAAAATTAAGTTTTGGTCGTGTACCGCATCTAAGAGAGGAGATATCAAAGTTTTGTATCAAAACACCACGTCACATCAAGTATATTTTTTAATTTTTATAAAAATAAAATTACCATTATCTGCTCGGTGATATTCGTGGTCTAACCCTGTTCCGAGGCTGGTCGTCCCATCCTTACGTAACCAAAAAAAATAGAATATTTATTAAGCTACAAGAAAAGTACAGAAAAGGTCCTTCTTTTACTGCCCCCACAGATTGAGTTGAGGCCGTTAAAAGGGAAAGAAAGATGGGTTAGGTGGGGGGGTGAATTTAGTTTCGGTTGAGAGTTAAAAGAGAGTGATGCTTTGCTTTCACACACTTTCCTCTCTCTCTCTCTCTCTCTCTCTCTCTCACAGACACATTGTTTTTTTCGGTCCGAAAAACGCTCTCAGCTTCATCTTGTTCAATCTCTCTCCCCCATATGCTTTTTCTTCTTCTCACTCCACTCTTCGCTATTCTGTCTTTTCTCTTCTCTCATCTTTCTCACTCCACCTCTTTGTATAAATAAATAAATAAATTCAATCCCCAAATCCAAGGCATGCAAACACAGTTTTTTATATATACACATAAATACTTATAGCACGATACCAAAACTCTCTCCAAACTCAAATTCTTTCACTAAAACCGTGCATTGTTACAAAGAAGACGAAGTCTGGATCTCTGGGATGGAAGGGCCTTGTAAGAGAAATGGTGTATTAGATTAATTGGAATAAATCCACGTAATAGATAAATTAAGAATTTATCTATGTATTTTGTGCACAAAAGTAGACAAATTTATCAATGTATTTTGGCCAATGCCAGTTCGGATAGAATATTGACCAGAGCCGAACTTACATTGAAATAAAAATAAGAAGCTCAAATGCTATTTCTACTTTACGTTAGCAGAAAGCAAAGAGATAGCATGGAGGGCCGTGCAAGTTTTTGCATGTCGCCCAGAATATGACACAGTTCGAGCAAATAGACGCATTTCTCTACCTCATCAGAGGCACACAAGAATGGGTCATTTCTCATATCGCAGCATGAATTTCCAAGATAATGATGGACAAAACCTGTATCCAGTGGCTGATGAGCCAAACTGAGGAACTTGAAGAGGAATCTAAGAAATAAATATGTAAGATGCCACGGTTATTGTTGTTTACCATTTGGTTTTGGTGATGGGTTAGGATGGTGATATGAAGAAGCTTGGGGACCATTTGGAGTCGAGGGGCGTCTTCCAGGGGTTCCATTCCTCTGTACAAACCACCCTGTGTTCTGAGGCCAGTTCGAGAATTGTTTGACCCACTCCAATTTGTTTGTACTGTCTGCGAAAGTTATAGGAAGAGTGTGCCATATCTCTTAGGTTTGGCAGGGGTGTCAGAGTTTGAACAAAGTCACTTATTGAGGGTCTGGCTTTTGGGTCACGGCTAAGGCACTGAGCGGCCAGCTGGGCAGCTTTCTGTGCGCCTTTAATAGAGAAGTGACCTTCAAGACGGGGGGGTCTATCATACGGAAGAATCCTTTTTTCTCTCCAAGATGTGGTGCTCTCTGTTGGGTCTGCTTTTATCCATAGATCTTCGGCCAGTCATCATTTCAAGGACAACTCCAAAGCTGCAGACATCACTCTTTGTAGTGAGATGCCCTGTACCAAGTAGTATTAGATTTTCTTATCGTATCGTCATAACCAGGGTTGCATCGTTTCCAAGGTTTTCAAAGAGACATCCAACAACTATGGCATAGGTTGGGGATAGAAATACCCAGCCAGTTTTTGGGTGGAGATACTGCAACCTGCCCAAGTTCATCATCTCCCTATACAAAAACTTATTGACCCCAGAAAATGTGCAAGAAGATGCAAGAAATGAGCAGCAGTCGAGCAGCCTCAATAACACTAGTTCACATTAAAATAATTAAATAACTACAGATAACTCCAGATAAGTACACATTTTGATCACACTCACCTGTCATTACATATTCTGGAGCTGCATAGCCATATCATAACACGGATAGATACATGAGTGTCTTATCCCCCTCAGGACCATCTTTTGCCGGTCTGAAATCAGATAGCTTGGCATTACATTCCTCAAATCCGCATTACATTAGCAAGGGACTAACAGTTACATTGTTTTGTCCATGCAGGGAAGAAGAAAAGAAAAGGTCACGAGGGGCAAAAACACTTCTGTCAAAGCTTTGGTCATGTACCGCACCTAAGAGGATATATCAAAGTTTTGTGTCAAACACCACATCAGATCAAGTATATTTTTGAATTTTTATTAAAAAATAAATAAATATTTTAACATAATTAAGTCTTTAATAAAATGTGTTATCACAATCTAAATGTTAAAGTGTAATGTGCAATTTAAAAAAAGGACACGATGCAAAATGTTATCGAAAGTAAACATCATAATACAAATTAAGAATTTATCTATATATTTTGCACACACAAAAAGTTGAATTATCAACTCTTTCTGACTTAAGCTATTCCTGCAAGATCTCATGCACAAATAGCACCATTCAACCATGGACAAAGTCAGAATGCATTTTTTTGGAGAAAACAAAAATCCAGATTTCAAACATTTGTCTAAAATGGGGCATGCAAGGCACATGCTTCATGTTCCAACAACCGAATTTTCGAAATATTTGAATAAACACTGACTGTCTAAAGTAACAACGGGATCTTCCTCTATTCATTGCTCTGCTACTTAGATCAACCAAAACCAAAACAATCCCTTTGAGTATTGTTTCAACCTCCACCCAATTTTGAGATTATTACTCAACTTGGTTTAGCGTTCTTTAAAAAAAAATAAAATAAAATAAAAAAAATAAAAAATAAAAAAGAAAAAGAAGAACAACACCACCAACTTCTTGATCTCTTAGCACCCCGGATTTCATAGCACCATGTGCCACCTTGAGATGACATCTCCATTTGACTTCAAGAACTTGGATAGTATGCAGACTGCACTACAATCTGTTATAGAGAATAAGTAAGTCCTTAAAGAATACCAGTGCTTTTAGAATAGAAAAATTAATTAACCCTTCAAAGAGCATTAACCAGTCACACAGTATAATTTTTTTTGTCGATTCATAACAAGGAAACAATTGAGGCTCATCTATTCCTTTAGGACTACCTAATGGTTTCTCAAGATTTTCCCACATTGATAAAAGGCATTCTGCTTTTCTTCTACTCTCAACATGAGCAAAGATTGCTTCACCAAACTTCAAATAACACCATATCGGTGAATAAGCACCGCTCCACTGGAGCACATGATAGTATGCAGACTGCACTACAATCTGTTATGGAGAATAAGTAAGTCCTTAAAGAATACCAGTGCTTTTAGAATAGAAGAATACCAGTGCGGTCTAAACAAGTACTTTGTCAACCAAGACTACCATCTACAATCCAATTAGTAGCGTAAACAATATTGGTAGACAATTCAATGTTAGCTCTAGCTTAAGTTGATCAATTTTTCAGTGGACTTCTAGTACTATTAGTGAAACCAATGAAAAATATAAGCTCATGGTGTTTTATCATTTCTATACATCAAACCGTGCAATAACAATTGCCCCCAAATAGGGATAGAAACCAAGAGAAAAAACTACCATAAGAAATGCATGGAAGTTGTGAAAACATTGTCTCAATTATCACATACCCAAAATAGCAAACTATGATAGAGAAATATAACTTCAAAATAACATCGCTACTGAGAGATGTACATACCAGCAACAATTGGTAGAAATGTTAACATTAATGTTTGCGCTCGGCAAAATGAATTGGATTGGACACAAAAGAGAAGTATGGATCTGTCACCATATTGCAAAAACCATGCTCAACAAGCTCTACCGATCCTTTTAAAGTCACGAGGCTTGGCTTGTAAGAATAAAAACTTGAGATAAACTCCCCATGAAAAGGTGGGCGAAGCTTTCTTGTTTCTTGTGTTTGGGGATCAAAGACAAGAATTTCCCAAACACCACAATGAAACTGAGATAAGAAAATGATCTCTCCATGCTTCCGCTGCCCAATGAGATAGTTACTGTTAAACTGTAGATCGGTTGTTGCAATTTTGAAAAGTCTAGTCCAAGATTCCCCGTCTGTGTTCAACACCCAAATGTGAAACTCATCAGGCTCACTTTGGTAATAACAAAGGCCCAGAGATCCCTTCCAGTTGACAAGATTTTGCCCATAGGCCGTTGGCCTGGGTATTTCCTGAAATTTCTCATCCACCATATCAAATGAAAAGATGGCATCCCCGCCAGACCAGTAAATAACTCCGTCTACATATGCTTCGCAGAAGGGTCCAGAACTGAACTCCGGATGCTGATCAAGTTCTTTCCAACTATCAGTCGCTAGCGAGTAGAGGTGGGTATAACAGTAGCCATCATCAACAAACATTACATGTCTTAATACCTTATAATCATCTATTTTGGAATCGTATCCAAACCAAATGCAGTCAGGCGGACCAGTATACGACTCCAGGGGCCAACTACGAACAATAGGAGGAACAATCTTGAATTCTCCAATGGCTGGATTCCAAAGAGCAATCCCAGCGTCATAGTCGCCATATTTAAGACAGAGTATGCCATTGCAAGAGCCACACAACATAGGCCAACAATAATCTCTCGCTCTCAATGGGATTTCGATGTCGTTACGCACCCTAAAATCTGCTCCCGACAGGCAAATCAATTTTGCTGGGCATTCGTCTTCCCGAGAAATGACGTAATCCGAACCATCAGGCGAGAGTTCGCTGTTGTATTCTAGAAGACAGATGAGACTGAAACGATCATCATCATCGTCCTCGTCGTTCGAATTGGAGCGAGAGAGATGGGCAGCGATGAAATTAGGGCTTCGAGTTAGAGAAGACCAATGCTTTGATACGCACCCGAAGCGGATCACACAGTCCGCCGGAAGCCTCAAAAGAATATCGATCAATACATCGTCAGACGCCAACATAGTCGCTCTCGATGTGAATTGGTTGGTGAGAAGAGATGATCATATTGTACCCTTCCAACTTCACTGCTTTAATGGCAACTAAACAACTTATTGGGCTTGAAATCCTAAATATTTTTTTTTCAACCAGATGAAAGCGAAAGGTCAAAGTACCCTATTCTTCTTGGGCCCTATCAAGACTTTATAATTTTATTTTTACAAAAGCAATATATCATATAAAAAGAAAGATTTTATTTCATATAATATAATTATACATATAACTTTACAAGATTAATATATTTTTTTGATAAAAGTAATTTATTTATAAAAAAAGAAGTGCAAAATAAACTCAAAAAAATAAGGGATCTAAACTTTAATTTAAAAGGTTTGGTTGTTGATTATCGCATAGTGTTATTGAAAATAGATAAATAAAATATTTTATTTTATTAATATTATAAAGGTACATTTTAATTAAATACAACTTGACAAGCTCCCCAAATTGCCATTAAGATTAAAGACGGTAAACATCCAACCTAAAGAATATTTTATATTCCCTTATCTTTAGAAATTTTAAATTATTCTCCAGCATTCTTCATTATTGCTTGTGTGTTCACGAAAATGAATTAATTTTTTTACATTTAAATCTACTATTTATTTATTTATGTAGCTATAGGAATCATTCGAGAATAAAAATATTGAGCCTTGAAAATTTAAGGAGACTATACAAACAAAACAAAATTTTGATCTGATCTGATATATGTGGTAGGGAAAAAAAAAAAGGCTTTCAAAAGTCAATATGAAACACTGTAAACCCGATAGACCCGAATTGGTAAAGATACAGATCAGTTCACGATGGCAGAAAATATGGGTCCGATTTTGATTTAGGAAAATCTCAAAGCAAGAACCAACGTCCATGCTTTGCCCCTTTCTTATTTAATATTCTATTTTTGGAGTATTTCCCTCTTGATTGTCTCTGATCCTCAAGGGTATCCTATCCTAGTGTGAGTCAAAATCAAAATACGGATTTTTGTGGAGTTTAGGGCCCATAATTAAAGACTTTAGTAACATATAATATATGTATATATACACACACACGTGTGTGTGTGTCGTAAACCCTTAGTCACATCAGTTCCGCCGTCCCCTACGTAGCTCCAACTTGACTTTTTACCGTTGGGCCTTAGTTGTGCGGCCTCTACCGATAGTACATATCGTCAAAAAAAAAATATAATTCTCTAAACGAATAAATGTAACTCACAATTTAAAATTTTTCTATCGAATGATCTCAGTGGCTCAATCTCTATCGATCATACACGTCGTTAAGAGAAGATATAACTCCCCAAACGAGTGGATACGCCTCACAACTTAAAATTTTTTCTATCGAATGGGCTCAGTCGCCCAGCCTCTACCGATCGTACGCGTCATCAATAGAAAATATAATTCTCCAGACGGGTGGATGCGGCCAGCAACTAAGAAATTTTTTCCTATCGCTCAAAATATCTCAGTCGCCCAGCTTCCACCGTTCACACAGGTCGTATAAAAATATTTGATCAGAAAAAGATTTAAAAGAAATATCCATTCTGACAAAAACTGAAGAAAGACATAGAATCAGACAATGAATGAAAAGGGAGAAAAAGTTGAATTCAAGAAAGTAAAACACCATATTTTCATATGCGCAAGATCGCGCTCGGTTACAAAAGAATATACACAAGTCCCTAGATCGAACTAATTACACTGAGAAAAATACACAGCAATATTCTTCCACAAGTAGTTCTCAGCAATTGTCATGGAATAAGGGAATGACCCAACAACCAAGGAAGAACACAATCCTCATAACCGGACAGTACGACAATGTAGCATTAGGGAAAAAAAGAGACAAGTTCGGGTTTTGTCCCACCAAAGCTACCCTAACTCGACCTACCCATCCAAAAAGCAGTATAAGAAACACTCCCACTGCACCTGGACGGCGAGGACCAACCAGAGAAAATCATGCAAGGCAGTACAAGATGCACCCCCTCGATGGCAAGGAATCAAATTATGTTAACCAAAGTGGACGGTCAACATAATAAGATCTCATTCTAGTAGTTCTCTTCTTTGATGATATCTCGTTCCAGCAAAAGTCACCTTGCCCAATGAGTATTGCATGCTACAACACCTTGCAAATAGACCCTTGAAAAGGATCATTCTCAACCAAGCGACCATGAAGGAGAAGTATCAATTCTCTGCAAAAGAAAGTGTATGCACATCATGGTTTTTTATAACAGTGAAAATGAGAAATCTCAATTAATTCAAGGAAAATAAAACGGATCAACACAAACACAAGTCATAAATACCGAAGTAAATTGCCTTCGATCCCCTATAAAGAAAGTCGTATCTGATAAGACATACCCGCGTTCCTAGTCTACAAAAATGGTGAATCAGAATGGGTCGAGCATCCCTATACATTCATAATGTAACAAATACGCTTCACAGACTTTCACTTATGATTTTTCTTTTTCAAGAAAGCCACAAGTTGAGGGCAAATGATGGGATATAGTCCAAAACCCAAACTAAAGAGTCAATTATCAAGAAGCCAACGAAAGGCACCTACGGATCAGTATCTAACGATCGTCATGATAATCTATCAAAGGGTCATAGCTGTCCAGATGATCTACTGAGGAGCCTCAGTCGTCCGAATCTACCGAACGATAGGGTCTTAGTCGCCCTACCAACCGAACGTAACCCACTGAACAAAGGTAATCGTCTCGATCGGGTAAGCAAATATCAACTTTTTAATCAGACGGGTCGCGAGAATCCCTTAATTAGTCGAGCGACTGAGTATTGTGCAACACCCCTAACAATTCTAAAGAAATATTATAATTTCCTTAACTTCAATCTCTTATTTCATAAATACAAATTCTAGATCTTTCGAGTAAGGAAAGCATCTCTCCCAATTATGGTAGTTCTACCGATAAATAAGGATCGTAATCAACTTATAATATTAACTTTCGATATTCTCAGACCAATTTGATAAGGAAGATAGGGTTGAAATGCCCCAACGGTGCACGTCTCTCAAAAGTATAAGTTATTCCAAAAACTCTCAAAACAAGGTACGCTCTCTAGACCTAACACTCTAGGCACACTGATCACGGGGAATATGTTTTCTCAATTCTCAGTCTGTTTCTTTCAATCGAAAACCGCTCTTTACTGAATTGAGCGTCGGATCCTCTCCGCTGGAACACCCTCCGGTAGTTTTTGCAGGTACATCCACCCATTGACGACTACTGTTCGAATCAAGAAGGAAATAGTATCTGTGGAGTCATAACTCACCTCCAACAGTTTTTTTAAGCCCAATTTGATTCGATCTTTTAATTTCAATCACCTAAAAATAAAAAATCATAAAAATACACTCACCAATCCAAAATAAAATTATGTTATCAATATTAAATCCAACATTTTGTATATCACCAACCTTGCGATACAGTGGCGTCCTCCTGCGTGCATGGGCGTATCAAGTGGTTGTTATCAACCCATTATACCCAAATTTTATATTCATGGGCTCTGGGTTAACGGGTGTAGTTGTTCAGGAATGGGTCATTGGGAAATTTGGTATAAGATGATTTTTATTTTTTGAATTATATTTTTTTGGTGCATATAGGTGTATAAAATAATTTTAAAAAAAATTAAGTGCATTTATCAGATTTTTATTCAATTCAAACTCTGTAAATATTGAATTTAACTACAAACATCTTATTAGCAGAATCCGGATCTTGTAAAAGAGCTGGAAAAAAGCATGCCCAGTTTCCTCAACACCTCTCAAGCCAATTATGATTTCTGGAATCATGAGCGGGGGAATCACAGGTGGTGCTCAAACTTGCAGGATTATGATTACTTTTAACTCACACCTGATGTGTTCGCTAACTCACGCCTGATGTATTCGTTAAATATCCAATGAAGGACTTTTTGAGAGGTTTGTACTTGTAACCAATATAAATGTATAATATATATATATAATCTAAATAAACTTTTTATTTACGCAGATAAAGGAATTAAAAGAGGGGGCACATACTTAGTTTCGGATTTTATCAATGCTATACAGCAGAAAACTCAGTACTCACCCATCCTTCAGTGTAAAGAAGACAAATCATTACCAAGACCGGAACTTCTAGAGATTAAGATATGTGTGGATAGGACCGGAACCACTACTCAGGCATGTAACCCGGTTCCAAGGCACGGTGCCTGTGGTACCCAAACTGCAAAAATAGATTTCCCTTGAACTAGTGGTGTGTTTCTATAGTTAAATCAATAATAAATTATTGATGGTGATTGAAATTTTCTTGCGAGATAAGAAAATTTCCCCTGTAGCGAGAAAGTATAAACTCAAATTGTTGTGGTTGAAGCTTTTGCTATTTTTATATAACTATATATATTTATATTTTTTATATATAATTCAGCTGAGTTGTCCCACAAGGGTTTGTCATGTCTACCTTCTTGCCAAACCATTTTTGGTTTTAAAAAATTCCATGTAAAAAAAATTATTTTTCTTTGATTCAGTAAAAGAAAATGACACTGATCTTATATAAGTGATTGGGTAACAAACAAGAGCATGTCAATCGATTTTAAATTTCTGAATCAAATTGTTCCAAAATTCAAACATCACGTTTTTTGGTAAAAGTATTTGGAAAAGACCCTATTAAAAAACATTCCTAAATCAAGTAAATTGAGTTTGAGAGGAAAAAAAATATATATCTAAAATAATATTTTGTTTATACTAAAATTAGATAATTTATAAATATAAATAAAAGAAAACCCAGTTGGGTGAGTTGATCGCCTCGTTGGACCAAACGTACTCACGTACTAAGCCTCATTTATTCGCATAATACTCAAATAAGAGCATTAATACAACAAATAACTTGAATATGATGGCCAAGCATTACTACAAAATAATACTTGCTCAGTTTGAGAGAGAGACAGAGAGTACTTTTTCTCATTATTTCTTTTTTCTAACAATTATTATTATTATTATTATTATTATTATTATTATTGATTGTTTGTAGCATAGAGATACATTTAGTGTCGTAGCTAATGACTATAAGTATGCAATAAAATATTATTATTATTTCTATTATTTTTATCTCTTTTCCCCTAAACATTAGTGAGAGCGTAATATGTAATATTTTTGGTAAAAATATTTAAAATTTTTGAAAGAAGAACACTACGACTACCGGATCAAGAGGTGTCGAGGATGCCTTACGATCCCCAAGAGCATCAACTACAACTAGAGCCTCAAATTTGACAATATCATTACACCAGCTATGACCCTTGACCATGACTCCCTACGCTTTAACCAACTTTTAATAGAATGTACTTCTGAAGAACAACGGGAGGAACAAGCTTGACTTCTCCAATGGCTGGATTCCAGAGAGCAATTCGGGCGACCGGGTTACCACCAGCGTCCGGGTCGGCATATGTAAGACAGAATATGCCATTGCAAGAACCAGACAACTCAGGCCAACAACAATCTCTCGCTCTCGATGGGATTTTGATCTCCTTACGCACCCTAAAATCTGCTCCCCACAAACAAATCAAATTTACTAGTCTCAATTATTAAATATCAATATAAGATCAAAACCATAAGAGATTTCCTACGCACCAACAACAATGAAGTTCATATGATAATTGGCAGAAATATTGACACTAGAGTCTGCGACGGACTAAAGGATCAATAGAAAGATCACAATAGAAGTATGGATCCAAAACCATGTTGCAAAAGCCATGCTCGTCAAGCTCCACCGCTCCTTTTAAAGTCACAAGACTTGGCTTGTAGGAATAAAAGCCAAAGCAATCCTCCACAGGATGCTGCAAAGGTGCGCGAAATTCTTTGGCTTCCTGTGTTTGGGGATCAATGATAACAATTTCCCAAGCACCACAACCAAACTGAGATAAGAAAATGATCTCGCCGCGCTTCCGCGGCCCAATGAGATAGTTGGTGTTAAACTCTAGACCAAACTCTATGCCAGTTGTTGCAACTTTGAGAAGTCTAGTCCAAGATTCCCCATCCGTGTTCAACACCCAAATGTGAAACTCCTTGTTACGTTCCTCCGTTATTTCGTAAGAACAGAGGCCAAGGGATCCCTTCCAGTTGACAAGACTCCGACTGTCCCCATAGGCAGTTGGCACAAATGGCATGGGTATTTCATGAAATTTCTCATCCACCATATCAAATGAATGGATGGCATCGCAACCATACCAGTAAAAAACTCCATCTACATATGCTTTCGTGAAGGGTACATTATCGACAACCGGATGCTGATCAAGCTCTTTCCAACAATCAGTCGCTAGTGAGTAGAGGTGGGTACAACAAGGGGGATCAGGATCATGATAACAATTGATAAGTCTTAATAACTTATAATCATCCGTTTTGGAGTCGTAACCAAACCCAATGCTGACCCTCCGATTGCAAAAGTTCGACTCCAGGGGCCAACGACGAACAATAGGAGGAACAAGCTTGACTTCTCCAATCGCTGGATTCCAAAGAGCGATTCCAGCGTCCGGGTCGCCATATGTAAGACAGAGTATGCCATTGCAAGAACCAGACAACTCAGGCCAACAATAAGGCCAACGATAATCTCTCGCTCTCGATGGGATTTCGATCTCCTTACGCAACCTAAAATCTGCTCCCGACAAGCAAGTCAAATTTACTGTGAATTCATCTCCCCGAGAACAGATGTCAAAACAATAATTAGGCGATAGAACACAGACGAGATTGAAATCATCATTATCGTCCTCGTCGTTCGAATTGGAACGAGAGAGATGAGCAGCGATGAAATTAGGGTTTCGGGTTAGAAAAGACCAGTGCTTTGATACGCACCCGAAGCGGATCACACAGTCCGCCGGAAGCCTCAAAAGAATATCGATCAATACATCGTCAGGCGCCGACATAGTCGCTCTCAATGTGCCTTGGTTGGTGAGAGAAGAGACGATGATATTGAACTATACCCTACCGACTTCACTGGTTTAATGACATCTAAACAACTTATTGGGCTTGAAATCCTAAATAAATAAATATATATATATATATAATTTTTTAATAAAAAGCCCAACCAGATGAAAGTGAAAGGCCTAAGTACTGTATTCTTCTTGTGCCCAATCAAGACTTTATAATTTTATTTTTAAAACAGCAATATATCATAATATAAAGAAATATTTTATTTCATATAATATAATATAATTATACGTATAGCTTTACAATATTAAATACTTTAAACATCGATCCTAGAGAATATTTTATATACTTAACTTAATAATTCCTCGATTAAATTATTCTTCAGCATTCTTCATTATTGTTTGTGTCCATGAAAATGGATTAATTTTCTTTCACATAATTGAAGTATCATATAGTCCTCAAAATGTGTTATCAAAGTTTTGGATCAAAACACCATGCCATATCAAGCATATTTTTGAATTTTTATAAAAATAAAATAAATATTTTAACATAATTAAACCTTTAATAAAATGTGTTATCACAATGTAAATGTTAAAGTGCAATGTGTAATTTAATAAAGATGTCATCGAGAGTAAACATCTTAGTACACATTAAGAATTTATCCATATATTTTGTGCATGAAAGAAGTTGAATTACCAACTCTTTCTAACTTTAGCTACTCCTTCAAGATCTCATGCACAAATAGCACCATTCAACCATGGACAAAGTCAGAATGCATTAAAAAAAATAAAAAATAAAAAACCAAAAATATTCCCAAATTTCAAACATTTGTCTAAAATGGGGCATGCAAGGCACATGCTTCATCTTCCAACAACCGAATTTTTGAAATATTTGAATAAACACGGTCTGTCCAAAGTAACAATGGGATTATTCATTGCTGTGCTACTTAGATCAACCGAAACCAAATCAATCCCTCTGAGTATTGCTTCAACCTCCACCCGATTTTGAGTTTATTACTCAACTTGGTTTAGCATTCTAGCATTCTGAAAACAAAAACCAACTTCTTGATCTCTTAGCACTCCGAATTTCATAGCACCATGTGCCACCTTGAGATGCTCCATTTAACTTCAAGAACTTGGATGGTATGCAGACTGCACTACAACCTGTTATAGGAAAACAAGTCAGTCCTTAAAGTATACCAGTGCTTTTAGAATAGAAAGATTAATCAAGTAACCCTTCAGAGAGCATTAACCAGTCACAATACTATTTTTTTAGGTTGATTCATAACAAGGAAACAATCGAGGCTCATCTATTCCTTTAGGACTACCAAATGGTTTCTCAAGAGTTTCCCACATTGTTAAAAAGCATTTTGATTTTCTTCTACTCTCAACACGAGCAGAGATTGCTTCACCAAAACTTCACATAACACCATGTCAGTGAATAAGCACCGCTCCACAGGAGCACATACTTTTTTTTTGGGGGGGGGGGGGGGGGGTTGGTGGAGCGGAAGAACAAGTTGGGTTGGAATGGCAGCAAACTGACCACTTGTAATAACCAACCTATCTTGCTTCTACTTTGACAGTATATGACATGTGCCTGAATTTAGGACAATAGAGGTTGGAGGCGATTAGCATCAGAGAGTAGAGCAATGACAAAAGCGGCTGACTTGATTGGTTACAATGGGGGAAAGAGAGAGAGAGGAAAATCCCAATTACGGAGAAAATATTTTAGGGTTTTGGAAGAGATTGGATGCTCAAATTTGGGAAGAGAAAGGGAGCTAAAAACCAAATTAACTTCAGTTTCTATCCAATCCAAGAACCCAGCCCATCTAAGTTGCTACTTCAAACAAGTTTAGAATCAAGCCCACCCTTCTTTGAAAGGAAACAACTCAAATGTGATTCAGTGAGTTGAACAAAGAGTTCATGAGTTGCCACACCCCTAAAGCAAAGCAAGGTCACTCTACTTTTCGTCTTGAGAGATGCAAACAGTTGAGGCTCATCCATTTCAACAAGTGAAACCCATATGATTTCAAGATTCTCACATACACCATCGTAATTCAATGAATGAATTAAATGAGAAGTGTTCTAAACAACATCCATCAAAAATATTTTTTTGGGGTAAACATGGCTCGAAGCCTCCGGTGGTCTAATCAAGTAGTTCATCAAATTACCAAGACTACCATCTACAATCCAATTAGTAGTGTGCACAATACTGGTAGACAATTCGACATTAGCACTAGCTCAAGTCGATCAATTTTTCAATGGACTTCTAGTACCATTAGTGAAAACAATGAAAATTATAAACTCGTGGTTTTTTATCATTTCTATGCGTCAAACCGTGCAATAACAATTGCCACCGAATAGGGATAGAAACCAAAAGAGGAAAAAAAATTACCACAAGAAATGCATGTAAGTTATGAAAACATTAGTCTCAATTATCACATACCCTTATATCAGAAAAAAATCACATACCCATATAACAGCAAACTATGATACATAAATATAACTTCAAAATAAAGTGGTTACTGAGAGATGTACATACCAGCAACAATTGGTGGAAATGTTGACATTAGTGTTTACGCTCGGCAAAATCAGGTGGATAGATGAAGTATGGATCAGTCACCATATTGCAAAAACCGTGCTCATGAAGCTCTACCGCTCCTTTTAAAGTCACAAGGCTTGCCTTGTAAGAATAAAAACTTGAGATAAACTCTCCATAGAAAGGTGGGCGAAGGTTTCTGGTTTATTGTGTTTGGGGATCAAAGACAAGAATTTCCCAAACACCACAATGAAACTGAGATAAGAAAATGATCTCCCCATGCTTCCGCTGCCCAATGAGATAGTTACTGTTAAACTATAGATCGGTTGTTGCAATTTTGAGAAGTCTAGACCAAGATTCCCCGTCTGTGTTCAACACCCAAATGTGAAACTCCTCAGGCACCCCCCCTTCGGTAATAACAGAGGCCAAGAGATCCCTTCAAGTTGGCAAGATTTCGCCCATATAGCCCGTTGGCCTGGGCCTGGGTCTTTTGTGAAATTTCTCATCCACCATATCAAATGAAAGGAGGGCACCCCCGCCATACCAGTAAATAACTCCATCTACATATGCTTCGCAGAAGGGTCCGGAACTGAACTCCGGATGCTGATCAAGTTCTTTCCAACTATCAGTTGCTAGTGAGTAGAGGGGGGTATAACTACAGGCATCACCAAATTTAACACGTCTTAATACCTTATAATCATCCGTTTTGGAGTCGTACGCAAGCCAAATGCCGACGGCCGGAGCAGAATTCATCTCCAGGGGCCAACTACGAACAATAGGAGGAACAGGCTTGACTTCTCCAATGGCTGGATTCCGAAGAGCAGTCCCAGCGATGCCATATGCCATTGCAAGAACCACACAACCGAGGCCAACAATAATCTCTCGCTCTTGATGGGATTTCGATGTGGTTACGCACCCTAAAATCTGCTCCCGACAAGCAAATCAATTTGCTGGGCATTCGTCTTCCCGTGAAATGACGAAATTCAAAGTATCACACGAGAGTTCGTTGTTGCATTCTAGAAGACAGATGAGACTGAAATCATCAGAATCGTCTTCGTCGTTCGAATTGAAACGAGAGAGATGAGCAGCGATGAAATTAGGCTTTCGAGTTAGAAAAGACCAGTGCTTTGATAAGCACCTGAATCGGACCACACAGTCCGCCGGAAGCCTCAAAAGAAAATCGATCAATACATCGTCAGGCGCCGACATGGTCGCTCTCGACGCGCATTGGCTGGTGAGGGAAGAGATGAGATTGCACCCAACCAATGAATAAAATAATATATTTGTTCAACTTCAGTCAACAATTTATTGGGCTTGAAACCCTAAATAATTTTTATAAAAAGCCCGACTAATCGTGGAGTTGAACGAAATTCCTTCTGGTATTTATTATATTCAAGTTCTTTTTTTTTAATAAATTTCATCTTACTTCTATTTTGTTTTATAATATTTATTATAATTTTTCACTAAAATAAAAATTTTTTGCTAAAAATAAAATTTAAAAATAAGATTTAAATTTATTTACAAAAAATAATTAAAATTATCATTTCTCAATATTTTATATTAAAATTTTAACATAATCTTAATTAAATTTAACTTTCTACTTTGAACAAAATGTTTATAAGATACTGATTTAAGTTACCACAATAAATAGATTAGCCTCAGTTTGAAACTTTGAATAAATAAAAAAAAACTACGGAAAAAGAAAAAAAAAACTTTTCCCTTATCCAAATTTTGACAACATTAATCAATTTTTTATTTTAATGGAGCAAATAATTTAACATTAACCAAATAATTGATTTAAAGGATAAATAATCCATTTATAACTTGATTTTTTGATGAACATACCATAACAAAGCTTAAAGAGGTTAGACTAGCGAAAAAATTTTACTTTTTTATCTTGTCCGAAGTCCATATTGATAAAAAAATTAAACACAATATTTTTTATTTAATATTATTGTTGTAATTGTAACAATATTTGGCAAACAAGTAAAATAGAAACTTCATGCATAAAAACATAGGTTACAAAGAAGTATTCAATACTTACATGTCATAAGTCATAATATTATGTAACCCTAAAACCAAGACAGGAACCAAAAAAAAAAAAAATATATTGAGGACTACATATGATCAAGCATATTTCCGATGTTTAAGAATATGGGACTAGGTTGTGGAAAGTTGAACGGAACTTTTATTCTAGTATTTATTAAACTCAATTTCTTTTTTAAAAACTTCAATTTACTTCTATATTGTTTTATAATATTTATAATAATTTTTTTATTAACTTAACATTTTTTTAGTAGAAAAATAGAGTTTACAAATAAGATTTAAATTTACTTATAAAATAATTAAAATCATCATTGTATTAATATTTTTATGTTAAAATTTTAACACAACTTTTTGCTTGGAACAAAGTGTTTCTAGGGGGGGATTATTAAGTCACGAAACTAAGGAGATTCACCTTTTATTTTTTACAAACCCTTTTCCTTATCCATTTAATTAATTTTTTTAATGGAACAAATAATTTAACATTAATTAGATAATTGATTTAAAGAACAAATAATCCAATTACAAATTAATTTTTCAATGAATATATCATTATAAAGCCTCAAGAAGTTAGATTAGAGGGAAAAAAAATTATTAGAGATTATCTCTTAAAAGATATTTCTTTAAAAAAAAAAATTGGTAGCTAAATAAACAACTAAACCTTATCCTCTGTGTTTCTTGTATTGTCAAACTTTGGTCATGGACTATAAATTTTTTTTTTTGGTACAAAAAGATACAATTAACTAATATCGAATCGTAAAAAAAGAATGAAAGTCAGGAGGTTCTACTGTTTGAGTTGTCCGCAAGGGACATGGACTACAACACATGGACATCCAAAAATATTGTCTCATCTAAAGATATAAAAAATAATAACATAATAAAATCAACTTTCAAATATGAACTTGTTGTTTGCTATTAACTTTTAATGTATAAATAGATTTAGTCTATAATTAAACATTTTGAAATTCATGCTATCTGTATGAGAAGAAGAGCAAACATATATTCATAATAAATATTTTAAAAATCTGTTTACTGTTATTTTTTTTTTTTTGGTTGAAATTTAATGGTGAGGGGTCAAATAAAACCTAATTTGTTCTCTCATGGAGTGCTCTTACATCCAAAAATGGGAAAATGATGTGTGCCAGAAAGATGTGATGCCTACAAAAACATAGGTTTGTATCAAAGATCAAAACCCCACAAGGTTTTTTTTTTTTTTTTTTTTTCATTTTCCCCTCTTTTATTTTAGTATTTTCTTATCTTCTGATCAATATTTTAAAAATAACAGCCAATTATGATATCATTCATCCTAAAAAATGATGACCATTGGGTCGTAATTCAATGAATACAAATTTATGAATTATATTCATTAGAATTATAGAAAATTATGAACATAAAAGGTCCATATCTATATTTACAACATTTTGCTTCTACATCTTATCCAGGATCCACTCCTCCTTATTTGAGGTTTTTTTTTTTTTTTTTTTTTTTTTTTGAAAATGGGTTTGGTTGATTTTGATTTTAGGGTAATGTCACATGCGGCCGGAGCTTATTAGAAAATTGAGGGATGGTACGTTGTAGTTTCCCCCATTCCCTTGTGTTTGTTTCCTTGGACTTTTCCTTTTGTGTTCTGCTCTGGCCTGTTTTCCCCCCTTTTACGAAGCTAATGGGGCATTTAAAATAAAACTAGGAGAGGTGTGAAATTTAAATTTTATATAAAACATTGAGATTATGTACTCATTAAAAATGAGTGTAAACAAAATAATCGAAACATTATTGTCATTATGAATTGTATTAAATTTTGAATTTATGAAAAACTAAATTAACATAAATGAAAAGGACTCAGATAACCTTACCTTTGGTCATCGACTATCATATTCAACATCATTATCTTGTATACATAAGATCCTTAAAATCTTTCTATTCAAATAGTTTGTTCAAGAAAATTCATTTTTTAAAAGCCTACTTTTTTTTTCCTAGCACTTTTTTTTTCCTTTTTTTTGAAACTCACTTGAAAGACTTCAACAAATGTTTACTAGAAATAATTTTATACAATGACACCATTTAATTAAAGTTGGCTTACCATGTTAAAATGAAAATGCCAATGACATAACCCTATATCAAAAAAAGCTCTACAAAGTTTCCAATCTCTTAAATCTGTCATTTTTTTTTTATTCTAGGTATACTATTTTCTAAATACAGAATGAAAATAAGTAAAATGAATATAAGCAAAAAAGCAACACAATATTAATATTAAGGTCATTCCATTCTCAAGATCTTCGCTTTTGATCCCTAGTAAAAAAAGGATGTCTAAAGGCTTCATGAGCAATCAATCGGACGGAGGAGTCATACTTTAGTAAATGAAATGAACCTAAAATCAAGAATTTGGTCTAATTATACCAGTGAGAAATGTATCTAAAAAAAATAAATAAAGAATGAATACATCTGCAAAAAATGAACACATTTAACCGTGGACACCAAATTCACCTTAAATTCACTAAAATTACAAGAGTAGATATAAATATTACAATAAACAAATAGGTGATTGATGCCTGTTACATACAAAAATTTTACTTAACAGCTGCCTCAATCATCATGTCTTCCAAGCAATTGCAGCACAACAATTTTTATCATTGCTGCTTCTCAATATTTCCTAATATCATGAACAGCTTTGATGGCAACCATCTCTCTTGCTTCCCTGTCTCAATATTCCAAAACTTGACCAAATGTACCTATAAAATGAAGTGCCAACTAATGAAATTCATCGTATGGAGCCATAAGAAAAGGAGACTCTTACTACTCAATGTATAAATAGAAGCTGATCTTCCCCAAATTTTCTGTTAATTCTATCTGCAAATAAAAGAAGAAAAGAATGTTAAAGCATGCCAACAAAAAAATAAATAAATAAGGAACAATATTAATAATCATCAAAGAAATCCCCTTTCTTTAAATCAACGCAGGATGAACTTTATTAGGGAGAAAATAAATTGTAAGATGAAAAAAAAAAACTCCAAAATTGAAAACAGTGAAATTGACAACTGAGAAAGAAAATCTACAAACAAATGATAGTATATGATTAATTCATACGAAAAATACAAGTAAAATGCGAAAATGAAACACCCAAAAGAACCCATAAGAGGCGGGTAAAGTATTAATATGAAAAATACAAGTAAAACACAAAAATGAAACATTCAAAAAAAGCCCATTAGAGGCAGATAACATATATTATTGCGAGGAGTCAAATTCTCTCCATCTACAAACATGTAATGCCCATCTTTGCCATCCTCACGCTATGGAGGAGATCCATTTTGAGGTGATCCGCTCACATGGGTTGTAATGATCTGCAAGTTGCCTCGAAAGTGCACAGCTCGTTGGGCTCCCAACTGCTTTCCCACAAGATAATCCTGGCTGAGCCTACACAACCAATAATTCACTCTCCACTAAACGAGTAACATATCAACACCCTACACTTCTCGCAACGTCAACTTTCCCTCATTACATCTTTTCAGAAACATAATTTAGAACATAATAAACAAAATCAACTATTCAAAAGAAGTGGATAAAAAGGTCCGTAGAACCCATAAAATATATGAAAACAAGAAATTCCTCTGCCATTTTCCCCTTTTCTTGAAGCTCTTTTTTTTTCCCCTTCCCCTATTTTCAGATGATCGGGATCTATCCCCAAAAATTAAAAAGGAAAAAAAATAACATAAAGTCTCTGAAAAATTACGTGAGATCATGATATTTTCTCTCACTTCCTAACACCCTTAATCTTTTTTTTTTATTATTATACACAATAGCAAGTTTTTCATAGTTACCAATATCAAGATCATAAGATTAAGATAATTACATTAATGAAGCAAAAAACATAAAATTTAATATCAAACAAGACAAGTACCAATAATACAAAGAAAGATACTAGACAATCTTAGATATAGATACTTTAGTCATCTGATTGACACCCCAACCCAATTTAGGTCTCTTTCTAGGACGACGATCCATGTGAGCTTGAGGAAACTCCATTAGACAATCCATTTCTATAAAATCTTAAATCAGACTCGAATTTAATTTAATGAACACAAGAAGAAAATTGAAATCAGAATAACATACATATTGAGAATTTTGGGAGATGAAACCCTAACCCTAGAGTTGAAATAAGGGATAAATCCAGCATCCTGACGCACTGGTCCTGGCCTATGTATATAATGGACTCCTCTAGCAGCTAGTCCATGAATGTACTGCCAAAGGAATAGATTTATTTCTACACATTACTCGGTCCAAGCCCGCCAAAATAACCCCCAACAATCATTTCCAGCTTCAAGGGAAAAAAAAATTGAAATATTCTCACAAGGGTTTGTCAAAAATTGATTGGAATATACAAAAAACTTAAACGAAAACCTCTTTACGATTATTTACTTATAAAATATTAGATTTATTATTGAAATTATTTACTTTAATTAAAAACATTACGAGTAGAATAAAGAAAATTAAATATAAAATGTTTGATTTTTCATCTTAAATTTTAATTAAATTATTAAAATTTAATTTGTTACCATTGAATTTTTTAAACTAAAGCCATAACAATTGAATTTTTAAATTGATGTCATTTATGATATGAATGTCATCTGTTAATGTGGCATCCTTAGTCACTTAAATGGTGCTGACACGTAGATGACATACTCAGGTGTCATAAAAAATTTCCTCCTCATTTTCACATTAAATACATACAAGAAGAGAAAAATCATACTCCAAAAGATTTTCAACACAAACATGGCTTTCTTTAGACTATCTTCCTTCTTGCTATGCACATACCAAGCTGATACATGCATAATTCAAAACATAAACCAAGCTAAATAAGTCAAGTTGACCATGCATAGCAAAGAACATTAAGGACAGAATGATAAAGAAGCAATCAGGCAAACCGATTTAAGTACTGAAGCTTTAGACTTTGAAACATCAAGTCTTTGCACAACCCTGATGATCAAGAATACTCGGGAATAAGAATGTAATGACCAGAATGAGGATCTAAACTGTGAAGCCCAACTTTTCTGGTCTCTTAACAAATGAATTTGGATTAACATGTGATTAACTTTCAATTTCATGATCTAAGCAGATCTAATTTGAATTAAAATATAAAGTTTTTTTCACTGGGTATGACACCACTTTCTTGAAGATGTTACATCTTTCTATTATTAGGAAAATATCCAAATACGTTTAACCAACAACCGGAACTCTCATCCACTTGAAAGAATCGGAAAATTTGCTATGACAAACTCCCACCAAAAAAAAACAAAAACAAAAACAAAAATCATGTGAAAGAAATAGAGACAACGAAAGCATAGCTGTTTTAGAACAATTTTAAAGTACGAAATATTTAATATGAGAGGGATGCTAGGAAAGAGGATCGATATTACCCACCGATTGTCATAAACAAGAGATAGTAGCTCTCCAGTTTTTGTAGATAGCATTGCCATGTTAAATGACAACCAAGTTACATTAGCAGCGTCAAGCTCCCACTGAAAACTTGATCTTGGCATGTCTTGACTGAAACCAGAAATGCGCACTTCAGTTGGGAACTTCAAAACATTTTTGAGCAATAAGATCACATTGACATCAAGTCGAAATATCAACAACGAGAGGCATCATAAAAGAAATTGGAGAGGCAATATAAAGCTTCCACTCAACTGAAACCACCATGTGATACCAGATATCTGTCCTGTTTAGCAACAAACCCTCCCCAACAGTTCACATAATTAGAATGAATCACCTGACAACTACTTTGATCGACATTGTGAACAGGGAAAAAAAAAATTGCTAAAACAATTTCACTGGAATTACCGCCAATATAAGATGAGGGGGAGGGATGAAAAGAAAGAAATGTAGCTGTGTTATACCTGTTATCAATGCCAACAGCGAAGTTGTTGAGAGCCAATGCACAGGATGCTGACTGCCAATACCACAAAATGGTAAGCCACCACAAATAAACATGGAATCTCAACTTCAAACTTACAGACCACAAGGAGCAGCATGAGATTTAAGGACTGAAATTTCCAAGTTTGTGCAGCTGACGAGCATATCTCAGAGAATTACCTGACTGTGATAATGAATAGAGTTTGCTGCGATTACAAGAACTCTGCCAGTTGGAGATGGCACAGCCAGAAGTTTGTAAGCATCATGTTGAAGGCTCTGCAGATAATCAAAAGTGAAAGATCAAAAATAAATTATATTCTAATCCTCACTCATTGCCACATTAAAGTCCACCTTTCTTTGTGATATATCACAGTGAATTGATTATATTTAAATCCTCCCCCATCACCAATATTGCGGCCTAGCACCTTGTGATAAACCTTGTTAAAGGGCATTTAATTAGTAGATTTCTCAAAATGCTCTTGTTCTGATCAAAAGCCCTTCCAAGCGTGAGCAAATGCTTCAGTAAAATTGCATGCATGGTTAAATGAGACCTTTGGCATGAGGGATATGAAATTTTTATACTATTCCAATATAGAACACTCGTTGAATTTCTTGATGGAAAACAAATTTAACAAGTTAATCATGTCAAGGAATGAGAGCAACATATGCCAGGAAAAGAAGGCGAAAAGCTTCAGCCATATATAGCCACCAAAATCTTATGTCTACAGAAAGCACTTCACCAGATTTTATGGCACATCTCTTCAAAAAATTGAGACAGTTATTGTTTCAGCCAAGAGAAATGACTCCAAAAGACCTAGTATAATGGCAGCCAGTGCACATAAGTTTGACACTTTTCTTCTAAACCTACTACTTTTTTGGGTGCTAACAGACAATTTTAAGGGTTTGGCATCAAACAAAGAAAATAATTTCATCTCCTCTTAGGTAGCAGAAAAAGGACCATGTGTTAGGGTGATGAATGTCAAGAATAACTATTTCTAGATATCATTCTCAAGCCAAAACTTAAAACGGGATTCAAAAGGAATCTGCTCATTTGGGGTACCAATAAGCTGCTCCATGAACTGATAATAAAGTTCACTGCAACTTAATTCTGACTGATTTCTTTTTTAATAGAAATTATGACTGATATTTCTTGGGCCAATAAGTTAAGCATCTTTTATCCGAGGATTCGACCCAGCCACTTCCATCCAAATTAAAGCAACCACAAGTTACCACTTCCCAGGATGTCACACTCAACAAGAACAAAACCATTCTTCATTACTCACATTTGGAATAAACACATCCTTTTTTTTTTTTTTTTGGTAAGAGAGCAACAGAAAGACAGAACATAACACAAGAAACACCCCTAACCAGGGGGACCCTTCTTACATTTCCTAATCCTCCACTTGCCCTCAGTATCAAGTCTTAACAGCTCCAGCAGGACAACAGGAGGGCTGGTGAATTCTTGACAGCCATCGACTTCTCTTAATCCCATTTCCGCAAGCCTATCCACACACATGTTGGCTTCCCTATATATGTGTCTAATGTGGGTAGCATTCACTTCCCCCATCAGCTCCCTACACTCCTGAACATGAATTTCCCAAGGATGGTTAGAACCAACTCCTCTATTGATAGCATTGACCAGGACAAGGGAATCACTCTCAATCTCTATGTTGCTGAACTCTCTTCTCTTGGCAAACTTTAGGCCTTCTTTTAAACCCCAAAGCTCAGCCATTATACCATTTGTTACCCCTACATTTATCGAGAACCCATGCAGCCAAACTCCATTACTGCTTCTAAAATTGCCACCAGCACTAGCTTGACCCCTCCCCAACTTGGCTGCACCATCAATGTTTAACTTGATATAGCCCTCCCTAGGCTTGTTCCAGCAAACTTCAGATAGAAGAAACAGTATTGAGAACTTACAACAGCAGACCAGATAAGAGGGTGCTGCTTCAGGGTTGTGCTAATACTAAGTGCTGAAATCATGCTGGTATGATGCTTCCATGAGACATGCCCAGCCAAGTAGGTTCCCGCTCATGAAGAATAACCATTCAGGTTCCATATAACCTAAGAACTCATAAGCCAAAACAAAATAAAGATAAGAAAATGAAAGCCAAGCATACCTACAAAACCATAAAAACATTAAATTGTCCCAATAATAGGCATAAGATAAATACTAAATACTCCAAGAGAGACATACTTTACCAAAGCAATGAAGTCTTGGCGTGTTAAGCACCCAAAAAGATACAATTCAAACTCAAGTTCTCAATCCCGGCCTAAGTGGAAGTGCAAACAGGTTTCTGTGTGGATAATATTCTTCAGAAGTATCTTACAATTTTGGGGCAATCATTTATTCTACAACTGGAAAAAGAAAGTACAACATCCTTAGTAGTGTTCAAATGCAAAGCTGTTGATTCAGGTTTGTGTGCAGTTGGCGAAACTGTATGATTACCTTCTTGGTATAATTGTACATATACATCTTCATTATACTTTTTCCTTTTTACTGTATGGAGGAAAGCTGGAAAGAATTTACAGCAACTAGTATGCCAGTTGAATTAATACCAGATCTTGCATCAAGTTAAAGACAGTACCTTGGAAATTTCATGCAAATGTGGCACCCAAGGACTCAGCTATTACTGTCATCCAAAATCCTTTTCAAGCTTAGGACAAGCTACTGTTTCAAGCGTCTGCAAGTGGCAATCATCAGGAAAGTCTTGAACTATGCAATCCATCAAATAATACCACACCAACTCATCTTTACAGTTAACAACCTGAAAAGAACATTGGATGAATGTTGAACCAGAGAAATATGTTTAGACCACAACCAGACCTTGTGAAACCAAAGCAAGAGAGTGAAAACATGACCTGCTTCATGACTCGGGGGAGCACGGTGTCTTTGTACGTATCAAGGTCGATGCATTCTATTTAACTAAGAACATGAAAGTTCACCATAGATAAGCAGCTTTTCACCATAAGCACAGCAAAAGATATACCAGCAAATGAACTAAGTTAACCAGTTTTAGGTAATGATATTACAAGATCGCGAAGCTCATTCCTTTCCTTCTCCCATTTCTCCTTATCCCAGTGAGGTCCCCTGCAGATCAGAAAGCCTGATTGCATGCCTTAACTCAGGATCAGCAAAGTGTATGAATCATTCACAAGAATATAAGACCTGCATAACCACAAATCATGCCATCATGATTCACATTTACCTTTTTGACATGCAAAGACTGAGGTACCAAGCATGTCTGAAGATAAGAGCAGGTAACAGTCCATGAATATCTCAAGATTTTCAACTAACCAGATGTTGCATCCACACCCAAAATTTGTTCATCTCTGTGAAGTTTTGGAGGACAAACTCTACTGCATCCACAGCAGCATCTGCATCTCTGCGGAAGTCATGAAGTCATACATATCAGATGGTTTCTCAACAAAAAATAACTCAAAATTCTTGGAGAACATGGGAGATTTGGCATCTTTTTGGTCTATAAGAGACCCATATAACTGAAACAAGAAGAAAGTAGGGAGAGAACAAGTACAAATGTACAAACACACACAGAGCACTAAGTCTGCATGCATCATTTAAAAGAACAAAAGAAAAGAAAAGATGATGCACTTGCTACTTTAATAAATACTTGAATAAGTAAAACAATGGCGATGCTATTGATAAGCACCAGTATAATGCAAACACACAATTCGATACTATCCTGACTTTAATCAGGAAGAATTTTACAGAGTGTGATTAAAAATTACAGAAGAAATCCTAAAATGCATTGCTAAATCCTACACATTGTTAAGCCAAACACTTGTGCAGTCCACTCAAAACATGATGAACCACTATCAGCAAATAAACTCTCTACCAGCACATGGATGCTACATGGTTTATTGAACAGGCAGCATTAAAAGTTACAGCTTTCAACAACCTAGAATTCATGTGTTTATTGTGTAACCATGGACATGATGTTGGAAACCACTTCAATGATGCCTAGAGCATATAAAATCTCTAGACTTAAAGCAGCATGAAAAGAATCACTGAGTTGCTTATCCCTGATACTCCGAACTAATATCTAGTAAGTTGTCCCTATTGACTTGAGCAAGGTAACTCCTTAGAAAGAGACCATGAGCAGGGTGTTGAATACCATGACACATTTTTACAAGATTTTCAAGAACACCCTTAGTGGGAGCCTCCTTTGATTTGACATACACATATCCTACCAGATACATAGAGGGAAATATAATGCATAATCAAGACCAAGAGAGTAATATGTGTGCCTAAACAGACATCTAATTCTTGCAGGAAGAGATCATTAATTACAAGAAAAACAGCTTTAAAAGCTGCAGTCAGGAAGAACAACATATATGAAAAAAGGCTATTAATTGGAGAACAATGTAATATTCATAAACCCATGTCCTATGTCACTAAGTTTTAACAGCATAAATCAATTGCAAGTCTCAAGGAAAACTTAATCTGATAGATTGACATACTTTCTTACCAAATTATGATTCAAACACAGTTCCGGAACTGATGGTGTTGATAAAATCCTCTTAAAATAAAGTGTCAACAAACTTCTTTTTTTTTTTTTTTTTTGGGGGGGGGAGGTATACTATGCATGTGATTGTAACTCACCAACATTAAAAGTGTCATAAAAACCTATAAAATCAAACAAATGAAATTCAGACTTACAAACTACACAAGATGTTGACAGTGTGCTGCACAAGCTCATATAGATCTACAATCAAACAACCACGACATCTCTTCCTTGGAAAACATCTCCACTTCCTCAATTCATCAAAAGCTCACACATCTGAGATTGTATTCAAAAATCAAACAAATGAATTATATATATGTTCAAATTTTTATTCAGAAAATCCATTCTAGATCGATCGAAGGATGAGAGGAAAATGTAACAAAGTTGGTAGTTTTTGTGAGGAGAGAGACTCGAGATGCGAAGCTTGGAGAGCATCTGAGCAAAATACTTCAGTGCATCTTTCAGATTGTTCTGGAAAAAAAAAAAAAAAAAAGAAAAAAAGAAAAAAAAAAAAAAAGAAGATTTACCATCCAAATTGGAAAGGCTAGGGTTCTGAAAATGAAAATGAAAATTGAATTTTACCAAAGCACGAAGCATGTTGAAGGCATCTTTCAGATTGCTCGAATCCCAAAAAGAGAAAGAAAGAAAAAAATTACAAAATTTACCATCGAAATTGGAAAAGCTAGGGTTTGCAAAAGAAACTCAAAATTGAATTTTTACCAAAGCATGTAGAAGGCGATTTGTTGAAGGCCCGCAATTCCTGTAGTGAGACATTTCTCTTCATCTTCAACGCCTGGCTCTCTCACCTCTCTCTCCTCTCTCTATACCTCTCTCTTTCAAGTGTGTGTGTGTGTGTGTGTGAGAGAGAGAGAGAGAGAGGCTGTCTTCGCCGCAATGGACTGTGGTTGTCTTCTACCTCCATCGTCTTCCGTACACTACTTGGGATTGAAATCCTCGCCCCACTGTACACTGCTTGGGATTGAAACCTTAGCCCCACTGCTGTTGTTCATTCTTCCCCACTTAAATCCCCTCCTCCACCCCAAAAGCCAGAAATTAGGGGGGAGTGTATGCTTAGGGCTAACACACACCCACCCACACCCACACCCACACCCACACCCATGGAAGAGAGAGAGAGAGACAGAGATTACCTGGCTTTGATTGATCGATTGATTCAGTTGGGTGTGAGATTTAGCTAATGAACAAGAATGAGGGAGAGAGAAAGAGAGAGAGAAGTGCTCATTTTTTTACCTGCGAGGAACGAGAGAAAAGACGGGACGAGAGAAGATGATGCCAAATCACGTATTGCCATGTGCAGGACGACGAAAACCTACGTGACTGGGACTTCATCACACATAAATCTATATTGTTAATGATGCACAATATCACCAAACTAACAAAGTCAGAATGTATTTAAAAAAAAAAAGGATCCCCAAATTTCAAAATTTTGTCTAAAACGGGGCATGCAAGGCACATGCATCATCTACCAATGACCATTTCTGAAATATTTGAATGAGCACTGGTTGTCTAGAGTAATGCTGGGAACTTATTCTATTCATTGCTCCGCTACAGTGATCAAACAAAATCAAATCAATCTCTCTGGTTATTGCTTCAATCTCCACCTGATTTTGAGTTCATTATTGACTTGGTTTAACATTCTGAAAACAAAAAACCAATTTCTTGATATGACGTCTCCATTTAACTTCAAGGACTTGGATTGCATGCTACAACCTGTTATAGGAGAACAAGTCAGTCCTCAATGTATAGCAGTGCTTTTAGAATAGAAAAATTAATCAAGTAACACATCAGAGAGCACTAACCAGTCACAGTATATTTCTTTATGCTGATTCATCCCAACCAAGGCCCATCAATTCCCTTAACAAAAAGCATTCTGATTTTATTCTACTCTCAACACCGGCAAATATTGCTTCACCAAAACTTCAAATAACACCACGTCAGTGAATTAACACATGGGAGAATAATAAGCTCCACAGGAGCACATGCCTTCTCTTTTCGGGAGGGGGGTTGGTGGAGGGGAAGAACAAGTTGGGTCGGAATGACACGAAGCTAACCTCATGTAAGAACCAACCCATTTTGCTTCTACTTTCACAGTATGATACATGCCTAAATTTAGGACAATAGAGGCTGGAGGTTAGTGGCATCACAGCATAGGTGAACCTAGGAAAAGACGTGGCCAATTGCACCCCCTTAATTTTCAAAATTCAATTAATTTTTATGACCTATATCTATTGTTCACCGACTTAACCATAATTTTGCATCCCCTACCCATGTTTGTTGCTTGAATAAATATACTATAAATTTTTTATACCCCCACCTTTGGGTCTTAGGTCCACCTCCGCATAAGAGAGAAGAGTAATAACTAAAGGAGCAAAACTTGATTGGTGACAATGGGGAGGGAGAGAAAGAGACAAGATAATCCCAATTATGGAGAAAACATTTGGGGGGGGGGGGGGTTGGAAGAGATTGGATGCTAACTTTGGGAGGAGAAAGAGAGCTCCAAATTAAATTACCTTCAGTTTCTATGCAATCCTAGAACCCGGCCTATCCAAGTTACTACTTCAAACAAGTTTAGAACCAGACCCCATCCTTCTTTGAAAAGAAACAACTCAAACGAGATTCAGTGAGTTGAACAAGGGGAGTTCATGAGTTGCCATACCCCTAAAGCAAAGCAAGGTCTGTACTTTTTGTCTTGAATGATGCAACATTTGAGGCTCATCTATTTCAACAAGTGAAACGTATATGATTTCAAGATTCTCGCATACACCATAGTATTCAATACCTTTCTGTTCTTACAAATGAATTAAATGAGAAGTGTTCCAAACAACATCCATTAACAAAATTTTTATGGGGCAAACATGACCCGAAGCCTCCAGTGCTCTAATCAAGTACTTCATCAAATAACCAAGACTACCATCTTCTATCTAGTTAGTAGTGTGCACAATACTGGTAGACAATTCTACAACTCTAGCTCAAGTCGATCAATTTTTCAATGAACTTCTAGTACTATTAGTGAAACCAATGAAAAATATAAACTCATGTTTTTTTTTTATCATTTCTATGCATTGAACCATGCAAAAACAATTGCCGCCAAATAGGGATAGAAACCAAAAGAAAAAAATAATAATAATAACATAAGAAATGCAAGGAAGTTATGAAACTATCAGTCTCAATTATCACATGCCCATATAATAGCAAACTTTGATAGATGAATATAACTTCAAAATTACATCGCCACTGAGCGACGTACATACCAGCAACAGTTGGTAGAAATGTTGAAATTAGTGTTTGCGCTCAGCAAAATCAGGTGGATTGGGTACAAAAGAGAAGTATGGATCTATCACCATATTGCAAAAACCGCGCTCATCAAAGCTCTACCGCTCCTTGTAAAGTCACAAGGCTTGCCTTTTAAGAATAAAAACTATAGTTAGGCTCCGCAGGATGCTGCAAAGGTGGGTACATGAATCTGGATTCTTGTGTTTGGGGATCATAGACAAAAGTTTTCCAAACACCACAATGATAGTCCTTAGATAAGAAAATGATCTCTCCATGCTTCCGCTGCCCAATGAGATAGAAACTGTAACTGTAAAACTGTTGATATGGAAAGGTTGTTGCAATTTTGAGAAGTCTAGTCCAAGATTCCACATCCGTGTTCAACACCCAAATTTGATACTCCTCCATATGTTCCTCAGTTATTTCGTAAGCACAGAGGCCAAGGGATCCCTTCCAGTTTACAAGACTCTCTTCGCGTAACCCTTTGATATTTGGCACAATAGGCATTGGTATTCTGTGAAATTTCTCATCAACCATATCAAATGAATAGATGACACCCCAACCATCCCAGTAAAAAGCTCCATCTACATATGCTTTATCGAAGGGTTCATAACTAAGAGTCGGATGCCGATCAAGCTCTTTCCAACAATCAGTCGCCAGTGAATAAAGGTGGGTACAACAAGGGACATCAGGATGATGATAATAATCGATAAGTCTTAATAACTTATAATCATCCGTTTTGGAATCGTAACCAAACCCAATGCTTACCCTCCGATTGCACATGTTCGGGGGCCAGCGAAGAACAACAGGAGGAACAAGCTTGATTTCTCCAGTGGCTGGATTCCAAAGAGCAATTCCAGCGTCCGCGTCGGTAGGGTGGCCATATGTAAGACAGAGTATGCCATTGCAAGAACCAGACAACACAGGCCAACAATAATCTCTCGCTCTCGATGGGATTTCGATGTCGTTACGCACCCTAAAATCTGCTCCCGACAGGCAAATCAATTTTGCTGGGCATTCGTCTTCCCGAGAAATGATGTCATTCAAATTATCCCACGAGGCTTCGTTGTCATATTCTCGAACACAGATGAGACTGAAATCATCATCATCGTCCTCGTCGTTCGAATTGGAACGAGAGAGATGAGAAGCGATGAAATTAGGGTTTCGAGTTAGAAAAGACCAATGCTTTGATACGCACCTGAATCGGACCACACATTCCGCCGGAAGCCTCAAAAGAATGTCGATCAATACATCGTCAGACGCCGACATAATCGCTCTCGACGTGTATTGGTCGGTGAGAGAGAAGATGTTATGAGATTGTACCCTACCAATGTATAGAGTCGTCTGGTATCAAATGATAATACTGGTGGAGAAAATTCAAGAGCTTTAATGATATCTAAACAACTTATTGGGCTTGAAAACCTAAGCAATTTTTATAAAAAGCCCAATTTATTCTGGTATTAATTAAATTCAAGTCATTTTTTAAAAAGTATTCAACTTACTTCTATTTTGTTTTCTAATATTTATTATAATTTTCTCCAAAATAAAAATTTTAGCTAAAAAATAGAATTTAAAATGATATTTAAAATTATTTTAAAAAATAATTAAAATTATCATTTTTTAATATTTTTATATTAAAATTTTAATATAATCTTTATTAAATTTAACTTTCTTATTTGAAATAAAATATTTATAAGGGATATTGATTTAAGTAAAGATACTAAAAAGATGGACCTTTTAACCCGGATCTTGCAAAATGCCGCATTGACATCGACAAACTACCTATTTAATATTGTATTCAACATTGTCTGTATTTATTTTTTTTATTTATCTAAATGACAAGATTTGTTAAATATAAATACGTGTGAAGTTTAAATTTTTATCCAACAATGGTTTTATGACTTCCCTTTGAACACTTCCATTGGGTGAGAAAAGAGAAGAATAATCTTTTCTAGACTTTGCCATTGGGCCAGCCGGGCAGGCCCCAAGAGGGAAGAAGGAAAGCTGAGGCTTGATCTTTTTTTTTTTTTTGTAAAAAAAAAAAAACAACCCTCAGAATTGGGCCTTCTTCTTGTGCATAAGGCCACCACAAACTCAGCGCAGGGTATCAGGCTGAGCCTAAACTATGCCATCGCATGGACATGCCAAGTCACACAACCCATGATGCTCCGGTTGCTTCAGCCATTCATCCAAGCTCATTGATATGAAATAAAATTACAATATTTTAATAGAAATATTTCAAGAATTAAAATCGTCATTTAAATCGATTCACGAGCGAGCGCATTCACCTCAATTTCTCCATTTTGCCTTTTTTGCTTTTTCCTTGTGCTAAGAAACAACATATAAAGTGAAAATTACAATATAAAAACATGATACCCCCATCCCATCATTTTTTATTTTAAAAAATTTCGTATAGTTTTTTTTTTTTTTTTTTTGATTTAGTAAGTCAAAATACACTTATAGATTGTTGGTTAAGAAAGAAGAACATTTTCTAAATCAAATTTTATGTTTTTTTATTAAAATATCTGGAAAAGATTTCATTATAAAAATATTCTTGTATTAATACAGGGGCTCGTGTGTGAATTGGTTTATAGTAATAATGAAATGAAGTGATTGAAGAAAATCTATTTAAGGGTTGAAGATGCATTAATTTTTCAGCCAATTCATGCGGACAAAAATTATTCATTTTCAATATATAGTTTAGTATGATTTGGGAAGACAAATGAGATCTATTCTGTCTCTTTGTATATAGTCATTTATTAAAAATGTGAAATTAATGAAAAGATATTGGATGATTATTCCTTTTCAATATGTAGTTATTTATTATTATTATAAATAGGACTATCTTGATTATTCCTTGTCTCTCCTCCGACTCAATTGTTACAATCGTTATCCTTCCATGACTATAAGAAAAACACAAAGTCTTCTCTCTCATCATAAACTCTTCTTAGTTTCTATCAACAAAAAAATTAAAAAAAAAATTCTATTTTTTTAGTTTTTTGGTGTTGAGTGTATTTTCATTTTACACAATGGCCCAATCCCACACTTATATGATTACCATGCAATGGCGTCCCGACACATTTTTTTTTGTCCTTATTTATCCATCACCCGGTATTCGAAACTGTATCCCAATTAAACCGGATCGACCTTCTGTCCAGTCCAGAATAAGGAGAAATCTCCCATCACGATTATTTTACGTTGCCAAAGGGACTCAAATCCGAATTCTTGAAAATGAAATACATACTCTTCCCATTACACCCAATCTATGGTGTTTGTCCCAGCACATACACAAGACAATATATAGACGGAACACAGATATCTTGCTCCCGAGGTTTGTGATACGGTGACAAAACTTGTCAGCTAGAGAGCCCTCCGTTTGCTCAACCACCAGCAAGTAACGATTTTCTATTCAAAACACTATTTTTTTTTCAATTTATAACAATGAGTTTATCATCCCGTTAATACGTTAATAGAATCCAAAATTTAAGGCGTCAATGAAAAAGAAGTGGCAGAATGCCACTCCCACAAATTATGAATTATGAAAATACGAGTGGAGGAAGCATGAGTAGTGTAATGAAAGGATAGAACAGGACTACTTTACGCTTACACTTGATTTATTTGACAACCATTCGATGGCAAATATTTCAAATGTTAATATCTGTTGTTGATAAAAATATAATATAATATATATATTATATTTAAATCTACTGTTTATTTATTTATGCAGATTTTGGAATCGAAAGAGGACAAATATATATAGCCCGAAATTTTGTGAACGCTATACTGAACAAAACAAAGTACCGAAGTTTGTATGTGTAGGAGATAAAGATAAGATATTTTTAGAGGTGAAAATATGTCTCAACCATGCTCAAATGCCTACACACAAACATAATAAGAGCCGAACTCTACAAAAATTGCATTGGTAAAGATACAAGTGTAACATTCCCTTGGTCACGGAGTTTGTTCAAAATAATTAATATTCTACTATGTGAAGTTTAGGGCTCATAATTAAAGACTTTATTGATTAATCTTGTCGGAAGTGGCAGTCTCTCTCTCTCTCTATTTTTTTTTTTTTTGGTTACATTCATTTATCTATCATAACCTATGCTTTTTAACAAGATAATTCACATTTCATTAATGTACAATTACAATCTCAACTTTTTTGGGTATTGTAGCCAAAGTGAGAGATGAGATATGATAAATACAAATTGGGGATCCCTGGATGCGTCTATGGCCTATGATGCAAATTGTAGTTTTGCAAACAAAAACAAAAACATAAACAAACAAAAAAGAAAAATTGAAAAAAAAAATGGGTAAAGCTGCATCTGAAATGTCACTATTGACTCGCGGCTAGCTCGGATGGAGAGTCTTAACCGGAGCCAAACAACTGGTAACAAATTCAAGTACAAAGAGAGACCTAAAAGGACAATAAATGAGTGTGATGATATCACAGAATTCATTCATCATGCAGTCCCCAATATACATGAAGCCTCATGAATAGGCTAAGTCACATCAAAAGCTCCCGACTGTACCATCATATACACCAAATGCAGGTGGGAAGCCCCTTCACTGATCTCACTTTGGCTAAAAATTAAATACTCAAGAAGCTCAAATGCAATTTCTACTTTACATTAGTAGAAAGCAAAGATAGAGAGCATGGAGGCCTGTGCAATTTTTTGCATGTTGCCTAGAATATGACACAGTTTGAGCAAATAGACTCATTTCTCTACCTCATCAGAGGCACACAAGAATGGGTCACTTCTCAAATCGCAGCATGAATTTCCGAAATAATGATGGACAAGACCTGTCTATATGCAATGGCTGATGAGCCAAACTGAGGAACATGAGGAGGAATCTAAGAAACAAATATATAAGATGCCACCCTTATTGTTGTTTACCACTGGATTTTGATGAGGTACCATGTTCAAGTATGATCCATTGCCAATTTTTTTTAGGCACATCCCATTTGGTGGACTTCGTGTCTTTGAGCTGTTAAATGAAATTTGTTCACGGTAAAAATATATTGATCCATCAATTGAAGCCCCACCAAATTCATTGCAGAAAGCATTTTTTGATTGCCATAGGTCGGTAAGCTTAGCAGTTGTGTTTGCTTGTTTTTGAGATCCATCTTGTGAGGAAAATGGTACCCAAGCTACGAACAATAACCAGTAGCAGCTTGTTGGGATTGTATTGAATTATCTGAAACCGTAGAGTTGCAAAGAACCGGAATATCTCGAGGCACTGATTTAATCCGGAATAGTTCAGCTGAGAACTGATCACATCTCTGTAAACCAATTTCTGATAGTTTATTGGTTGAAGCTGATACAAGCAAATCAAAGCAGGACCAAGAAATTGTCCCCAGCAAATTTTGCTGGCATTCAGTATCCGCTAAAAAGTAAAGATATCACCCTGATAATCGGTCAACTAGTGCATCAAAACATAACTCAGCAAACCTGGGCCCTGATATCGGCAACTGGGTTGATCCGACCCAACCAAATTCGGGCCAGTCTTCAGTTTGCAACGGTTGTGAAGTTCTTGGCACAAAAAGTTTCTGCCATTACTAGCATTAAGGCCCAACCTAACCCAGCTCAAAGTTTGGTCTAGCTTGGGGAACCATTTTAGATCTGACCATCAGGCATGGCCGCCACCCAAACTTTTTCTTTTTAGCTCCCTCATTGTATCAGGGCCTGCCCGGCCAATAGCCATGCTCACCATTAATTCAAAATGTTTGGAATTCTGGATGTTTTGAAGAGGATGTTGGAATTGATAGTTCTTACATGTCATTGCCACTACGTGCTAGCACAATAGTATGTCAATAGGGAAGCAAAAAGCTTTGCAGTTTGAAGCAAACAGCTCCCAACACTAATCCACAAACAAAAGGGTTTCTAATTTCAATCAAATGACTTTGTCTTACCATGCAGAGAATCAATTTCAGAAGAGACCCACATACAGAATCAGAGATATTCATTACTGAAACTGAGTCTTCAATAGAGCATCTTGTGTTGAGTTGCAGCATATGCTACCAGAATATTCATTACCAAATGGTGCTTCTATTTCATCCGAATCACAAGCCAGATCAACAGTTCAGTAATAGAAAATATTATCAAGATCAAAACAATCAATAAGAGAAAATGAGAGAGAGAGAGAGAGAGAGAGACCCGCTTGAATCTGTACATAGAGGATGTGCTAAAGAAAGTTGAACCAAGAAAATCTGAAAAAATAAGAATACCATCATACAGACACCCATCTCTACAGAATTCTGAATCTAACAAGAACCTCAAAAGGCTTCCTGGGTACTGTGAATTTTCTTCATGAGGAAAAATTGCCCAATCAAAACGCCTCAGTTTCCACAATTAGTATCAAAAATTGTGTCATTGTCTCTCTTGAAGAGAGAGAGAGAGAGTGAGAAAGAACTCTACAGGCTGAAACCTGCACAAGTGAGGAAAAATTGAAAAAAAAACCCTTCTCATTCGCAAAAGAGGATAAAAATAAACTCTAATAGGTACATGCACCTAAAAACAAAATATTTCCTTGACACAGCAATAAAATTCAATAAGTTTTTAAAAGAAATAAGCATAGATTTGGCTTCAAAACATCGAGTTGTTCATCAGCTACAACACCAGCCAATCAAATTATATCTTGATTGGAAATTCTCGCTACAGAAAGGTTCTGGCTTTAAATGCCTTGAAGGAATAATAAATAGTTAATCCACATTTGACACGACACAGTTATTTCCTGTCTTACCAGGTCTTTATATATGCACAAAATTGGGGAATACCTACCAGGATTCACAAAGGAGATCGAGTAATTCAAGGCCTCCTCATATTCAGTGTGGAGCTTCTAACCAGAAGCAGTAGTTCAAACTGATGGGCCCTTACAACAGCATTCCAAAGTGATCCTCAATATTCCCACCTACAAGAATTAATAAGAAAAATTAATTATTTAGTTTGGAGTTCTACCATCATTTTAATGACCAGATCTGAAACACTATTTTCTTGACTCACTTGCATTTTTTGTCAATTTCATTTCATTAAGTTCTTTCTTTTATATAGCCACAAAATAATGCAGATCTGTTCCATATATGTTTATAGTGGAATTTCCAGAAATTCATATAAGTTCCAGAAAATTCCACAGAATATGGAGAAAAAACTAAACCCGAGTCACCTTGAAACTAACTAGACAGACACATGAAATAAGCTAGATATCACAACGCGGTGCAAATGAGGTCCACCAGCAAGCAAATATACAAATTCAAGAGTTGTATTATAAATAAAGCATGATGAAAGAGATGAGTGGATGAGTATGGCAACATAATTCTGCTAAAGACAGAACTTGTACGATAATGAGAAAAAAGAAAAGAGGGCCACTGGATGAGTTAATATGATTTCTAAACTGTAAGCATGATTCGTTTGCAGCGAACCTGACAAGGGCACTTGCACAAGTATTCAACTTTTCGATAAACCCAAATAAATAAATAAATAAATAAAACCAACACCACTCAGCCATTGGCTCAAGACAAGACGAAGTGCAGTAGCACTTATTCTTCTGCCCCCTTGTGTACGTTTCTCATGGATCCATTATATTTTCTGCTTCAATGTTATATAAAATCACATGATTTCTTACTAAAGCAAGATTAACAAATATGATCCAAAAATAATACTTATAAAAAAAAAGGATAATAAGCAGCCCATATAGTAGTATGCACAATACTAGTAGACAATTTGACTTTAGCACTAGCTCAAGTACATCAATTTCTCAACGGACTTCTAGCACTATTAAAACTCATGGCTTTTTATCATTTCTATGCATCGAACCATGCAACATAAAATGCCGCCAAATAGGGATAGAAACCAAAAGAAAAAAAAGTACACACACACACCATATTGCAAAAACCGTGCTCAACAAGCTCTACCGCTCCTTTTAAAGTCACAAGGCTTGCCTTGTAAAAATAAAAACTTGAGATAAACTCCCCATGGAAAGATGGGCGAAGGTTTCTGGTTTCTTGTGTCTGGGGATCAAAGACATGAATTTCCCAAGCACCAAAACTATCATCCTGAGATAAGAAAATGATCTCTCCATGCTTCCGCGGCCCAATGAGATAGTTACTGTAAAACTGTAGATCGGTTGTTGCAATTTTAAGAAGTCTAGTCCAAGATTCCCCGTCTGTGTTCAACACCCAAATGTGAAACTCCTCAGGCTCACTTCGGTAATAACAGAGGCCAAGAGATCCCTTCCAGTTGACAAGATTTCGCCGGGCCTGGGTATTTCGTGAAATTTCTCATCCACCATATCAAATGAAAAGATGGCATCCCCGCCATACCAGTAAATAACTCCATCTACACATGCTTCGCAGAAGGGTCCAGAACTGAACTCCGGATGCTGATCAAGCTCTTTCCAACTATCAGTCGCCAGTGAGTACAGGTGTGTATAACTACAGGCATCAACAAATTTAACTCGTCTTAATACCTTATAATCATCCGTTTTGGAATCGAACCCAAACCAAATGCAGTCGGGCGGACAAGAATCGACTCCAGGGGCCAACTACGAACAATAGGAGGAACAAGCTTGAATTCTCCAATGGCTGGATTCCAAAGAGCAATCCCAGCGTCACAGTCGCCATATTTAAGACAGAGTATGCCATTGCAAGAACCACACGACATAGGCCAACAATAATCTCTTGCTCTCAATGGGATTTCGATGTCGTTAAGCACCCTAAAATCTGCTCCCGACAGGCAAATCAATTTTGCTGGGCATTCGTCTTCCCGAGAAATGACGTAATCCGAACCATCAGGCGAGAGTTCGCTGTTGTATTCTAGAAGACAGATGAGTCTGAAATCATCATCATCATCGCCCTCGTCGTTCGAATTGGAACAAGAGAGATGAGCAGCGATGAAATTAGGGTTTCGAGTTAGAAAAGATCAGTGCTTTGATACGCACCTGGATCGGATCACACAGTCCGCCGGAAGCCTCGAAAGAATATCGATCAATGGATCGTCAGGAGCCGACGTAGTCGCTCTCGATGAAGCCGACGTAGTCGCTCTCGATGATACGGAGCGGTCGGTGATATAGTATTAAATAATAATATTTTTGGAGAAAATTTAATTTAAGCAAATTGTCCAACTTCACTGCTTTAATGAAATCTAAACAACTTATTGGGGTTGAAAGCCTAAAATCATTATAAATAATTTTAAAAAATATATTAAATTATAAATAATTTAATAATAATATTTTTGTAATAATTTTTTACTAAAATAAAAACTTTTAATAAAAGATAGAATTTATAAATAAGATTTAAATTTATTTACAAAAACAATTAAAATCAACATTTCTTAAAAACTTTTTAAAAACTTTTGATTTAAAGGGGATTGATTTAAATTAACATACTAAAGAGACTGGCCTTTGATTTTTTAAAAACTTTTTCCTTATTTAAATTTTGACAACATTAATAAATTTTTTATTTTAATGGAGCAAATAAGCTAATATTAGCCAGATAAATGATTTAAAAGACAAATACTCCAATTATAACTTGATTTCTGGTGGGACATGGTCCAAAACACATTCAGAAGGAAGCCTAGCCATAAGGGTCAATTTTTTAAAAGTCCATAAAAAATAGCTACCGATTGATGTTCAAGTATTAGAACTATTCACAGAAGGGTCTTTGTCATCCAGAGCTAGCAAATGAATGACCTATGTCGTCCAGATTTTCTAAACGATTGGATCTCAGTCACCCTATCAATGAAACGTGATTTATTAAGCAAAAGTAATCGTCCCAATCGGATGCTCAAGTATCGGGTATCTCATCGCTAATTAATCGAACGAACAATCCGGAATATCTTTTATCGGTCCAACGGCTGATTGATAGCCAACAACTCTAACGATCTTAAAAGAAGGTCCAAGTATCTCAATGACTCATATTTTCTATTTGAGAACAGTATTTTTAAGATCTTTCAGTTACGGAAAAAATCCTTCTAGAAAATGGAAGTTTTTCAAATGATGAAAATTACAATCAATTTGGAATATCGAATCTCGGAAAATTCCGGATCAGCTGGTTGAAACACTTCAGCGGTGTATGACTCTCGCAAGTATAAGATATCTGAAAACCCTTCAAATCAGGTATGCTCTCTTGATCTCACATATTGGGTACTCTGATCACATGAAACCACTCTCTTGAACTTTCAGATTGTTTTTCTTTCATTCAAAAATCATTCGTTCTAACTTGAGTATCAGAGTCTCCTTATCAGAATATCTTCTGACAATTTTTATAGATATTAGATCATTTTTTATGATAACCGTTTAAGTTTATAAAAAATTAATATTCGTGAATTCACAATTAATCTTTAATAAATTGATATCGTCTATAAAAAATGGATTAAAGTGATTTTTATCGTTCCGACAGCCATGTCTTCAATATAAATTTTGGTTGTGGTGGCTAAGGATTGGAAGGATGTCATTAATTGAGATCAGGATTATTGAGCTGACTTTTTAACTAATTTGAATGACAATCAGAACAGTTTTTTCATTTCGATTGTGATGGGTACATGTAGATTGGTATTGCTACTTGCTAATAAATTTAAAATTACCCTCGGGAGTGCAATTAAGCTTTTGTATTCATTTTTTTATTATTTCCCTCAGATCCTCATGGGTTTGTCTCTTTAAACCAACGCTGTCGACATATTTCTTAATATAGATTTTGGCAAAAGTAAAAGAGATTTGGTGTAAAAAGAAGTAGAAGACGAAGGCGATGAAACAGTTAACGATAATGATGATATATTCGTTATTTTAATAAGAAATTTTTTTTTATGAATTTTGGGATAATGATTAAGTTATTTTTTTATGATTTTAATATTATAGATTTGAGATGTGAAAATAGTCTCTTTAAAAAAATATAAAAGAAAGATTATATATATATAAATATATACTCATTTCAAAATCAATCCTAATTATTGAAATTAAAATTTTGATTGTTATTGTTCTGAAAATAAGATCCATTAAAATTATTACAAGTTAAATAATGAATAAAGATTTTTTATACAAAGAAAATTTTGTCTTAAATTTCTATAACACTTTAGGCCTAAAATAACTAAACCAGTCGATTAAAAATGATTTAAAATTTAGAAACCAAGTAGGTGGCCCAACTTAAGCTAATGCCTGTCCCTTACTTCCCCTTAAAGGCACCTCCTCGAGTCAAGAGCAAGGGCATGAAACTTTACCCATTTTATTACTTTTAACTTAAGCAGCATGTCAAACTAGGAAAGGAAATTCATGAAATATCAATACCCTTTTATAACCAACCAATCCACTTTTATTAGGATGTTTAGTGCCTCGTGGAAATGCCTTTGGTTTGTCTTTGTCCTTTTGAATCTATCTTGGGTCACTATTAGGTGCAATGGAAGCATTGAAACTTGAGCACCATACCTTTCTTGATGCTAATTGTCATGTTGGGTGTTGCTGTAAGAATAATTCATCTAAACCACACCACACATAACTTCTATGTTAAATTTTGCTTAATTTTAAAAATATTTTGATTAATTCAAAAATTGCTCTAATCTGAAAGATTTTTTTCTGTAATATTAAATTAAATCTATTTGGTTCATATAACATTACAAATATTACAACTACCCTTTATTTGTATACCACTTGGCTCTAGTGTCATATCCATTTTGTAACACTACAAATATTTACTAAAACTCTTTTGAGTATAGCAATAAGACACTGCAACCCCTTAAACATAAGTTTTGAGTTTGAGCATAATGGAGAAATGGGATTTAAAAAAGTTAATCTCTTAACGGATCTCACAATACTCGAATCGAATTAATCAGACAAAACTCAAATATCGATCGGTGTAAACCAAAAGAAAAAAAAATTACAAATATTTAGGTATTGCTTCCTCATATTAACATTACAAACATGGTTGGGTTTGGATAAAAGAAAAATAAAAGCAGAAATTGTTAGGCAACCCACTAACTAATTATGGCCCTATTTATTTGCAAATGTGGTTATTATTACCCAAATTGAGTTGGGGAAAGCAGATGAACATTGCCCATTTGAATAAAATTAATCCGCCATTATATAGAATTAGTTTAATTACTTAATATGATACTTTTGATCGGATAGATCTGTGCCCTCTCGTTCTGGAGATGTTTGTGGGCCACACTGGGTGGATAGCACATGCAGTGCAGACATCATATTGGACAAATTAGAGTAAGAACATAATGAGAGTTATATATATATATTATTTCATTTTATTTTATTCAATTACACCACCAAATACTAATATTATATTTTATTATAAATTTTATATTTCAATTATAATAATAATATAAAAATATATTTAAAAATAAAATAAATTTAATTAACATAGAATTATATTTTTATCATTTTTTTGTTATAATATTTTTTATTAATTAAATAATTAAATATTAATATCAGTCATCAATTATCAAGTGAATTTAATAGATTAAATCAAATGGACCCTTACGATTACCTGAAGCATCAATTTGTTACATGCAATCCGGTCAAAAGGTCTCAATGCTTAGTCCTACCACAGCTGCTTCGTGTGCCAAAATTATTTATTTATCAATTAATATAATTTAATAATTGCATACTTATTACTCTTTTAACAAAGAAAAATTAAATTTTAATAGCGATTTTAATTATTCAATTATTATATAAAAAGTTTTATCACATTACATAATCCAAAGCTCTCGGATTTGATTGTAAATAGCATTCTAATAATAGCAGCCATATAATTATAAATACATTTGTTGGAATTTAATTCGAGTCACATACAACGGAAGCATTCAAAAAAATAATTTTCGGGAAAGATAAATATTGGTTGGGTGTAGGGTATAAATACCTCGAATATGTAGAGCCCAAAAATCGACCGTGCGTCCCTCGATCGGATCTCGCGGTCGGGATGATGATCACGATGTTAATCGAATCACCACCGCAATGTCACAACGCCGCAACCCTCAGTCCGGCGATCATCGTGACGGGAAAAATTCCCTACGCAGAATTTTTCTCATGCCCTCTATTAAAATTCTCTCTCAAGCTTTCATCCATGGCTGCCCTCTATGTTTTTCACGTACAGTCTTCAAGGAGTTTGTTTTCTTCAACAAAATGTGTTACATCAATCTAGGAGAGAATCAAGTGGAAGAGGTTAAGATGTGGTTAGTGGGAGTTACCTCACTAACCCTATTACAAATGTCTAAAATGCCCCTCATGGGCATTCTAAACTAATATCTCCCACTTGCACGCGAGGGCATTTTAATATTCGTCACAAGATCACAACTCATGCGATCACATCACCCTGCTGGACTTTCATACAGGATTGGGCGTCGTGCGACCTGCGAGTACACCTGCAAGCAAAGACCTCTCGATGCACCTGTTAGGATGATCGAGAAGCCATCGTTAGTATCAAAAGAACTCGCTGCACCCCAGATCCAAGACTAATTACATCCATCGAGCTACTTTCCTCAACGAAAGTAATCCCCAATAAATACTCGACTGTGTATCCACTATTATGTTTACATCCCAACATGGACAGACATAATAGGCTAGCCAGTGAATACAACACAATGATGTAATGTCAATTGGTCTTCCTTTTCCCAAACTCGAATCTATTAGCCTCAATTCAGCTGCTTTTCTAGACTTGTCCCTAAGACCTCAATTTATTTTACGGATCATCGATAAACAGACTAAAGTAGTAACACTGAGTCAAAACTTCTAAAAACAACCGAAAGTGATAAGAGTACAAGAGATCTCACCCAATAGATCTCGGGTCTCACACAATGGGAACGGGAATTTAAATCATATCAATGTCTCAAACAATGCTCCCATTATCCCTGGTCGACATATCACACACGGTATAAAACGCGTGACACAGTGTTATTGCCCCATCTCTCAAAGGGCATATGTCAGATTTTTCTAATACCGCGGGTATGGGACTCGTCTACACATAAGACTTTACCTAGAGATCTCGGAGAGAGTATCTCGTAGACAATATCACTAGTCGCAGTGATATCCGAGATCTCAAACCCGGCTACTTACGAGCAACATGGATGTGGGTACGTCCATGCCCGGGTCATATCACATATGACCTCATCCTGAACACATATCAGGGCGACTTATGTTCTAGTAGGGCCACTCTCAAAGCCTCTTACAACTAGAAACCGTCTCATCTCCGCTCACTCAGAGCTGGAGGTGGTCACTCGTGTGAGAGAGTCGACCACGCCCTCGCCCGACATATCATTTATCACAACATATCACAAAATATATGACAATTAAAATAGTGCAATAAATAAGTGACCCAATCATGCACACATGTCATATATATAACATAATAAGCATCAGTACAAAATGAGAAATGTCAATATGTATCCAAACCCAATGATTCCAATATCTCATACAGGAATCTATCACAATGGGTTTATTGAAGGGATCAGCCAACATCGTCCATAGTAATGTACTTAATTTGTCACTTCACCCTTCTCGGTGATGTCTCTCATAATATAGTATTAGGTATCAATGTGTTTGGACTTATTGATACTTAGGGTCTCAAGTGTGGTCAAAGGCGGCCTGATTTTCTCAATAAATCATCACTGGCCTCCCACTATCTGACACAACCCCTAAGTGATCCGGAAATCTCCGGAGCCAAACACTCTCCTGAACTGCCGCTGAGTATCTCATAAGCTCAGTCTCTATCGTAGATAGAGATATACAGGTTTACTTCTTGCTACTCTAAGACAGTAAAACCTAATATCGATTTGCATACGTTCAGATCACCAACCCAGTTGGTATCTGAATACCCAATAAGATGCAAATCACCTCCTCCGTAACACTAGAGGAGGTCCGCAGTTCTCTCGAGATATCTCGGAATCCTTTCACTGCTCTCTAGTGATCCCCTCTAGGATTCGATCGATACCTAATTACCATAGTGACTGCAAATCAAGCGTCTGAACGTGTACGCGACACTGCGTACATCAGATCACTCAGTGTACTGGAACAAGGGATTCTACTCATTTCCCTTGTCCTTTTCTGAGTCTTAGGGCATATGTCAAGAATTAGGTTTTAACCTTTTAGCGATAGGAGTATCTTTAAGGTCGTAGTCGATCTCCTCGAAGCGCTCGAGAACTCCCTTGATGTTGGACTCCTGTGAAAAATTCAACACCTGTCTCGAGCGATCCCTCTGGATCTTAATTTCGAGGAAGAACTGAGTCTCACCCATGTTCTTCACATCAAGACTCGACAATATCCACGTCATCATGGTCATCAGATACTCTCTGTTGTTCCCAGTCAACAGAATGTCATTCACATGAGGACATGATCAAAAGAACGTAAAAGGTATACGCGATGATCCTCCTCGATCATCACGAAACCGTAAGATATCACCTTCTCGTGAAGTCTCAAACGTCACTGCCTGGATTGATGATTAAGGTCGCATGTCGACTTCCGAAGTCAATTGACCTTGTCATCCTGATCTACAAGAATAAAGCCAGATGGTTGTTCCTTGTTGATCTCCTCATCCAAAACTCCCACTCAGGAGAACAGTCTCAACGTTCATCTGGTCTCACTCCAGATCCAAATCATGTCCACGACAATCGCTAAAAGTAAATGGATCGAGGTAACACGCCCTCAGTCTGAGTAACCCCTGGTTATCAGATAGGCCTTATACCTCTACACCGATCCGTCGGCCTTTTTCTTGATGTTGAGAACTCACATGTTCTCAACGGCCCTATTTCCCTCAGATAAATCAACTAGATCCCAGATCCTGTTGATTATCATCAACTCCTCTCACCCATGGCCTATAATCAATGGTCCTCCATGGAACCCTCAAGAAACTCTAGGACAGTTAAAGGTTTCTCGTAATTCTCAAGAGTCATACTGAGAGCCTCTCCCTCAATCGGGAAGCGACGGTTAGGTACGCATCCTCGACTACTCTTAAGAGGATGGGAAACCTTTTTACCTCTAGATGGATCGCTCCCACTAGAACCCAGATCCGTAATGGATTCTTAGATCCTGCCACTGGGATTAGCCAACCACTAGGCTCATCCATCTCATGAAAAGGTAAAGTCCCAATTGATTTCACCTCTCATAGGGAAATCACTTTCAAGAATCTCGGCATCATGAGACTCAATCTCAGTGAGAATGCCATCTGTATGCTCATTAGAAATACATTTCTTTTCTCGCAAGCCTAACTCGCTGTGTAAATGCGAGAAATAGTGAACATACAATGCATAACCCCATAATCTCGAATGGCTAAGGTCAGGCTGCCTCCCTGTCCAAAGCTCATATGGAGTACTGACTGGGGACTTCAATAGAATACGATTGAGAACATAGGCTGCAGCCAATAACTCATCTCCCTAAAGGGAAACGAGTAAATTGGTTTGCGCCATCATCGGCCTCACCGTCTCAAACAAAGTCATATTCCTCTCTCGCGACTACTCTACTCCACTGAGTAGCAAGGAATAGTCAGTTTCTCGTAATGCCCTTCTTGAAATAGAGCTCTTTAGACAAATACGCGCGCCCTCGTTCGGTTCTGAGAGTCTCTACTCTCAAGCCTAACTGATTTTCATCCTCGCTAGTAACCTCCTGAAGCATCTCAATGCCTCAGACTTGCGCGAGATCAGATAGATGTAACCGAAACACGTGTAATTGTCTATGAACGTAATAGAGTACCCAACACCATTTCAGGTTCTCACGTTCATAAGGCCACAGATGTTGGAGTGATCCGACTGCAATGGAGTCCCAACCCTCATTGCTATGTCGAATGGTTTTCTTGTAAGTTTGTCATCTAGGCAAGACTGGTTAGCGGGTCCTACAAAACCACTCACTGCTAACCGGTTCATCCTCTCTCACACTAAGAGGACAACAAGAAATACCATTGACAAGAAATCATTTCCAGTGCATTCAGTCCCTCACGAACCAAAATAGAACCAATCATAGAATTGTCGTAACAAATAGAAATTTTAAATTTCTAAATTAACAGAGCATATCCTAAACTGAAATCAAGTTCCGTCAAACTTTTGGAGCGTAAAGAGCATACAGAGTCTAGCAACTTTGCAACTCCAACTTGCAAGTGCTAGTCCCTCTGATGTCAACAAAACACTTCGTTTCTGTACGTAAATCCTCCTACTTGAGGACTTACTGGACGGAACTTTATAAGCGCGCTCCTATCTCGAGCTGCGTAATATTATCGGTTTTCTCGAATGGTTTTCTTCTTACCTGAGGCTCGAGTCACACAGGAGTCCTTGCTCGACTCCATCGCATAAGCATGACCTGAGTATGGCCTACTCGCCTCTAGATACTCTTACTCGAGCTCACTGTGCCTATTCACATTAGTGAAAGTGCGAATACTTTCGTCGTATGTGAAATAGACTTTCATGATTTCTCATGAATCAGGTAAAGAATTGGATCACATCCAGTACAAGAAAATATATCCGAAATGGGCTCAGTCATAATCCCCAACTCGGCGATCATACTCGACATTTTTATCAAATGTTGCATCATCATATGATCAACCCTTTTCTTATAAGTTGTTACACTTATAAGTCAGTATCCTCATCTCAGGATCTGTAAGAGTACCACAATACTCTTTATAGGGTGAGCCAAACCGATAAAACTGTAGGATATTGCTCATAGACTGAGATCACATCATCGTGCATGCTACTCAGGAGGATTGCCCTGACTCGGCTATCATTCATCTTTCATGCACGTAATGTCTCCTAATCCCGTCTCTCTGAGGTGTGGAACCCTCCCTGGAGTCCACCATCCCATGCCTCAGAATTTTAATTAGATCTTGCTCCTCGAGGATAAATTGAATCTACCAGTGAAAAATCTCGTATTTATCACCATTCAATTTTATCCCACTTGCAAAAATCAAATACGACAATTTTAGAAGCAGTCAATGAGATAGTCGTGACTTGTGATGCTTATTCACACATTTTGTGCACCCTACGAATCAACAAGACCCAAATAATTCGAATACATACCCCAAGACGAGCGTATGAATCAACAGACACCATACACCACAATCCGGGATAGCATCTCACCATTTGGACTAGGATTCGATGCACAAAAACCCACAAAAAGTCACTTTTATGGATGTGGGACCCTCAAAAATTGAAAAAATTTCAATTCCAGACGACCTGACGCGTCGCCGGCAGTCCCACGCGCTGCCACGCACCGGCGGCGCGTCCCCACGCGCCTCCACGCGCCGGGAACAGCTTCTGGCGCGTGGCAGACGCGCTGGGCGTCTGGCACGCGCTCACACGCGCGCTCTGCGCGTCGTCTCACGCGCCTGACGCGCAGGCGCGCAGGTCACGCTCCTACACGCGCGCGACCTGCGGGCGGTGTCGGTTCCGGATCCGGACGCGGGTCGGAACCCGAACCGGTCCGGATCCGTGGGTCGAGGGTCGGGAGACACGTGTCCGGGTCGTAACCGACCCGGACGACCCGTCCTTTCACGCTCCATTTCCCGCGCGTGAAGGACACGCTCCGCGCCCTGCTGCTTCACTCGCCTTCCTCGCGCGTGTATCTCACGCGCCAGCGGGTCTGGACTCCGTCTTCTTCGCTCGATGGTTTCTGTAACCGGGTCCTTCGACCCGGTTGCCGGAAAACCTCATTTCCGGCACCATTTTGACCGGATTTTTTATGAAATCTCTAATTCCATTTATTCCAAACATCCTTGACTCGATTTTTGGAATTATTGCGCCCTAAACTCGACGTATTTTGGATCCAAAAATTCGACCCTCCGCGGTCAAATTTGAAACCCCATTTTCCGGCCACAATCATATGCAATATATATACCAAATTGAGGAGCATGAAACAAGGATTACAGATCTATAAATTTCATGCATTGATTTGCCCTAAAACTCGACAAATCTAAGGTTGAAGTGGTCGGTCACTATTCACGGCCGAAACATTCAACCGGAATTTTCTTCGCCTAATCGTGCTCAGAAAATTACGAAAAAAAATTATTTTCGTGTTCTAGGGATTATGGGTAACACAGTGGTGTTCTCGGATTCACGAAACTCATCCGTGATCCGAACTCCAAATTTTAAACCCAATATTTTTTATACCCAAAAATTAATCCGAAAATTATTTTTTAATCCAACGTATCGTTCTGATACCAATGTTGGAATTTAATTCGAGTCACATACAGCGGAAGCATTCAAAAAAATAATTTTCGGGAAAGATAAATATTGGTTGGGTGTAGGGTATAAATACCTCGAATATGTAGAGCCCAAAAATCGACCGTGCGTCCCTCGATCGGATCTCGCGGTCGGGATGGTGATCACGATGTTAATCGAATCACCACCGCAATGTCACAACGCCGCAACCCTCAGTCCGGCGATCATCGTGACCGGAAAAATTCCCTACGCGGAATTTTTCTCATGCCCTCTATTAAAATTCTCTCTCAAGCTTTCATCCATGGCTGCCCTCTATGTTTTTCACGTACAGTCTTCAAGGAGTTTGTTTTCTTCAACAAAATGTGTTACATCAATCTAGGAGAGAATCAAGTGGAAGAGGTTAAGATGTGGTTAGTGGGAGTTACCCCACTAACCCTATTACAAATGTCTAAAATGCCCCTCATGGGCATTCTAAACTAATAACATTGAATATAAATTATGTCTTGTAGCTTGATTGATTTCAACATTATTATTTTTTTATATTTAATTATTAATATTCAAAAACTTGATTAATTCGATCTAAATAATTTAAAAATTCAATTTAAAATTTGACTCATATAATATCTATTTTCGTGATTTGAATTTGAAAAATTGGTCAAATTTAATTTTTAGATATGTTATTAGCGTTGTCATAAGAATCAAAAGGTCGGCCAAACTCTTATAGGTATTGCGCTCAAGTCTTATATTTTCTCAATCATAAATTTTGGATTCAAATTATAAAAATAAAAAAATAAAATTTGAGAGAATCAATCTCTCTATAAAAAATCTCATAATATTTAAATCGGATTAATCAGACGAAATTTAAATATCAATTTATACTTAATTCACTTATGCTTAAAATAAATAAATAAATAAAGGTCAAAAGATCAACATCTAGCTAATATAGTTCACATGCGGGACCCAGCTATGAAATAATTTTGCCTCGCCGGAATAAAGAGCACGGGGGCTGAACTGGTGTAGTCCAAACTCTGTCTCTCATGCAAATTATATTAATCTCTGATTAAACAATTTTCTTAGTTAAATATAAAATGGAAATACAAAATTCTATATGTGGGGAATATCTCGCGATTCAAGCATGCATGCCTGTCCCTAGCCTTGTTTGTGACACCTGTACTAATCAGATGATTTTGGGATTACACGTGATTGGATATTTTAAGTAAGGTGAATTTTATACCCCATCTAGTAAAAAAAAAAAAATATATATATATATATATTATTGCCCTTAAATCTTTAACTGAAATGAAAAATTTACTGAAATTCGAGAGGATACATTTACCATGATTTCAAAAGAAAATATGTCATTTTTTTAATAAAATGTGTACATTTACCATGATTTACTAAAATTCTATTTTAATGAAATATGTTTATTTTGAATTATTTTATTGTAACTTTAAGTCTTATATATTTATCACTATTATCGATCTATAATACACGAAAATTTCTTAAGCTAATGTTTTTCAAAACATTTTTCATTATTGAATGTTTAAATATTTTGAATTAATTAATATTTATATAAAAATTCTTATATTTTTTATATTTACCTATTTTTCATATTTAATAAATTTTTATTTATTTAATTATAGTTTTTATTTTATGTATTATTTGTTTTATGACAAATAATTACATATTTAATCATTTTTATTTTTATAAAATAATTAATATTTATATAAAAATCTTTATATTTTTATATCTATGTGTTTGTCCATTTTTCAATTCTGATATCATTAGAGAGTGCCATTTTCCATATTATCTTGTTTAAGTTTCAATGCAACCTAGTTATCATTGTTATCTTAAAAAGAAAGAAAATATGTGTATTACTCAACTGAAATTAGATAAATATATTAATATAATAATAGTTTAACTTTTATAAAAGAAAATTTTATTTTCTATATGTAAAGTCTTATATTTCTTTTAAAAATTATTATAAATAAAATAAATATAAATTAAGAAAATTAAGTCAAGCATCACTAAATCTCATTAATATTTTGCACCCGCCACCAATAAAACCTGCCCTTTAACGTAAAAGTTGAAAAGTTGTTTTCTAATCATTCACCCAATTAACCAAATATTCAATTATTCACCTATGAAATTAGTAGTTACAGTGCTCAAAAACTTCTTAGTAATAACATTTTTTTATTTTCGAAATGTTTCCTATATTTTAAATATTTTTGAAACATTTTAATATATTAAATTAATTAATATTTATATAAAAATCTTTATATTTTCTATATTTACATATTTTTTTATATTTAATAAATTATTTATTTAATCATAATTTATATTTTTTATATTATTTATCTTATAATTAATAATTATATATTTGATTATTTCTATTTTTATTATAAAATATGGTTATTTTATTGTTTTTATAAAATAATTAATATTTATATAATGTTATTATATTTTTTATATTTACGTGTTTCTTGTAGTTTTACAAAATACTGTTTTATCATATTATTTCGTATCCGTTTTCGTTTCCGCGTAACATAGATCAGCAGTATGAGTATAACCTAATTTTCCTTCGGTTTTTTTTTGTTTTTTTGAGCTCCTAATTTTCCTTCTTTTTCTCAAAATATTAAATTATAAAATACTTTCTTTCTTTCGTAAAAGTTTATTTATCTATTTTTACTCTGCTCAAAATCCCACTTCTACATATTTGAAAAAGAAAACATATTTATAATAATTTTACTTGATTGCCAAATTAATTAAAGGTATTATCTGAAAAGACAAACATCGTGATAAATAAATATTTTTTAATGTACATGCTATCTCTAAAAACCTGAAAGTATCAGAATAAATGGTAATCATTTTAAAGTTTATTTAGAGTAAAAAGGAATAATCGACAAAGAAAAACCATTCTTTTTCATATGATTTTTTTCTGTACAGTTTTGTGAGGTACAACTTAGAAAATCTCTTAAAATTCTCTAGAAAATTTCAGGATGCGTTTAACGATAAAAAAAATTAAGATATTTTTTAAAAAATGTTTTTTCAAAAAATAAAATTGTATTTGACTGGACATAATCCTAGGTCCAGCCAATAGAGTCAGCACTTGAAAGATCCACGCGAAAAGCTCACAAAAGATAACTACCGATCGATGACTATTTATCGAAAGAATCGAGTCATTCAGATCTCCCTAACGATAAGGATTCAGTCGCCTCGCTAACCGAGCGTGATTTATCAAATGAAAGTAATCGTTCCGATCAGGCATTCAATCGTTGATCGATCAAACGAATGAACTCTGAAGACCCTTCATCGATCGAACGACCAATCGATAGTCAACAGTTCTAACAATTCCAAGGGAATGTCAAAGTATCCTAATAGTTTCGATTTCCTATTTGAGAGCAGTATATTTAGGATCTTTCAGTTAGGAAAAAGATTCCATCAGAAGACGAAAGTTCATCGAAAGATGAGAATCACGATCAATTCAAAATATTGAATTCCCAAAATTTTCGTATTAGTTCAATAAGGAAAGTAAAGTTGAAACACCCTCACGGCGTACGATTCTTGCAGGTATAAGATATCTTAAAACCCTCTAAATCAGGTACGTTCCTTGAGTCTCACACATTGAGCACACTCATCACAGAGAATCTCTCCATTCCTGAGCTCCTAGTCTGTTTCTTTACATTCGAAAACCACTCTTTCTGACTTGAGCATCAGAATCTCCCTCGCAGGAGTACCTTCCGACGGTTTTTGCAGATCTTATATTATTCGTATGGCAATCGTTCGAATTAACAAGGAGTCGATAACTGTAGAGCCACAATCAATTTCTAACAGTATTCAAATAATTCAACTTTTAATTTTTTAAAAAGAAAAATTAAAAAACACGGCTTTCTAATTTATAAAAAAAAATAAAAAACGGTTTTAGAAATATATTTTATTATTTTTTATTATAAATAAATCATAACCCGTGTTTTTTAAAATCTTTTAAATTGTTAAAAGAAATTAGAGATAAAAAAATATATATTTTTTTAATTTATATTCTAAATTTTTTATATTTTTAAAAAAGATAGAAAATATTAAAAAAAAATAAAAAATAAAAAATTAGAAAACGTTTTCCACGACTAAACGTAAAATCTAATAAATATGTTTTAATAGTGATGCTCAAAGGAGATAATAATATTATCGATCTCCTTTGCTCCCAGCCGATTAAAAATAGAGTTATAAGATTTAAAAGCCTCATTTTCCTTCTTCTTTTCCCTAAATTTATTTTCTTTTTTATCCTAAATTTGAAATTATGATAAATTTTCTTTCTAAAGAAAAGTTAACTAGTAAAAATAAAGAATGCATGCTAATGGTTCTGGTCACAGGAGATAGCTACAATGGTCGCCCTGCCTCCATTAATAGAAAATCTTGAGGCAAAAAGTTTAATTCTCTTTTTCTTTTGCCCCTAAATCTTGAAATGGTGACAAATTTTCTTTCTACAGAAAAAAAAAATACTCAATTTGCAGAAAATCTTGGGGCAGTATCTTTTCTTTTTTGCCCCCTAAATCTTGAATTGCGACAAATTTCTTCCTAAAAAATAGAAGTATTAATCACAATTTAGGATAGGTGGTTGAAGAACCACGAATTTCTACTTAAAGAATTTGAATATTTGGGGAGCAGAAAAGAAAGAAATTGTAATCCTTCGCACGCAATTGGGAAACGTCGTCAGGCGCACACAAACATACGATGAAGCAACTGATTGGATCTCCAATCGCTGCCTAATATAAAACCCATTACCCACAATTGCTTGAATTAACCTCTCATCTACAATTCAACCACCCACTTCAACAGTACCTGGAGAGAGAAAAACGAAAAGGGGGAGGGGGGTGGAGGTGGGAGAAACAGAACAATCTGCTGTGGTACTCTAGAGTCTGGACTCCTGAGATCGATCTCTCTCTCTCTCTCTCTCTGTCTGAAGCAAACTCATTATTCTACTCAGCAAAAACCAAACCCATCTCAATCTTGGAGTCGTTCATTTTTCCCCTTTGCTTCCTTGTCTCATCTTCTCAGATTTGAGTTAAAATCAAAAGAGAGAGAGGGAGAATGAAGAAACTGAAGAGTTATTCCTTAAACCTAAGGCACCCGCACACAATGGAAAGAAAATGGATCTTCCCATTAGCAATAGGCATAATATTTTCTCTATTTCTTCTTTTCCTCACAACCCTAACTTCTTCTGATGGCATTCCTCTCCTCTCTCTCTCTCTTTCCTCCTCTTCCTCTCCCATTTTTGTCGAATCTCGTCTCCACCCACTTCCCGTTTCCTCGTCCCCACCCCCTCCTCGCTTTGCTTACCTTATTTCGGGGTCCGCCGGAGATGGGAAATTACTAGAAAGGACATTACAGGCTCTATATCATCCGAGGAATTGGTATGTGGTTCATTTGGACTTGGAGTCCTCTGCCAAGGACAGGGTCGAGCTGCTCAAGTGGGTGGTGAATCATGAGGTTTTTAATAAGGTTGGGAACGTGAGGATGATTGTGAAGGCCAATTTGGTGACCTACAGAGGTCCTACTATGGTGGCGAATACACTTCATGCCGCAGCAATTTTGTTGAAGGAAAGTGGGGATTGGGATTGGTTTATCAATCTCAGTGCCTCGGATTATCCTCTTGTTAGTCAAGATGGTAAGTTGGTGGGAGTTCAATTTTGGGTTTCTTGTGATTTTTGGTGTTCTGCTGATTGATTTGTCGTGAATGGCTTTGCACTTGAAATTGGGTTTTGGGAGGTCGGTTTGAAGTGGGTAATTGGGATTGTGTGGATTTATGAGTCTACTCTTTGAATTCGGTTACTTTACTGGGTTTGAAATTGAAAATGGGGTTTTTTTTTTTGTTTAAATTATTTGAAATTAGTGATTGAGTTTGGGGTTTTATTGATTAATTTGTGAAGAGTGAGATGTTTGATTAAAATTGGTTACTCAAGATAGTATGTGGGTTTGCATTTGAAATTTTGTCTGTGGGATTGTGTTTTAATTGGCCTTTTTTTTGGGGGGGTGGGTGGTGGGAGTTCAATTTTGGGTTTCTTGTGATTTTTGGTGTTCTGCTGATTGATTTGTCGTGAATGGCTTTGCACTTGAAATTGGGTTTTGGGAGGTCGGTTTGAAGTGGGTAATTGGGATTGTGTGGATTTATGAGTCTACTCTTTGAATTCGGTTACTTTACTGGGTTTGAAATTGAAAATGGGTTTTTTTTTTTGTTTAAATTATTTGAAATTAGTGATTGAGTTTGGGGTTTTATTGATTAATTTGTGAAGAGTGAGATGTTTGATTAAAATTGGTTACTCAAGATAGTATGTGGGTTTGCATTTGAAATTTTGTCTGTGGGATTGTGTTTTAATTGGCCTTTTTTTTGGGGGGGTGGGGTTGATCAATTTTTGAATTTATGAATCTGCCCTTTGGATTGGTTACTCAATATGGTAATTCAGTTTTTGGCGTAATTTATGGTTTAATTGGTTAATTAGGGTTTTACTGATTGCTATTCGTGGATAATTTGTCCTCTTTTTTTTGGATCTTCAGATCTGCTTGATGTCTTCTCAAACCTGCCGCGGGATCTCAATTTCATAGATCACACCAGTAATATTGGATGGAAGGAGTAAGTGAATTTGTGTTTTTGGTACTTTTGATATCAGTTTGGATTTCTTAGCTTTTATCAGAATTTCATTTGGGTATTTGACATTTCTGAGTCTAGGTTCCAGAGGGCAAAACCGATTATTATAGATCCTGGGTTGTATATGACAGAGAAGTCTGATGTTTTCTGGATTACACAGCGAAGAAGTGTACCTACAGCGTTCAAACTTTTTACAGGTGCAAGTTGATTTTATTTGCTGATTCAACTATAACTTGCTAGTTAGGATCAGTGTTCTCTGACAGTTACCTGCATTGGTTGCATTTTATAATGAACTCTTTTATGCATTTATTGCTAGAACTCTCTGAGATGGAACGCTAATCTAGTGTCTGTTGCTTATGATCTGCTATGATCCATCTGCTCCACAGAGTGGTCTCTTTGTTTTTTTTTTTTTTTTGTTTATTTGTTTGGTTTTTTTTTTTTTTTTTAATGTTTATTTGGTTTTAGTTTGTTCTCCAAAAGATGTGTGTTCTGTTGTTAGAGTCGAACGGTTTGATTGTGAAGTTCTTGTACAGTTTTCCCAAGCACGTATGCTAGTGATTGACATGGTATCTTCCTTGTATTTGTTGAACAGTTTGACTGATTTACTGAAATGATGCATTTTGTTAGGTGCCTAATTGATGAAACTAGAAGTTGCATGGATAGGATAGCGTGTTAGCTGGTTCTTTGTACACTATTTTTCAGATGCATGGGAAGGGGTTTTAGAATTTCATCTTGTTTTACACCACAAGGTCCTACACAAAGACCTACTAAATGGTGGATCAAGAAACTGGGCTGTAAGATTTACAATTTAAGTTGCTGAATGATGAAGCATAATGTATGCCCATTTGACATGTCAGATGGGATAAGGTTGAAATTGGATATATTGATTGAATCCAATCATATAATATGCTATTTATTTATTTATTTAGCATTCAAGCTACTCGTTGGTCAGAATACTTGGAATTATGCAAATCTGGCTGGCATTGTTGAATGTGCTGTTTGGCCACATTTGGTGAGACAGGCCCCAAGATCTTTTAGTCTAGCATTTGGTGCAATATGTTCCAAGCAAAGGGTCTTTTTGTAGTAGGCTATTCAAGATAAGTGAGAAAAGAGTAGGAAGTTTAGCTCCTGTGGGGGAATTGTCTGAGGTGCTGTGTTGGTCTTGAACATGCCAGAGGACAGAGATTACGTGTTGTGTCGTTTAAGTATCTAAGTACAAAGGTGGCTGATCAATGCCTCTTGGGACAGCTAGGGACTATTCAGGAAGTTAATTGCATCGGACATTTTCCATGTAATTTGGGAGGTAGATTAGTAAATTGAGACCATGAAGTAAGTTTTTCCGCTCTTTTCCTTGTAAATGTGATAATCAACCAGATGCTTGCTTTCACACCATTGCTTTTGTAGATATGACCCAGAATGTAAAGGATAGGAATCTGCCAAACTTAGTCTCGTACATTCAAGCTGGGGCCAGGTGGCATGGATTCCCTTTATAGTTAAGTTTAAACTATGATATTAGTGACTGCAGTCTGAACATGAAATATGTTATATGAAATCCCTATAAAGTTTGAACTTTGGTATTAATTACCGCAGCCTGAGCATGAAATATGTTCTCTAGTACTAGCTGCCTTAGGCTTGCATGTCTTTGTGCCTGTCACTGAGAATTCCTTTTTTGGCTCTGCTGGTACTTTAATGGTCTCTCATCCCAGTCCATTGGCATGCATAGCAAGTGGCAGATAGTATTCAGGATACTTCTGGAGAATTCATGTTAATCTGTTGAGCCTATTTGAGTTCAACCATTTTGACTGGTTTTTTAAAGCTCGTTTTATTTTATTTTATTTTATTGTGAATAAAAGGGTTTCGGTTTCTGTTCCGAACAGGCTTTCTCCAAAGACCTAGTACTAATAGAAAATAGATTCCACAGTGACAGCTAGAACTGAGATATGTTATGAATGTGTGTTATATATGTTTTCTCAAGTTGAAAAATACAGTGTCAGGGTACAACGTGATCTTTATTCTGTGTTCGCTTAACCAAAGTGATAGAATTATGAACTGACCCTTGATTGTGTTAGCGTTGAGCAACATATAACTACATCATGGCCGTGCAAGACAATGACAATAATGATAAATGATTGCAGTTATGTTGTTCTTTTTTGTCTAAGTAATCCTTCTTTTCAGGCTCTGCTTGGATGGCACTCTCACGCTCTTTTGTTGACTATTGCATATGGGGATGGGACAACCTACCTCGTACTGTCCTCATGTATTATGCAAATTTCATATCCTCCCCTGAAGGTTACTTCCACACAGTAATTTGTAATGCTCCTGAGTTCAAAAACACTACTGTGAACAGTGACCTACATTTCATATCTTGGGACAATCCTCCTAAGCAACATCCTCACTTCCTCTCCATTGAAGACATGACAAGGTTAGTTGAAAGTAATGCACCATTTGCAAGGAAGTTCCCCAAAGATGATCCAATTCTTGACAAGATCGATTCCGACCTCTTGTTTAAAGGCAAAGACATGCTTGTCCCCGGAGGTTGGTGCAAAGGGAGTGGCGAAAATGGAACCGATCCATGTTCCGTTGTGGGTGATACTAATGTGCTCAAGCCTGGCCCTGGTGCAAGAAGGCTGCAAAATCTGATCAGACATCTTTTATCAGAAGAGAACTTCCGGCCAAGGCAGTGCAAATAGTATTGAACCAAGGCGTTTCTTAGATACACCTGCAGGCAGGAAGTTGTGTATGATCCTGGAATTGATGTAGCTTTCTAGTAGGGAAAATGCTGCTATTGTCAAACACGACCTCCTGATCCATAGACTACAAAACATGCATGGACTCCGAACAATCTCTGTCAATGTGGCCGCTTCCTGCTTTTAGATTACATCGCAAACACATAGCTGAATTGGTTTTCATGCATCTGTGCGACCAATTTCTCTCTTGCTGAATTTTCCGGGACACATTGTTCCCCATTTGGAGCAATTGCTTGTCGTGGACTACGGATGATGTGGGAGGATTTTAGGTCGGATCTGTAAGATCAGAGAAGTTGAGAAAATTGTATTCATTTTCATGTACTTTTGAGTCTTTTTTCCATGACTGTTCTATTTTATACAAATGAAGAAAGGTTACATTTTCAACATTGATTCTGTTCAATATTTCAGATGCAAGTTCTGCACTGATCAAGCCATTTCATGAAAGAATTTCAGTGTTTAAACCTTGTCCTAGAATTCATTGACTCACTATTCTAATGTTTGTCCATCTTTTCTGTGAGAATACTGGCAAATGGTTGATTTTAGGTCACTGGGTCAATTTTATTTTATTTTTTTTTTACAGGAATCAAAGGAAAGGGAGTTGTTGTTGCTGGGTTGTCCCCTGGGTATATTGAGTCAATTCGGGTCAATTTTGTTGTATTGACTAATGTGTTGTCCAGATTAAATATTTTTTTTTTTTGTTATAATTGGAATTAGATTATGAGATTGGGAGAGGAGATTATTACCAATAGACTATCCCATTGGTGATCAAATTAAATAATTTTGGGGCCAAAGCATTTTGAAATTTATCTCTAGCTCAAAAAAGGAATCAATTATTTTTTTTCCTTTTTTTTTTTTTTTGCTATTGCACTTTACAAATATATTTATTTCTATTTTTCTTAATAAGTCAAAAGGCCTAAAATTTTTAATATTTTTTGTTCTCCTTCGAACACAAAATTTTTAATAAAACAAAACTCTAGGAAAAATAAAAATTCTGGATACTATTTTTTTCTCTTTTTTTGAAAATAATTTATCAAATATTAATAATTTACTTTTTCTAACAAACATAATTTGGGGAGTTATTTCTTCCCCCTAGAGATGAGACGGGCCGATTCAGATCCAGTTCCTAAGCGGGGCCAAGAATCGCAGGCCAACTCAACCGTGATTCCGAGGCCTTACCAGGGCCGGGCCGGGACGGGACGGTTCCAAAAATTTTTTTCTTGGAATCGACCCGACCCGGTGAACCAGGCCCGCCATGCCAGGCCTGGTCGAACCGATTCACGGTTTTGGTTTTTTTTTAACTTTATTTATTTTTTTAAAACTCTCTTTGGATTTTTTTTATCTTCTTGTTTTTTTTTTTTCAAACTCTCTTTGTTTTTTTTTTTTTTAAACTCTCTTTGCTTTTTTTTTTTTACTCACTTTTTTTAAACTCACTTTTTATTTTGGAAATTAACCAATAAATAGATAAAAAAAAGAGGTATAAAAAATTTTTTAAAGTGGTTTCATCAAATTCAATATACGTTCACTACCAAACTCTTCATTTAGATTTTAAAATCTATTAATTTTCTATGGTTACATTTTTTTTATACAAGAATGATTTTTTTAACATATTTACATAATTTTCCTATACACTAAATTTTATTATTATTATTTTTCTTCTTCTTCTTCTTCTTCTTCTTCTTCTTCTTCTTCTTCTTCTTCTTCTTCTTCTTCCGTATTCGAGTTCTTCTTCATGCCTTACCTCCTTTTTTCCTCATTCTTCTAATCTTTAATGCAAAAAATTAAGAATTCCAAAATGTTGTCAGTCAAATTTATATGTTTTTTTGTTAATACTCAATCATTTGTACTTAAAACACTTTCCGATGACACTATGAATATCAAAGGGGTTAGTATATTTTTGATCATTTTAGTCAAAATTGGATAGTAAGATACATTACTTTTCTACCAATCTAATATATCAAAATAATTATCATCGTTTCAACCTTCTAACATATGTATTTGTTGATATAAAATTAATTTATTTAATGATGATGAAGGGATTTTTTGTTTTTTTTTTTTAATATATGTAAAAGATTAAAAGAAATTGAAGATAAACGACTCATTGAACTAATACTACCACCTATATCACTACTATTTATATTATTATTATTATTATTTTGTATAATGTAGACATGGTTTTTAAAGTTTCGAATGCATATTGTTTCAAAAGTTGTCAGCTAATATATATTTTTGTTGAAAATTTTTTTACAAAATAATCTATTAAAATTTTAACACCTTCAAATTTGCAACTAAATATAAAATAGGGATGTTTTTATAATATTTTAAAATTTTTATTTTTATTAGTTGAACAATATCACTTAATCTATATTCATTTTCAAATTGACTAAATACGAAATAAATTTTACAAATATTAGGTAAAATTAAATTATTGTTGAATAGTAAACTCCGAAAAATAATTTTGTACATATATAAAATTTTTTCAATAATTGAGTTAGTGTGGTTGCAAAATCAAAAGTGATATTATCAATAAAACCATATTCATAATTAGTATTTACAAATTCAATTAAAATATTTTTAAAAGGAAATACACTTTATAATATATCATAAATTGAATTCCAACTAATATCACATTTTTATTTAATTTTTTTAAATTTTATATTATATAATTAATATAATTGTCTCATTTTTTGTATTTTTATCGAAAAATTTATAATTTAATAAATTAAATTATAAATAGGTTGTAAAAATATTTCCATTATTTCTAAATCATATTTAGCACATAAATTTAATATATGATATACACACCTATTATGAAAAAATATTCAAACTAATATTGTTTTTAAAGTATTTTTTAAAATATTAACCGCACTGATATTAACCGAAATATTATCAAAAAATATAAAAAAAAAATTATATCACTAGTTCCATATTTATGAACAACATTCGTAATTACTCTAATTATGTGAGCACCGGAATATGGATGTTCCCAAAATTAAAAAGTTAATATTCTTTTTTCTAAAGTCCAAAAATAATTAATCCAATGATATGTTATTATAATAAAATATTCTTTTTTAGTTTCATTTTTCAAAGTATTTGAAGAAAATTTATAATTAGTGCTCTTTGCAATCAAATTATCTTTTAAGGTTTTAAATCGATCTATTGAATTCTTCTTATCGGATTTTCTACTACATTTTTTTTGTAACTGAGTTGTAAATATTTTTGAATATATTTTTCAAAAACTTCACATTCAACTATATTAAGTGATAATTTTTTTTTTTTATTATCTATTCTATTTGATCAATTTTTTATGTTTTCGTATTATACCTAAATATACTTGTGACATTTTTCTCGATGGCTATTTGTGTTTGCTTGGTTTGAGATAATTTATTCAGATAATCTCTAACTATGTGTCTCTTAAGTGTGCCTACTCCCTAACTTTTCAAAAATTTATATTTTTGATAACAAATTTTACAAATTGATTTTTGTTCATCATAATTTTTGATAAAAAAATCTCATATATTAAATTCATCTTTTCTAATACTTGCTGTGTTAGATTGTATGTTAGTATGTTCATTTTCTTTTAAAAGATTTTCAATATCTATGTGTTTCGGAATGCTTTCTTAAAAAAATAAAAATAGAGGGAGAGAAGATTATTGGAAAGAATGTGAAGAGTGTGCTCCGACCTTTTTTTTTAATTAAAAATTGAGATTGAATATGTAAAAAAATAATGCAAATGAATTAATTATGTAAAAAAAAGTAAAATTGTAAAAAATTAAATGTTACTAATTTGATGGAGATTACGGTTATTTTTCGTAAAATTTTGAAAATTTGAACTTTCAATCTTGAATTCTTATCAAATTTTCATGAATCCTATAAATGGTGTGATTAAGAAGATCGGAAATGAGTTGAAAATGGAAATGGTAATGCGATTGAAAATGGTAGAGTGTTGGAATTGTGTGATTAATAGGAGATTAAAATGTGTTTAATACGAGAGAATTATAGAAAATTGAAATAGAGTTATTATATAATGATTTTGAGTGTAGTAGAGTTGAAAGAATAAGAATGTGAGAGAAAATATGAGACTTTGTTGTGTAGAATTTGAAAATAAGATGTGATCTATTTATAATTTTTTTTTTTATCTTATGGATGAAAATACCCCTCAAATTAACAATTTTATAATTGTTAGGAATGATAAATTAGAAAAAATTAAAAAAAAAAAGAGAAATGGCCATTGGCATTAATCGGATCGGGCCAGTTTCATAATTGTTGGAATCGGCCCGGATGGGCCGATTCCAATTGAATGTTGAAATCATCGGACTGGTTCTGTGTCCATTCTGATCCCGAGTCGGGTCGATTCTCGATTCCAAAAATCATGGCACTAGACCGATCCATTATTATAACTGGGTCGGTCCAATTTTAGATTACTGTTCACCCGACCGGAACTAGGCCAGTCCGACCTCTACCCCTCTTTGCCGTTTATATTTACCTTATATTTATCATGGTCTGATATTAAAAAATAAAAAAAAAAAGAAAAAGAAAAGTTACCGGAGCTTCGGGTGCTGGACTCTTACCCGGACCATTTCGTAATCCGCTCCTCTCTCTCTCTCTCTCTCCTCTTTTCGTCTTTCTCTGTCTCGACGCTGCTATCTTCACCTCTCTCTCTCTCTCTGTTCTTCAGGTCGTCTTCTTCTTCTCACTCACACAGATTACTTCTCTCCGTCAGTTAATCTTGACTTTCTCATGTTCTGTTCTCTCCGTCAAGAAGCTTCTTGCAAATCCCGGTACGTATAAATTTCATCTCTCTCTCTTACTATACGGACAGATTTCTTCAGAATCGTGTACGTTGTGGTTGTGTAACGAGCTAGTAGTTTCTGATTACATTCTCTATATGCGATTGTCGAGTAGAAATTTGGTCTAGGGTTTTGATATGGGTGAAACGTTTATATTTCAATATAACTTACAATTAATTTCTTTGTTCAAGTTTCGGAAGCATGAATTATATCAAATTTAGGGTATATGGTTTCTTGATTTTGAATTCTTCATTCTTTAACTTGTTATGATTTATTTATTTATTTATTTATTTATTTTCATACAATGAGGTATTGGACTAAATTTATTTCTCCTTGGAATTATTCAACTGTAAACAGAAAATTCAACAAATGGCGTGGAATCAGGCATGTATATAGCGGTTTTGCTTTCTTTCAATTAGGTGATGTGTTTGGGATCGAGGAGAACTGGAAGGGAATGAGTAAGGAACAGTATAAAATATTGTTGGAGAATCTTGGAGCAGATTACGTAAATTTGTAGTCAGTTCTTAAAACCTACAAGGCTAGGGATAAGTGGGGCCTACATTACCATGTTGTTATAATGGAATTGATATCAGGGCAAAATAATTGTTGAGTGGAATAACTTGAGAATGTTGCCAAGATCATTAAACCCCTTAGCGATTCATGGTCTGGATTATGCAATTTGAAATATAGTTATTTTGCAATCCAGATTTCTAGAAAGGTGATCTAGATTTATTATAGGAAACCTCATAAAGAAATATTCAAACTAAAAGAGTAATTGGAACACTCAATGGTTGTTTTTCTTTTCTCTTATCTGTTGAAATTTCTTTTCATGTACTTATCAATAAATCCACATACAAAACTTCATCTAATTAAGCCTGCGCCCAATGTCCTGCATATTGGGGAAGGTAACATTCTGTATCATGGTCAGGTGTCCTAGAACCCATACTACATCCGATAGCAAACCATGATCTAGGTAATATTGTTGAAGACTGGGTTTCCCCAGTCATTAATACTTGTTAACTAGTATTTCGTTGCTCCTGTTATCTTAGACTTTATGTCATGCTTTTCATCACTAATATTGCAGATTTTGGACTTATGTTATTTTCGTACCCCAACCAAAAATTTGCTTGTCTGTCTCTCATGAACTTGTTATTTTGATTTTTTTTTTTTTTTAATTAGGTGGCTTATGTGGAAGCAATGCTAGCGTTGCTCTGAATGGTGCAACTTTGCATAGTTGTAGCCAACACAAGATATGCCATGTCTTTCGAATTTTAATTAATAGGTAGCTTTCAGGAGTTTCATGGCTGGCAATGGCCTGCCTTCTTTGGGTCGCGTGAAGCTCTGTGATCTAGTACCTTCCGAGGGCCTCCCTTCAGATTCATATAAGCTGTCTGTACAAATGTTATCACAATCTCTGGCTCAATATTCCGCTGCCATCATCCAATTTCCAGCATGTGATGGGGCTTTATTGAGATCTGGTCTGGATTCTGCTCAGCTCTACTTTCATCAAAGAGCATCTTATCCACCTCCTGACATGATTCATGTAAATGACGCCCGTGAATGGTGCAAGACATCTGGTTACTATGCCGACCCTCATTTGTGGCAAGAAATGTACGACTATAGACCTGGACTGACTCCTACAGAACCAAGCAATACCATGGAATTTCCTCCGGCCGGTTTGCCTGACATATTTACTATGCTTGGCAAGGCAGCGAGGGATATACTTGACGCAATAAGCTTTTATTTGAATTTGCGTAGCTCTCCTTTTACTGAAATACTTGATAATGTTCCCTTAAGAAATCGTGAAATATCCTCATCAGTACTCTCAGTTTGTTGTCATGCAAGGCCATCATTCCAGGGAGCACAGCATCACGGCTTAACAACGCAAGAGGATGGACAGTTAGTTATGTTTACTGACCACGATCACCAGGTTGATAAAAGCCTGATATCTCTCGTAAAGTCGGACAGGGCAGGTTTTCACATTAGAGACTTTCACGGTCATTGGGTTCTCATGGATGGTGATCTTGGCCCTCAAGAAGTCATTATTTATCCCGGGCTTGCATTATACCAGGCAACTGCTGGCTATATCAGTCCTGCCCTGCACCGTACCGAGATCACTAATTTGCAGGGAAACATGTACGGGCGATGTTCATTGGCATTCAAACTCATGCCTAAATCCATGGCTAGTCTTAATTGTTCAGAGATGAGAGCAGCTGGTCATGGTGTTGAAGCTCAGTTCCAGCTTCCAATACCAGTGGATGACTTTATGCAAAGGTCTCATCCTACTGATCAAATTTTTAACCAGCATAGTTTCCCAACTTTCAGTTTTCCTGCAGGTCAAGATGGTAAGCACCACTAGCTTATTCTCTTACAGCTTTTTGTTTGTGAATACTGATATAAGATGGTTGATTTTCTATATCTAGATTTGGGTGCATGTTCATTCATGATGTCAATAATGAACCCCTTTATTCAGAATTATAGGAATTGACCAATCCATTGTTTGGAGAAACTGTTCAGCATCAAAGTTAGTAAAGGAGATGTTTGTGTGGTAGTAAAATTTGGTGGGCATTGTGGGTCATTAAAGTCTTATGGGCTAAACATGTTCGGCGTCAATGCCTACAGCTAGGGAAATATCGTGTCCAGTCCTCCTGGGCTTCCTTCATGGCAGAGAGATGCTGTATGATAGCTTGTTCATCAGTGACTATTGCGAGGAAGAAGATGTGAGAGGAGCATGAATTTCAAAGATATTCTCTAAGCAAAAGAAGAAATTATTTTTCATTGATGTTTATAATGTTGAAAACCCCCTTTTTTATTGTTCCACAGATTTCAAACTGTTCCTCTTCTATTCATGTCAGCATTTCATTCCATACCATCATACAACATGCATGATTCACCACTGTAATTTTCAGCAAAGCTGTTTCTTTTTTAATCCAAAAATTCTTCCAACTTTATCCATTTTGCTTCCATTTGGCTTTTGTTTGCTTTTTCTTTCTATGTTTTCTTACTCCCCCCACTATATATATATATATTGTTTTCTTCATTTGCATCTATTTTGAGGATTGGTACACAGACTCCCTTTTTCTATATTTTCCAAGAAAGAGAATTCATGTAAAATAAAATTCTGGAAAGGCTATGAGATTTTATTAAACAGTATAATTTCAAGATGTATAAATGCCCTGGCACTCCATAATTTTGTGGTACCATCCAATTTAATCCAATTCAATTGTCTACTTAATCAAGTGGCCTTTCTGGTGGCAATGGTTCTTATTTTTGTGTGTAGCTCTTAGTAAGGAGTTTTTAACAACAGGACCTTGGATCGATGAAATGCTGGTACAGGATCTATGAAGCCTCTGATGAGGAGAAGGAGGAATAATTCAAGATGCAAGCCTTTACCCCCTTCTAAAAGGTTGCGGCTTGAGGCACAGCGAGTTCTCAAAGAAAGGGTCCAAGATATTGCGGAAAAGAAGGGGATCAAGCTGAGATATTGCAATTTGAAAGAGTGTGAGAGTCATATTCATGCACTGGACAGCCCATGTGCCCATATAAGGATGGAGATTGGATGGCCACCAGGAGTGCCTTTTGTTCATCCACATGATCTACCTAACAAGGCAAAAATTGGATTTCTCGAAGCCTATGAGCCTGGTTGGACAGCTACTCATGATATGGAGTTGAGTTTAATTGAACCAGGACAGGCCAGTCAACACCCCAGCTAACTGTAACTGTAACTTTTCTGTCTAGAGCTTTCTTGTGCTCATAATATTAGCAGTCTTTTTCTTGCATTTTCTTTTTCTATTCAAAATATTCTAAAAATAAAATCCTGCATTTAATTTTACATTCAGAGTATGTCTCTCAGTTTTGAAGTCAACAATATGTCAATTGTTAGCATGAGTGGAACATAGGAACTTTCTGGCCAAATACACCTTTGATCAAGGATGTCCATAACTAGTAGAATTGCATTTTATCCTGGTATTTAGAGACATGGGCTGGATTATCTATTTCTTTCTTCATGAATAATTTAAATTTTTTATGTTTAGGAGCATTTTACCATACCAGTTTTTTCCCATGTCCCTTAGTTAATGGGAAGTGACAAGGTTGCCCTTGAAGGAAAAAGACTAGATTTTATTGACATTAGTGGGATGTATGCTGACCTTTTCTGCTAAAAGGCTCTTATTATTAAAGGATTGGCGATGACAGTTTCATGTTGTTCCAGTGCATGGAAGATTGAATTAGATTATCCATTGTTTGAAACATTTTGAGATGTGAATTTATAAATATCTTTAGGTTTTCAATATTTTGACACATTACTTTAAACTTCAACAATCTAGATGTTGCCCTTGTGTTAGAGATGGGCATGGGCCGGTTCCGGCCCGAAAACCGGGCCAACCTCCCCGTTTAAGCCCAGACTGGTAACCGGCCCGGGGTGAACAGTAAACCCGAACCGGACCGACCTACTACAGTAACAGGGCCGGTCTGATTCCTTTTTTTTTTTTTTGAACCGGTCCGGCCCAGAACCAGCCCGGCCCAGTTCCAATGGCCAACTTTTTTATTTTTTGAAATTTTCCACTTTGAAAAACCGTCGAAAACCCGACCAGCTTGGCACGGCCTTTTCAGCGGGCCTGTTTCACCGGATCGGGCTGGTTCCAAGCAAAATTTTTTTGGAACTTGCCCGGCACGGCCTGGGAAGGCCTCGGAACCGTGGTCAAACCGGCCCACAATTCCTAGGCCTGTCCTGGAACCGGCCCGAACTGGACCAGTCCCATGTCTACCTTGTGTCCTAACTCACAAGGCTCTTTAAGCAAGTGCCACTCTTGAAAATACCTGACTCCTTCAGAGCCTTATCATTGCATGTATGCTTATATTGGTACTTATGGGAAAATGCTTACATTCTGTCATGTTGAACATGATTGTTACGAAGAAACTGTTCTTCATCATGAATATCAACTGTTTATATGATACTGGTTGAATCTCTTAATATTATTGGTGAGAATAGTTAGTGGAATTTCTTCTGGCATTCTGTAACAGACTTTTTTGTAGATTAAAGAAAGACTAATCTCTAGGTTTAATTTTATTTTGCTTTAAATTGGTTGTGAAAGTACCTTTTTTAGACCTCAATTAAAAGTAGTGCTTTTATCTGGTGTTCATAACAAGATTATAAGATTAAAGGTGAATCAAGTGTGACTTTATGAGTACAATTGCTAAAGTTATGTACCTTCATAGGTTCACCTTTATCTCTCAGTTTCTTATTAACAGAATTCACATTCATTATGTCGTATTTGCAGGAATCAATCTTTGTAGATTCCAATGCCTGATCAGTCTTGTTCAGCTCTGAGAGTACGGTGTTGCTGGAATTTTTGTTCTCCATAGTTTTTGGCATGCGGCTGTCCAGAACTTTCTTGTTATTACTTCACTGGAAGCTTGGATTTGTTGTTCAGAACTATGATGGCTTTTCTGCATTTAAGATCTTGCCGAAGATCATAGAACACAAATATTCTCCTTATAAAAGTATTGGGTCATTTGCAAGTTCTAACTTCTTGAGAGAACTTGCACCTAAGCTCAGCAATTTAGAGTTTTCGACATATGGCATTTCATGGAGGCTGTCTAGCAGAACCTTGGTTATAAAGGGTATATCTTATGAGGGTTCATCTTTTCTAGTCTGTTTAAGAAATGGCAATACTTATCATGTCTCATGGTTGTGATGACCCAATGCTGCTTTGATGATTGAACGGGCTATGTTATTGTTAAAAAAGATGCATATCAGGTGAACATATGAAGGGAAACAGACTGATAAAGTTGGGTTTGTTTTGGTATATCTGCCATCATATTTATGTATGTAACGCCTGTAGATACCTCCAACCTTTGTCTTTGGTGTGCTAAATAAGTTAGTATCTTCTCTTGAATAGAAGTTTGATTTGTTACCATTTATTGAACTTAGGATTTTAAATCTCTCTCTCTCTCTCTCTCTCTCTCTCTCTCACACACACACACACACACACACACTCACGCATGCAGGCACATAATATATTTGTGTATAATACATATATATATACGTATTTATGTATGTATGTATGATAATATGCACAGATATGGTGGGTTGGATATTTAGTTTCTTTGGACTTATTGCTTCACACAGGTGTTTGAAGATTTCAAGTAAAGCTTTTCCATAGTGTTCTCTCAGGTCGCCAATGTTTGTACGAACTTTGTTCTGGTCATTTACTATCATATTTGATGTCTCTACAGCTGATGGACAACAAGGACCAGATAAACCTGTATAATTTGAATTCCATTGTCATTATTTAGTTTAATGGATTTGAACGCTTAACCTAGGATATGATTTTGTCATGACAATTGGAATTATTCAGTTCTTTGGGTATGTTACGTCTGCTGCATTGAGATCTGCACAGGTATGATTAAGGCAACCTGGATGTAAAATCTTTACTCTTTTGGTGGGCTGCAAGGGTTTTGGAATTGCTGTTGAGATGCACAGACCTGGTGGAGGCATTCCTATAGCCGTGCCACGGTTATGAAGTTACATTTTGCTGCTCATTGATGTAGAAGTTTGGACTTTGAATTCCTAAGGTGCCTTGAAAAAGGCTAAGACTTGGTAGTTTGTAATCTGCGTATCTATGTATTTGTATTTCTCAGAGTCAATCATATGGTAAAATGGATCTAACTGAATCTATTTCTGGTAATTTTTCATTGCCAATCCATGAGATACAGTCAGCTAATGTTCTGTAATTATTATGGTTTCCATATTTTAGTTTTTGAGCATGTTTTCTTGAATCCTTCCGGGTTTCCATTTGATTCGTTTGGTAAATAATAAAAACTTGTTTATGAGCATCTTTGTCGCAGCAATGGAATATGTAATCAGTGAGAAGGAATTGCTACTTCTTCTGTTGTATAACTTTCAGGAATAATGGTTTGACATACTAGCCTGGAGAATTTGAATAATACACCTCTGAATTTACATTCGCACCTGAGAGATGAGGAATACAATGAAGGCCACATTTATTGTAGTCACTGCAGTTTCATATTTCCAGTTCTTCATTTAGTATTTTAAGTTTCTTTTTTTGCACTCTTACGGCATGTTTGGGAATTTTTGAGAGGAAAAAAAAGATTAATTAGGAGAAAAAAATGAAAGAAAATTAATTTTCTCTCCATTTTGTTTAGAAGTTTTGTGGAAGAAAAGAAAAGAAATAGAATTTAATAAAAATAATTTTTTTAAAAGGTATTTTTAAAATATAAAAATGTTTTAAATCTTATATTTTTTCTTTCCTTCATTTTTTTTCACTTTTGAAAGAGAAAAAATTTTAAATTTTAAGGGATTTGAAATCCTTTCAAATCCCTCTTTTTCTCTCATATTTAAACTCCTAAAATAAAAAAAAATTATGAATTTCTTTTCTAATTATTTTTTTTTTCTCTAAATTTTCTTATCCAAACAAATTTTTATCATTGTTACAGGCAAATTCGTGTCATTTTCATTCTCCTCACGAGGGGGAAGGCCACGTTCAACCTACTTTTCCTTCTGGATCAAGATTTGGTCACACTATCAGTGGACCAATGAAAACCTAGGTCAAATTTTAGTCATTTTCAGTGGTGGTCATTCTACTATATAATCTTGCAGATTTGGAGATATGCTTTAAAAGTCCCAAGGATCATGCCATTTTCATTTGGTGAGGCCAATCTGAGTTGCTCATTCATCACCCACCAGGCTTTTTACAGAAGTAATGTGTTTTTTATTTAAAATTAAATAAATAGAGTTGTTTTTTTTCTAAATTAGTGATATCACGATCTTAATCTGATATATTTTATGAATTAAAAAAAATAAAAAACTGTTCTTTTTTTTTTTTTAAACTTGATGTCACGATCAAGGACCGTGACACCAATCTTGTAGGACATCCATTCTATCGTTCACTGTTACACCAATGAGCTTCCTTTACACTTTCCCACTTCCGAAAGCAAAACACTATAGTTAGGGATGGAAACAAAAAGGCAAACTTCAGGGATGGAAGCAAAAAGACAAACTTCAACCTCATCACTTGATCCCAAGAACAATCCATTTGCTCTAGTTAAGTGAATGTCATCTACCCCACTGAGTGGTCAAAAGTATTCTATCTCATTGAATGCCATCAACCCCAATAAATGAAAGGGAAAAAAGTGGTCAAAAATACGAAATTCTAGAAAATATCTTCTCGTTCTCTTCCAATAGAATAGATGTCGCGATCAGAGACCGCGACACTTTATCGCGGTCTTCAATCGTGAAGTCAATTTTTTTTTAATAGATTTTTGTTTATACAATAGATGTCATCACTGGTTTGGAAAAAAAAAATAATTTTATTTATTTAATTTTAAATAAAAAAACATTATTTATGAAAAATTCCATTCACCCACCCATACAGCAACAGGCGGTCGGAGTAATTCTTACCAACATTTCTAGGGATTCTCGTGCTCTCTTGGCCACATCACAGTATACTTTTTTCGTTCCGTATTTCCCTTTTGCTGCAATAGCGAGAGCCACTGTTTGTTAGTACTATTTCATAGGTTATCGGAGTAATACTTCCTCCACTTTCTATTTATGTTGTAATTTTGAAAGTATTTAGTAATTAAGTGATTTAAAAAGTATATATATAAAATAGACTGAAAAATATATATTTTATTAAATATTCAGTAATTTTTTTTTTATAAAAATCAACTTAACAACCTAAAGTCTAAAAATCTGAAAAATAAAATTGAATTCAAATTAAAAGATATTATCCTAACAGTTTTAAAATCAAGTATAAAAAATCTACAGTAAAAAAAATTTAAATTTCAATAAAAGAGGCAATTTTCAACACTCTTCCTTGCTTCTTTTACTGCAAACTCCAATCTTTCATATCATTTGTCTCAGATCCCCTGTCCTCCATGAGCTCAAGTTTAGCTCTCAATGAAGCAACTTCCTCATCCCTTTCCAAAAGTTTTTTTGTGTGCTTCATTATACTCTCTCTCTTTAAACTTGTTTTCCATTTGTAGCTTCATTATGAACTGATCCATTGCTACAATTATTGAACCTAACATAATTGCGGAAAAAAAATCTTCACCTCTACCTTTATCCTTTACTGGAGTTTGAGTACCATATACAATGCCCTTTGCTTTAGCACCATACTCAAGAGTAGAAATTGGCTTGTGCAACTCCTTGGGATATGGGCTTTCACACAATATCATTAGAATCTTTGACTTAGCATCTTCAAAAAAATTCATTTTCAGTGCAATATTTCCTTGATTGATCTTTGCCGTATGCATTTTTGTCTCAGTGTCTTTGCTTGTGAAATTCACCATTGCTTCTTGGTGTTTCAGTTCTGGATCTTTGATAAAGGTTTCATGCAAAGACTCGTGCTCCAAGTTCCTTGAGGTGATTTGCTCTAATACTCTTTCTTGTTGCTGCAATTGCTCCTTAGTAGATTTAAGTTTCTCCATTTTTTTGCTCTCCTAGATTCCAGCAGCCATAAGATCTTTTTCAGTACTCTCCAATTTTTTCTGTGTCCAGTTCAGCTCATTCCGTAGAATTTCCAACATTGGCATACCTGTCACCAAATTGTGCTTATTGCTGAAAAATGCTATGTGCTCCTCCTCCATTAGATTTAGAGCAAAGCTTTTTCCTCTCATTTTAACTTTAAATACATCTTTGCCTGTTGCAGTTTTGATTAAGCACCATTTGTCTTCAAATATGACTTTGAAGCCTTTTTCAACTAACTGTCCAACACTAAACAAATTTTAATCATTGTCAGGCACATATAGAACATCAGTAATATATTTCAAACCTGTTAAACTTTCTATAGCCACGGTTCCTTTGCCCTTGACTGAAATGAATTCACCATTTTCGATTTTTACTTTGGAAACGATAGTTTTATCAAGCTTTTTAAAGAGCTCTTGGTCATTGGTCATGTGATTTGTGCAACCGCTGTCAATTAGCTAAGAATTGTTGGAGCTATTACTTGTCATGAAATATATTGCAACAAAAAGTTCCTCTTCTTGATGTTGCTCGGTAGAAGCTTTTGCCTCTTCTGAAACTTGCAAATTCGTTCCATGTGTCCAATTCTACCACATTTCCTGCATTTGACATCAGGTCTCCACCAACACCTATTATGCGGATGATTCGTCTTTTTACAGTATGGGCAAGGTGGACAGGTCTCAACCTTGTTTTTGTTGTTGATGTCAGCCTTGTTCTTCTTCTTCTCTCTGCCTTATCCTAAACTTTCCGCCATTACTTGGAGAGCACCCTCCATTCTTCATTTCTCATCATTCTCCTTTGCTCCTGTGTTTGTAATGCATTCACCAATTCTGCTAGAGAAATCCTGGTTAAGTCCTTTGAGTCTTCAAGAGAAGAGATCTTAGACTCAAATCTTTCAGGAAGGCTCACTAAAACTTTCTCTATAACCATTTGATCTGTTAGATCCTCACCAAGTAGTCGGATCTTATTGACAACTTCCATAAGTCTATCAACATATTCTTTGATAGACTCACTTTCTTTCATCCTCAAAACTTCAAATTCCCTCTTCAAGTTCAGAATCTGCATTTGTCTGATTCTATCACTCCCCATATACATCTCCTTGACCTTATCCCAAGCCTCTTTTGGTGTTTCATAAGCCATAATTCTTGTGAAAATTGAATCAGAGATAGCAACATGAATGTAGGATAAAACTCTTGGAACTTTAGTTTCTTCTTCTTTATGAGCCTTGATTTGATTGAGGGTTGGATTGTTTCCCAAAGGGGATATTTCCCTTTCAGTTTCAACCCACTGCAATAAACCAAAACCTCTCAAATGAGCTTTCATTTTGACAGCCTAAACTTGATAGTTTTCACCATTAAAAACTGAGGGTGAGAAAGTAGGTGTATTGCTAGAAACAATGATGGGCTAATTATGTTTTTTTTTTTTTTTGTTTGAGTTTGGATTCACTCAACTCACAGATCTCTCAAGAAGATAACTCTGATATCATTGTTGTAATTTTATGAGAGTAAAAAAAGTATTTGATAACTAAGTGATTGAAAAAAGAAAAACACAGAATGGATTGAAAAACACATATTTTATTGAATATTCAGCAATCTTTTTACAAACATCAACTTAACAATTCGAAACCTAAAAATTTAAAAAATAAAATTAAATTCAAATTAAAAGATATTATCAAATCAATAATAAAAAGTGGTAAAAAAATTTTAAATCTCAGACACAATCTTGAACGATTTAACCTTTTCACGAGCCATAGGAGCGGCTCGGATTCTATGCTGAGTCAATGTTTCTGCTTGTGCTGCTTGTGCTGTTTCAGACACTGATGTCACACTTGCTATATGTGAAAAAAATCTCGAAGAATTCTGTTGAATAAACTAAGAATTAGATTTGAGAAAAGGGGGATGGTGCTTAAGTAGTTGCTCTTAATTTGAAAACAACAGGCTTTGTGTCTATTTTTGATGGTGGGACTTCCTGGGCCCTTTGTTTATTTATTTATTTTTTTATAATTTAATTCTACAAGATTTAGGGATGGAAAGGAGTTCAGCCAATTTCCGAGTAGTTCACAATTTAAATTCCATAATTGATTTAATGAGTTAAGTTCATAAATCAAATGAGAGGTACTCGAGTTAAACTTGTTAACTCATATAAAATATGAGCTAAACCCGAATCATATGGTGCTCAACTCATTGGCTCATGAATTGGCTCAATATAATATAATTATATATATATATTGTAATTTAATGAGTAATATGTATTAAAATTAATTAGGTTAATTTTGGAGTTTATTATATATAACATATGTGGAAAAAAAAGCCCAAAGATTATGACTTGATGAATTAATTACGTTTATTTTATTTTTATTTATTTATTTTTTGAAATTGAACATTTTGTGATGTTAATGAACGATTATGTTTGCTTTTTGATGCGAAATGGGTTTTTTTTTTTTTTTTTGGTTTTATTATTTGAACTTTGTATTTATATTTGAATTTTTATTAATTTTTTAATTTGAATATTTTGTTTAGAAATTTAATTAGATCGATGCATATGAATTCATAAGCTGAATTTAGTACAAAAACATTACTCATGAAAAGTTGAGTTGAAACTAAGCTAAGTTTAAACTCTGCTCATTTAGACTCATATTCACCCGTAACCTGGCCCAGAGTCTTCATTGAACTAGATTCATTTCATAAATCACAATTCTGAAGTGTTTTCGGGTACTAAATAATTTGTTTGTCTTGACTGTTCTAATCCAGAGGATGAACCAGAGTTGTGTAAAGACTTTTATTGCTGTCCTTGGGCATAAGTACGTGCCATTGATCTGCAATAAAGGCAGATAGCTTTTCTCTACCTTATGATTCTTTGGGCTCTGGAAAACTATGAAAGTAATCCCTCTCTCTCTCTCCACCAAAGCCAAGTTGCCACGTGGGGGGGTACATAAATAAATCATGACTTGGAAGCCTATAGAGAAAGTCTTCTGCATAGGGAAGAAATCTTATTGGTAAACCTACCAATAGATAGCAAATCAAAGTGTATAGCCAATTGATTGCAGATGAAAGCCTTTCCAACATGTATACATATAAACTGATTCTGATTATTCAAAACAACGCATCCAAGATTCTCCAGTATATCCTCTCTTGATCTCCTATTAGTTTTGTATTTCATCTTAAATAATTAATAGGAAAGCAATAGTAGCCGGGCTGCCCAAAACCAAGTAACACAAATATAAAATGGTCTCCTGGTTTGTCTACCCAAGAATCTCCAATTTTGTTGAAGACAGCAAAACCATTTTATTTTATTGAAGCCTGCAACATGTATCAGATGTACTAATTAGTTGTCTTTCCAACTCAAAAAAGTTTTCAAGGAATATTAAAAAGGTAGAAACATCTTGCAGTGTTATCAGAAAGAAAGATCAAAAAGGGGCTTGTGCCAAAATCCTAGTGTTATCAGAAAGAAGAAGAATAAGATGATGAGGATCAGGATGATAGAATGGCTGAGCCTCCACAATCCAAGTAAAATCAATGATTACTCTAATTTATGAGCAATCAGATAGTAAGCTTTCAGAACCTTGAGTCAGAACAAGAGAGCTAAGCTGATCAGGAGCAACATATTTGGTCTCCAAAACTAACAAGCAACATTAGTGAAATAAACTAAACAAGTACAAGAATGTTATTATCTATGTATACCTCTTGCGAACAACTTGAAACTAAGATAAAACACTCTTGCAAGTTGAAGAATCTTTAGGGGCTCGCGCCCAGGAGAGATGAAGCCTATTTTGAGTGACATTTGCACCAAAGGCGTCACCTCTCCTGCGACAGGAGCTCCTCTGTTTTCTCATTAAAATTCTCCCCTCTTCTTCTGCAAACACGGCATCAGTGATTTCAACATCAAAGTTCAAACCTACTTTTATATAATTGTGGGCATAGAAGCTTGTGCATAACAATAAGCAGATTAAACAGCTGATCCATTCCTTTCCTTCATCGACATGGTTATCATCGATCTGTAGGCTTTCCCGCGAGTAGGCCATCAGACTCATAACCCTTTTTCTTGTATACTAGCCGCCAGTGCTTTAGCCAACTCCAAAAGCTTCAGACTCCCAAATTCATCTAATATAGGGGGGGGGGGAGAGAGAGAGAGAGAGTTTCTAGTGGGTATTTAATCCCAGAAATCCAATTGGATCTAGTAAAGTAGGTGTCATCTGGGGATTTTAAGTTATATGATTGGGATATTGTTCTTTTTTATATTAGCACGGCATTATAAGCGTTGTTATTGAACTATTGATGATGATAGCTAATTTTATGGTTCCTGTTGCTTGGCTAGTAACATAATGCATATCTAGCTAATTTTATATTGCAACTTGACAACTCGGAACAACTTATTAATCAGTACTGTCTCAGTCATCTTCATCATCCTATCCCCATGTCATATATTGATGTCATTGAGCTTGCATAGAATAGTCACACTGAGTTGTAAATTACAATGACTGAAAAACTTAATAAATTGGTGATCTATCTTCCATCGAGAATCGTTTACTACTTGCAATATTCAATTAAGATTTAGATTGGGGCTTAAGAAAGTTTATAATTCATTGAAAGACCAAACAGTTGAGCCTTGAGCAAACTTGCTAAGAAAGACGGGGGGAACAAAAAAGAATGAGGAAGAAAACCCACCTGGCAATGTTTAAGGCTGTCCCTGTCTTAATGCGGCACAGACGAAAAATTGAAGAGTATTTTCTATGATCATTATATCTTTCGAGTTTTGGTTGCCTTTTCTTGGTTTTGTCCTGTCTAATTGTTTCAGGAGGAGATATGATATGCCGCTAAATGTCTCTCAGAATGGAACAGGACAAGTGCTTGTCATTAATTAAGATTCTTCTACGTGCACAAAACTTCATGCGTATATTTTCAAGTCTATGCTGTCTAGGATTTTGACTTTCAATAGCTTAGCACATCTTCGTCACCCGTTTAGTACCTGTAATAGGGAGGGAGGGAGAGAGAGAGAGAGAGAGAGAGAGAGAGAGAGAGAGAGGCCTTTGCAATGACAAGAAAATTATGGAACTCGGAAAGATTGAAAGAGGTTGCTGTGGGGGAAAGATGGCACAGACAGATAGTATAAATGAAGCACCAGATGCCATCATTCCTACGACAGGGACCTCTCTAGTCGGTCAGTGAAAATGGATGTCAATTTTACGGCAACGGGTAACACATTTTATAGTAAGCTGAATCCAGCAGGATCAGCCAATGATCGTTTAGAAGAAGAAGAAGACAGAAGACTTAAAGAAAGACAGAGAATAATAAATCCCATGGAATTAACAATAACATGGAAGAAAGGCAAAGAAATGTGATGTATGCAGGTAAGTAAGAAGAGAAGGGTATGTGATGTGGTCGTGGTGGCTAAGAAATTGAAGGGTTTCTTGTCACAGGAGGATGGCGCCTTTCTTGCTAGCAAGTAGCTTTACACCCGTCACCCACTGCATAAGGTGCCATCGCTCCTGCGACAAGCAACCCCCAACCTCTCTTTCTCATCTCTTTCAACCTTGCATGTTACTTGCTCAGGAGAGCTCACGTATTTATAGGCGGCCATCCTTTCTGAAACGAAAATAATAAAAAATTTACCCATATAAACATTAAAATTGTCATTCTTAGTGTGAAGATAATATTTAATTTGTGGTTTAGAAAAATTCATTGCAATGAGATATTTTCTCATAAGTCTCTCTCTCTCTCTCTCTCTCTCACATGAGAGTGAAAAAGGGATTTTGGTTCAAACTTTGCCGCCCATGTGAGTAAGTCTCCTCAACACCCCCCCACCCCACAAAAAAAAAAAAAAATTTCTGACAACACTCCCTCCTAAGTTACCCTTCTTTTTAATTTTTCTTTGATTATAATTTACCTAGTTGCTTTCCTAGAAACATGTCATCAGGCATTCTAGAATGGGGAAGAGAGGGAGGGAGAGAGAGAGAGAGAGAATGGGAATTTTCCACAAACTTACTACTACTTTTCCAATTGACTTGACCAAGGCTACAGAAATGGTTTGATTGGCTCAGATTTATTCAAGATTATTAAGAATATCGATCTAATGTGGAAAATATAAATGTGGGTGGTGTTAGGTTTGCTCCCATCATTAATTATAAAATTCATTTTTTTTTCCTGAAAATTCAGATTTGAATCCTCATCTTAATAATTTCACCAAAAAAATTATAAATCTTCTAAATTATAAAATTCAAGAAAAATCAAATTATTCATAAATATTTCTTCCACAGCATTCATCTTAATACACTGGCTTTTCAGGTTTTTGTTTATTTAAAATTTTATTTCTTACATAAGAATAAGAAATTTTAATTATGAAGCTGTCCGTACAGAAAAATCCACAGGAGGTTGTCTTGAATAATTGTTTATTGTTTCTTTTTGGATCATGACCGGAGCACCTCCACATTTCCCACATAATTTCACTACGTCCTAGATTGTGACCTTTTTATTTTTATTTTTAATTATTTTATGTTTGGGATATTTGGAAAATCAAAATCTAGAAAATTATGATGTGCCCCCAATTATTATTAATTGAAGCTTTATGCATCATTATTCCACCAATTCATATTGAATTGAAGGTCTAAGAGGATTAAATATCACACAAAATTACGATAATTAAAGAATATGTTGAGATTAATTTTGAATTAGAAATCGATCAGTAATATTATTTTAAAATTTTTTATTAATTAAATTAATAGGAAATTACTCATCAAAGGTTTAAAAAAAAAATTGCTTCAAGTTCAAAAAAAAAAAAAAAAAAAAATTGAGAACAAAATGTCCTTCTCAAAGACCACTTGGGTTTTGACCAAAATTGAAGTAAAGGGTTTTAATACCATGACTTTTCTAAATTAAAAAAAAAAATAGCAACCCAATAATTTCATTGATTGAAGAAGAGCATTTCTTAATCAAAATCAAAGAAGATTCTTCCATCCTTTCTTGCTGGAACCTTCCATGAAAGCGGGTCTCTTTTAAAAAATAATAATAATAATAATAATAGTTGCATATACGGTTAAAATGACAAGGTAATGAGAAGTTTCATCATTCATTTTTTTTTTTTTTTATGTTATAACTAAAATTTATTGTGAATTGTCAACCAGCTATTTTTTTTGCCAACTGGATGCTTTACGACCGTTCAGTATTTGAAATTTTTTTTTGATTAATCTAAATCGATTCGTTTAAATTTTATCTTTGAAAGATATGGATCTCCTAATATAATTATTCTATATCTAAGTTATGAACTGAACTCATAATCTTAGTTAAAGGATCAAATGATTTACCCACTTAACTGATCTCAAATAACTATTTTAATGGATAATTGTTTTAATATTTCAACAAAACATATCATAGTCCCCACCCCCCCCCCCCAAAAAAAAAAAAAAGAGTAATTGTGTGGTGTTGTGGTTTTTCTTTCCTTTTAAAGGAGAAGGTATTGAGTCTTCGTAGGCTTATGCTTGGACTACCAATTCTGAGTATTGGGTTGCTAAAGATTCCAAACCAGTGTAAGCCACTTGACACTTAATATGAATACTACATGGGATGGGACTCAAAAAGAGTTTCTTTGAAATTTCTCCCTTTTTTTTCCTATGACCAAGAGAAGTTGTTCTTTTAGTCCACTCCAAATAAGATGTTGTAGGACTTTGTTCCCACCCACGTAAGACGAAACATCTGGGTACTTCACATCACATGCACTAGAATTTATACAATTTTGTCCCCTTTTTTTTGTTTCTTATTATTAAAAATAGTTTATTATTTCTTATTATTCACTCGTAGTTATTTTTGCCTAATGTCATCTTGTATTTTATATGATTTTTTTTTCTTATACAACTGTATTTCTTACTCATTAATTTTTTTTCTTTACTTCCATGATTTTGTTTTCTTTAAAGTATTTTATTTTTTGAAAATATATATATGTTTTTTACTTTTAATGAGACAGTAGATTTTGATAGTTATAATTGTACACTATCTTTTCATAATAAAAATGATTGTATTTTCTATAAGATGATTTTGATCGTGATATAAAAATTACTTTTGATCCAGCATAAAAAATTAAAGAAATTTCACAGCATCTCTAAGTACTCTTCCTTCGGTCTGCTAGGTGTTTCCGTTTTTCAAATGCCCGGGATCGAACCCAGTGGACAACGCAGTTTATATGATATTTATTATTATTTTCTTTTGAAAAGAAAAAAAATAAGTGGCTAGAGATGGAAGAACCCTCTCACATACAAAGCAAGCGCTCTATCATTTGAACTACATCCCCAATCTCACCATTTGACTTATATTTGACTTTGTATACCTATTTACATCCAATTGCCACTTTTCCTGGAGGTAAAGTTACAATTCGCCATGTATGATTATCTTCCAAAGCTGGTATTTTTGTTTTTATAGTTTCTATCCATCTATTGTCTTTAACTGCCGCATGGTAAGTTTATGGTTCAATGATGTTTGAGATTGATGCAAGATATACTTGTGTATGGGATGGCAAATGGCTATATAAAATATGGTTAGCAATAGAATTTGGATCAGATGCTGTATTGATGTCAGGGATATGATATTGCACATATAGTCTTTTGTCCAGATAAGAGGTTTAATGCTTCGTGCAGACTTTCTGGAAGGAACAACTGCTGTAGGAATCTAAGAATCAGATGAAAGGATATTTGAAATAGATATAGAGACAACATCTGAATGACTAACTGAATCAATGTTATTTGATGGCTGATTTTAAGATGAGATGTGCAGGAAATCTAAATCTGACATTGAATTTTCTGTGACTAGAAATATGGGTGGATCCTTATCTTGGAGTGTAAAGGGAAATATATTTTCATGAAAAACTACATCCCTATTGACAAATGATGATTTAGAAACTAGACTTAAAAGCTTATATCCCTTTTGTGTTTCTAAATATCCTAGAAAGACACAGGGTACAACTCTTGGTGCAAATTTATCCTGAATATTTAGTATGGTTGCATAGCACAAGCACCTAAAAACTCTCAAATGAGAAAGATTAGGAGTCTTATGATACAATATCTCATATGGTGTTTTTCCATTGTGAACCACAGAAGGAAGTCTATTGACTAGGTAAGTTGCTGTCAAGACACAATCACCCTAAAAACTAACTGCTATATTTGACTGAAATTTCAGGGATCTAGCAATCTCAAGTAGGTGTCTATGTTTTCTCTCAGCTATGCTATTTTGCTGTGGAGTGTATGTGCATGTACTTTGATGAATGATTCCAAGTTCACTGAACAGAGAATGACATTCAGTGTTAAAGAATTCAGTACCATTATCTGATCGTATGGTCTGAATTTGTTTTCCAAATTGTGTTTTAACTAGAGCAATGTATTGCTTAAGAGAAATGACTGCATCACTTTTAAATTTAAGTAGGAATGTCCAAGTAATACGAATATAATCATCTACTATGGTCAAGAAATATTTATTACCATTATGAGTTGCTATGTGATAAGGTCCCCATAGATCAATATGAACAAGGGAAAAGGGGTGAGAGGCATGAGAAGTACTAATAGGAAATGACAATCGAGTTTGTTTTGCAATTGGACAAATAGGACATTGAGAAATATGAGATTTGTTAAATGCATGATCTTTTATTGAAGGAATCTGATTCAACTTGACATAAGATACATGTCCCAAATGTTTATGCCAAAGATCAGACAAATCATATAGTTGTATGTTCATACAGGAAGAAAATATGGAGTTTCTTGCAGTGTCCTTTACCTCAATATATAGATATAGACCATCGTGTGCTTTACCAATCCTTTTCATCTTCCCATTTGAGAGGTTCTGGATGATACAGAAATCAGGAAAAAATTGACAGAACAATGCCAATCTTTGGTCAGTTTTGAAATTGAAATGAGATTGAATCGAAACTCAGGGACATAAAGGACATCATTTAGAGTTTGATTTGATGATAATGTATGAGTTCCAATATGAGTTGCTTTAGTAAAGGTCCCATTAGGCAATTTAATGAAATTAGAGTTAGAAGCATATGAGGTATATGAATCAAGGTACTTCAGATCAGAAATCATGTGGCAAGTTGCACCTATATCCAAGATCCATGTGATATCAGAAGCAGATAAGGATTTTAAAGCCATACCTACCATATTTGCTAGTGGTTTTGCCATTGAGTCTTTATTGAGTAACTCAAGAATTTGCTGGTATTGAGATTGAGTAAACATTGGAGCTTGTGGCGAAGTTTCTTCATTATTAGTTGCTGCAATAACATTTGCAACAGTTGAAGCCGAACCTTTAAAATCTTTCTTCTTGGTGAATTTGAAGTCTAGTGGAAAGCCAATCAATCGATAACAATTTTCCCTTTTGTGTCCCTTCTTATAGCAATTTGAAGTCTAGTGAAAAATATTAGTAACTACTTTGTAACTGCCTAACTTTTCTATTGAGCTACTAATCTATCTAAGTGCTGAATTATGAAACTAACAAACTTGCTACTTGCTAAATTTAGCTGATCAACTATTTCTCAAACTAACTTCCTTCTTCGGTAGTTAAACTGACTTTTCTTCCCAAAGACTTATTTCTCAACATGATTCCCTTAAGTAGGGAAATTTAAGGAACAATTTTCAAATTATTTTACCCTTTCTGGGCTTTCCTGGGCCATTTCAGCTCGTTACTCTTTCGGACTGGCTCCAACAGTTGGCTTCGCAGGATTTCCTCTCTCTCTCTCTCTCTCTATCATCGGCTCAAACATAAGTCTTTTCTACAAGGTTTTGTTTTTCCTTTTTTTTTTTAAAATTTTTTTTTTCCCTGCGGAGTCAAGGGTGGCCATTGTTGGTTGCTACCTTGGGCATTATTATAGACGTTATTCAGTTTTATCTATAGTTACAACTCTTATATAGACTCATCAAATTGTTAAATTAATAATTAGAAAAATTTTCAAAATTCGTATATTTTAGAGCTAGTTTTATAAGTTATGATAATTTTTTTTGTTGTTCACTTTTTGTGATTTATGAATAAAATAAAATAAGTATAAACTAAACTTATAAAATAATTTAAAATTTAAATATATTATAAACTCCTTAACTTATAAACTATATTTTGAGTTTATGAACTTTTATATCTTATTTCCAAAATAAGTTGTTAAGATATTTAAATAAAATAAAATCAAGCAATTTATAAAATATTTTACAAACTTTATAAGTTATTATTGTATTTGGTAACAATAGATTCTTAAAAAACTCTTTTTAATAATAAAATGAATAAACAAAATATGGTACCATTTATATTATGTAAATAGTTATTTATTTATATAAAAAAGAATAAAGGTGAGATAATGAAATACTAACAAAAATAAATAATTAATTTATAAATCAAAATAAAATAATTTATAAGCTGTAAAAAAATTGGCGTGAATATATTTTTTCTTAAATAGCTTTTAAGTTCTAAATATCTTATTTTTATGGTTTATAAATTTATTAAAAAATTATAAATTTATAAGTTTTCAAATATCTTATAAGATATTTTGAAAAGTTTATAAAATAATTAAAACACCCACTTAATCACCATATGTAGTGTTTTACTTTCCTGTAAAATTAAATCCACTCTATGCCACAAGTGATTTGTGTTGTTTCTTTTCTTGTAGCATTCAAGCTTAGAAACAAGTGCATATTGTTCCACTCATAAAGCTGTCCACACGCCTCACCAACCATTTGGACGAATAGTATTGGTTTCTTAACCAAACTCCCTTAACCAACGTCTCAGACTCGATTGAGAGGGTAGTGCGATTGGGAGGGTAGCTCGGGGTTATTTAAATTTCAAACCGAATTAATTAGAATATGACTGTAATAAAGATGGCAAATTTTAAGGTCTTGGTTTGAATAGTCTTGGTTTCTTACCCTGACCTGGGGTGAGGTCCCATATTCCTTCTGCCCGTTGTATTTGGGGCATATAGTCCTTCAAAAGGAACAAGAGAAGATATTGATATGACCCTTTTATGTAATACCCTTAGTTTCAGATTCTAGTCTCTCAGCAAAAGGGACCTGTTATATGTTGGAAACAAAAAAAGAAACAAAACCCAGTAGGCAAAAAGATTGAATTACTAATAAACGAACCATTTAACAACAACAAATCTTCTGCCAGACTTACTTGACATAGGGAAGTAATGAAACAAAACATCTAAGAATGATGGCATAGAATGAAACTTAACAGAGTGACTGACAGACCAAACAGAAAAACCATGACAATGAAGCGCTTAATCCTCAGCTGGAAGACTAGTTCTTCTTATGCTACTTCCGGACGACGAATTGTCTCTTTCTTGGCCTTGGTGGGGGTCTTCCTATTCTTGGTTGCTGCAGATTTCTTAGAAGCCTTTAGAGCCTTGATTAGGCTTTGCAGGCAGGAATCAGCATCGGCCGTAGAGGCCTGGGGCATCAAGATTTCAGCAACATCTGCAGGGCTCATGTTGGTCTCTTCTAAGAGTCTTTCAATTCTTCCAAACAACCCATGTGACTCAATGTCCAAATAATTTTTGGCAAGCACTTTGAATGCTCCAAACTTGCAATGGGACATCTCTATATGCTTGTCCATCCTTCCTCTTCGAATCAAAGCAGGATCGAGTTTTTCCAAATGGTTGGTTGTAAATATGATGATCCTCTCTCCCCCAATTGCGGACCATAATCCATCTATGAAATTCAAAAGCCCTGAAAGTGTTACCTTGCTAGCTTTACAGCCATCTTGTCCTTTTGCCTTGTTACCAATAGGGTCTACCTCTTCTTCTCCGTAGCAATCCTTTTTCTTCGTTCTCTTGCCAGTAAGGTCTAGTGAGCAATCTATATCCTCAATGACAATGATGGACCTTCTAGTAGTCCCAATCAACAGCTTTCTAAGTTCGCTATTGTCCTTCACCGATGTTAACTCAAGATCATAGACATCATAATGCAAGAAATTTGCAATGGCAGAAATCATACAAGATTTACCCGTTCCGGGAGGACCATAGAGGAGATACCCGCGTTTCCAAGCCTTACCAATCTTCTCATAGTACTCTTTGCGTTTGCTGAATATAAGAAGATCATGGATAATCTCCTTTTTCTTTTTGGGTTCCATCGCAAGAGTCTCGAATGTTGCAGGGTGCTCAAAAGGGACATGACTCCACAAGTTGCTCTTGTAGTCATACCAATTGTCACTTGGATTGTTTGTAAACAACCTCTGTTGACGGTTGCTGATCATGATTGCCTTCCCTTCATCCATCACCCGTTTGAAATATTTTCCTAGGATGAGTTCTCTGTGACGATTATGGAAGCTGAGTTGGAAATATTTCTTCTCATCTCTTGAGGGGTAGATAGAAATATTTTGAGATCTAGGGTAGTCTTTTTTCGATGTCCAAACAACCTTGACACCATTGAAGACATCCCCAACTGCTTCACACTCATCAATGGTGAAAGCAAGAAATTTGCTTTTCTTGACAATTTCGCCTTTTAATCTCTTTGCCTTTTCGCTTGATAGAGAACCCAGATATGCTTCTATGGCAACATAGGCTTCGCTGCGCCTGTTTCTTCCATGCTCAAACTCTTGGAATGTGACTTTGATGTATGGATCGAAGAATTTCATGATTTTATCTACTAATTTTACGATCAGGTTTTGGAGACAATAAGGAAATAACTGTTTGATGGTTGTGAAGATGATCATCAAACTGACGATTCGAGAACCGATCTCCGCCCATGACATGAATGACATTTTCATCATCGATGCCATTCGTCTTCTTCTTTCTTGATTATCTTGAATCTTTGAGAGAAATTTGAGTTGCTAGACCAGAAGAGATGAATAACAAAAAGAAAATATATTGGCCGAGTGAGTTATGAGTCAAGTCGTTATAGCAGCAGCAACTTTGTGTCTGATGTTTTGAAAATGTGGGATGGTCTTTTTATTTTTATTTATATATATATTTTTTTGGGTGGGGGCGTAGGCGGAGATAACCACAAAATGTATTTTATTTTATTTTAAGCATCTTATATTTTTTATTTTAAATTTTAGAATTAAGGTTTAAATTATTATTTTGTTGTATATGTTTTGCCGGAATACCCGGAATAATTTCCATAGCTAGCAAGGGCTTTGTTATGTTGATGGGTTTACCTGCCTGGAAAACATAGGGTCATCCCTCTTCATGGCTTAAGGGTTCCCCTGCCCTCTCTCTCTCTCTCTCTCTCTCGCGGTGGAACTAGGACTGCACTGGAGGCACAGAAGGAGAAATGGACAGATGGCAGGTACGAAACCGGAAAGGGGAATGGACCGGCCTCGTCAGACTTGAGAGGCAAGGTCTCACCAATTGGGGTACTTTTATTCTTGGGTCAAACTGGAAGGAAAAACTTATAAAGTTATTTTGTTGGAATTTAATATAAATCTTATATTTGTATTGTTTTATCAATTTACTACTTATTTTTATTTTTTAGTTTTTTGGTTGCATCAAAATTTGAACATAAGCTCCGCCATTGTCGGTTCCAAGCACATATAAAAAAGTAGGGTTGCGATAAACTAACAGTCAGTATAAGAATTTTTATCAAGTAAAATAGAGACAAATAAGTATTATCTTACTTTTACAATTAAATTTATTTTTTGTATTATTGTTTTTGATATTATTGACTTTTAATATTTTTTATTTTTCTTTAATTAAAATTTTGGTAGAATTTAGTTTATTGTTAATCTAGTTTATTTTATTGTCCTTTTTAGTCGACGTAAAAATCTCTTATTAAAATACAAAAATGAGAGACAATTAAAATAGGATTCGTTTAGATACTTGGAATGTAGGATCCTTAACTGGCAAATTAGGAAGATATGAGAGGTAATGAATAGAAGAAAAATTAAAATTATGTGCCTACAAAGAACTAAGTGAATAGAGGAGAAAACTAGAATAATTGAACCATATAAGTATAAACTTTGGTATACAGGTAGGGATAGAACAAGAAATGATATAGGAATAATTGTTCATAAAGACCTGCTTGAGAATATAGTAGAAATAAAAAGAAAGGGAGATAGAATGTTACTTGTCAAGATGGTTAATGAAAAAAATATAATTAATATAGTCAGTGTATATGCACTCCAAATAGGTATAGATGTAATTAGTGAAAAATAATTTTGAAAAAATTTGGACGAATTTATACAGATTATACCTAGTACAGAGAAATTATTTATTGGAGGAGATCTTAATAGACATGTATGGGAGAATAACGACTGATTTGAAACTGTGCATGAAAACTTTGGTTTTGGTAGTAGAAATGAGACGGGAGAAACCATTTTAGAGTTTGCTAATGCATTTGATATGATACTTATAAATACTTTTTTCAAGAAAAAAGAGTCATACGTAGTTACATATAGAAGTGTGTTGAATGCAAGTCAAATAAATTTCTTTCTCACTAGAAAGAGCGACAAAATGACTTATAATGATTGTAAAGTTATATTGGGAGAGAATGTAACAACTCAACATAGGCTTTTAGTTGTTGATGTGCGTATACCTAAAAGATAAAAGAAATATCATCTATTGATAGACTCAAGAATTAAGTGGTGAAAATTGAAAGAAAAAGAAATAACAATTTTTAGAGAAAAATTAATAGAGAAATCAACTTGGTGAGCCAATGAGGATTCAGAAACTATGTGGGTAAAAATATCTAATAATATTAAAAATATAGGTAGGAAGGTTCTTGGTATATCTAGAGGGCAGGCACCAATAGATAAGGAGTCATGGTGGTGGAATGAGGAAATTCAAATCGGTATACGAACAAAACGAGAGTGTTATAGAAATCTTAAAAATATGAAAAATAACAAAACATTTGAATTATATAAAAATGCGAAGAAAAATGTGAAAAAGAGTATTCAAGAATCAAAAAATAGGGTGTATAATAAATTTATAAAAAATTAGAAACCAAAGATGGAGAGAAAGAAATTTACAAAATCGCCAAATTAAGAGAGAGGAAGGAAAAAGATCTCAATAGTGTTAAGCGTATCAAAAGTGTGACTAATAATATACTTGTGAGGGATGAGGATATAAAAAAGCATTAGAAAGATTATTTTGATAATCTGTACAACGTGGAGGGTACAAAAACTATTAACAATATCACGATACATATAGAGGAGATTAATAAAGATTTCAGACATAAGATTTGTTCTCATGAAGTAGAGAAAGCTTTAAAAAAAATGAAGAATAATAAAGTCTTAGAATTCGATAACATCGCAATTGAGATATGGAAATGTTTGGGGCAGGTCGTGATAGCAATGTTAACAGACTTTTTTAACAAAATTTGGCAAACCAAAAAAATGCCTAAAGCGTGGAGGGAAAGTACACTTGTACCATTATATAAGAATAAAGAGGATATATAATACTGTTATAATTATAGATGAATTAAACTTATGAGTCATACTATGAAATTATGGGAAAGAATGATTGAACATCGACTAAGACTGGAGATAAGCGTGTTTCAGAATCAATTTGGATTTATGACAAGAAAATCCACTACTGAAACAATCCACTTACTAATAAATCTTATAGAGATATTTAGGATACAGAAAAAAAACTTATATATGGTTTTCATCGATCTAGAAAAAGCATATAATAGGGTGCTAAGAGATATATTGTAGTAGACGTTGATGAAAAAAGGGATTTCCATCAAATACATCAATTTTATTAAAGATATGTATGATGGAGTTGTTACCAATGTAAGAACTTACGAGGGGGTAAGTGATAGCTTTTCAAAAAATATTGGACTCCACCAGAGATCGACATTAAGTCCAATTCTGTTTGCAATAGTGATAAATGAAATCACAAAGAATATTCAAAATGAAATATCACGGTGTATGGTCATTGCAGATGATATAATGTTGATAAATGAAATTAGAGAGGGTATTAGTACTAAATTAGAGTTATGGAGGGATGTACTAGAGTCCAGAGGGTTTAGATCGAGCAGATCTAAAATAGAGTATATGAAATGCACATTCAGTGATAGCTATCAGAACAATGAAAAAACAATTAGATTGGGAGATCATGATATAATAAAAAGTGAACATTTTAGATATGTTGGGTCCATTATCTAACATGACGACAATATAGATAGAGATATAAATCATAAGATCCAAGCGAATTGGATGAGATGGAGAAGAGCATTTGGAATTCTTTACGATTACATGATACCACTCTTTCTGAAAGGAAAGTTTTATAGAATGACTGTAAGACTTGCATTACTATATTACACCGAATGTTGGGCTATTAAATAAAAAAAAGAGTAGAAAATGGCTGTAGCTGAAATGAGAATGTTAAGATAGATGTATGGTAAAACTAGGAAATATAGGATTAAAAATAAACTGATACGTAGTAAATTAGGAGTCATCTCAATTGTGAATAAGATGTAAGAGTATTGCTTGAGATGGTTTGATCGGGTGCAAAGAAGACCTGTAGATGCACTGGTTAGAAAAATTGAAAGTTTAAATATATGAGATCCAATAAAACGATGAGGTAAACCATTAAAAATCTGGATGCAATGTATTCGTAAAAATATGATAGATAAGAGATTAACTGAAGAGATGATCTCAGACAGGAACGAATGACATAAGAGAATTAGAGAAAATTAAATCATTACTTTTTGTATTATATATATATTTGAATAGCATGAGAGCGTTTTTTTTTTTTTTTTAATCATCTTATATTTGTCTGTCAAACGGCTAACCCCAAATTTTGAGATTAAAGTTCAGGTTGTTGCTGTTGTTGTTATTGTACCAAAATTTAAACATAAAATTATTCGGTTGGGAGAAAAGGTTGTCATAACCATTCCCTTGCGGACCTGGGACCTATTTATTTTTATTTCAAATAATATTGTTTTGTAAGTTGTTATTTCTTGGGCCAGTTCAGCACGTTACATTTTTGGACTGGGTCCAATTGTGGGCTTCACATGGATTTCCTATGTGGTCTCGACCTGTTCATTTTTGGGCTCAAACATGAGCCTTCTCTAGATTTTTTTTTTAAAATTTAATTTAATTCAATTTTGTTATTACCTTTTAAAACCGATTAAAATCGATAAAATCATTTAATTGTTTAAATTGGTTCAAAGAAATATATAAATTTTATTTTATTTTAAAACATATAATATACAAATTATATATATAATATCAGAGTAATATAAATGAGTCGGTAAGTTGATCAAGTTGTTTATTGGTTCAATTTTAAAAACATTGGGGTAGGGTACCATTGCAGGTTGCTATATTAGGCATTATAAAAAAGGTGTTTACCTCCCATAAATTATTAGGTTTTACCTTCTCATCAATGTGGTAAAGAAATGATAAAATTTTCAATAATCTGTAAGTTTAAGAGATTTTTTTAATTAAGATAATAAATTTGTTATTTTTATTATTTCTGGCATCAAATTTCTTGAATACTTGTAATATCAGGATGGTATATTTAGTCACCATATGTAGAATTTTACATTTACATAACATAAAATTCACTTGTGCCACAAGTGATTTGTCTCATTTTAGTGGCATTGAAGCTTAGAAAGAAGTCTGTACTAAGTTCCACTGATAAAGATGTGCACATGCCTCCTTATGTTTCAGATTCTAGTCTCAGCAGAAGGGCCTGTTCTATGTTGGAAATAGAAAAGCAAGAAAAACCTGTAGGTGAAAAGAAGAATTCATTTCTAACAAAGAAAGCATTTAACGAGAATTCTGCAGCCATACATTTGACATAGGGAATGAAACAGAGCATACTAGGACAAATAACATAGAATGAAACTAAACAAAAGATTAAAAGACAGCACAAACAGAAAAACTATAACAATGAAGCTCTTATTCCTCAGTTGGGAGACTAGTTTTCTTTCTTTATGCTACTTCGGTGACCACCCATTGTCTCTTTCTTGGCCTTGGGGCTGGTCTTCCTATTCTCGGTTGCTGCAGATTTCTTAGCAGCCTCTAGAGCATTGATTAGGCTTTGCAGGCAGGAATCAGCATCGGCTGTAAAGACCTTGAGCGTCAAGATTTCAGAAACATCTGCAGGGCTCATGTTGGTCTCTTCCAAGAGCTTTCCAATTCTTCCAAACAAATCATGTGATTCAATGTCCAAATAATTCTTGGCAAGCACTTTGAATGCTCCAAACTTGCAATAGGACATCTCTATATGCTTGTCCATCCTTCCTCTTCGAATCAAAGCAGGATCGAGTTTCTCCAAATGGTTGGTTGTAAATATGATGATTCTCTCTCCCCCGATAGCAGACCATAATCCATCTATGAAATTCAAAAGCCCTGAAAGTGTTACCTTGCTTGCGTTACTGCCATCTTCTCCTTTTGCCTTGTTACCAATAGGGTCTACCTCTTCTTCATTGTAGCAATCCCGTTTCTTCTTTCTCTTGCCAGTAAGGTCTAGTGAGCAATCTATATCCTCAATAACAATGATGGACTTGCTAGTAGTCCCAATCAACAGCTTTCTAAGTTCGCTATTGTCCTTGACCGATGTCAACTCAAGATCATAGACATCGTAATGCAAGAGATTTGCAATGGCAGAAATCATACTGGACTTACCCGTTCCAGGAGGACCATAGAGGAGATACCCGCGTTTCCAAGCCTTACCGATCTTCTCATAGTACTCTTTGCGTTGGCTGAATGCGAGAAGATCATTCATAATCTCCTCTTTCTCTTTGGGTTCCATCGCAAGAGTCTCGAATGTTGCAGGGTGCTCAAAAGGGACATGACTCCACAAGTTGCTCTTGTAGTCATACCAATTGTTACTTGGATTGTTGGTGAAGAGCCTCTGTTGCCTCTTCCTGATCCCGATCGCCTTCCCTTCATCCATCACATGTTTGACATATTTTCCCAGGATGAGTTCTCTGTGACGTTTATGGAAGCTGAGTTGAAAAGACCTCTTCTTCTCATCTACTGAAGGATAAATACTAATATTTTGATTTCTGGGGGAATCTTGTTTCGAAGTCCAAACAACCTTGACACCATTGAAGACATCTGCAACCTTTTCATTCTCATCAATTGCGAAAGCAAGGGACTTGCTTTTCTTCACAATTTCACCTCTTAGCCTCTTCGCCTTCCCGGTTGACAGAGAAGCCAGATAGGTTTCTATGGAAACATAGGCTTCACTGCGCTTCCATCTTCCATGGACGTACTCTTGGAATGTGACTTCAATATAAGGATTGCAGAACTTCATGATTTTGTCTCCCAACTTTTCAATTAGGTTTTGGAGACAATCAGGAAAGAACTGTTTGATGGTCGCGCAGATGATCATCAAACTGGCCATTCGAGAACCAAACTCCGCCCATGACATGTTCATCATTGATTCCATTCTTCTTCTTCTTCTTTCTTGATTTTCTTGAGTCTTTAAGAGAAATATGAGTTGAAAGAAGAGATGAATTACAAAAAGAAAATATTTTGCTGTGAGAGAGAGAGTTGAAACTTGAATCGTAGGACTGTCCTTTTATTTACAGAGAATCATAGAAGAGAAAAGGGAAGTTGCTAAAAAAAAATAGCTTTGGCAACTCTTGGGAAACGCACCGTTTCTAAAAATTAATTGACCAACAGAGCTTCTAATTTCTCTTCAAATTTTGGTTTCTAAATCTCTGTTTCTATTTTTGGGTCTTGTTAAACTATTTCCTCTTTTTTTTTCCCCTTTTTTCCTCTCTTCAAATTTCTTTTCTCGCTTTTGTTTTGGCAACTAGGGTTCCATTCCATGCATAGGCTACCTGTCTAATTAGTGCTTAAACTTTGTTTTCTTAATGCTAATTACATTCAGCATGCTCCAGTATTAAAGATCTTGAGAATAAACTCAAAACTAGCAAAAAAAAAAAAAAAAAAAAATTAACAACACAACACCGACAATCAAATAAAAAATATAAGCTAACGTTTAAAAAAGTAATATTTTTTTTTATTTTCACCGACAGATATTTGAGATTTACTTGATTAATGTAGTTTGAATATTATAAAGTTCATTAATGGGTTGACTCTCTCAAATCTTTTTTCTCTATTTTCAAAATTCGAACTCGAAATCTCTGATTAAGAAAATAGAATATTTGATCACTCAACTCAAAAGAGTTTGATTAGTGAAAAAAAATTACAGAAATTTAATTTAGACTCTTTCATCAAATGCTCTACATAAATTCTTTTCCTTTTAACAAAAAATATTTTCTTATTTAAAATAAGCAAGCAAATAGATATTTCTAACCATCACCATTAGTGAAGGTAAGAAAACTCGTGATATTAGGTAACAGTTCTCATAATTTATAATAAAATTGAATTTAAAGTTAGTGCTAACAAAAATACTTTGTTAGAAAGAAACCATTAAACAAACCTACTACTCGAAGGATCTTTTCCGCTGGTGTGAGATACTTTGGATCGGTTTCATTTTTCAGTACCTTTCTTTCCCATTTTTCGGGATAAAAGTATTATTTCAATTTATTTTAACCTAGTGGGTGATTACTTCCTGGCTTTTTTTTTTTTTGGGTGCAGGGAGCGAAGAACAAAGAAAAAACAAGCACAAGGCAAAACGCAGTGCAACAAAGCAGAGACTGAAAGACCGAAGCTCAGTCACCCCTTAGAGGGACTGCCAGGCCGGAGGCTTGTCTTCTTCTCTTTCTAGCCCAAGAGGCTCCCTCCGCATCAAGCCTCAAAAGAGTTTCCACCTGAGGAGGAGGACGGCAGGATTCGACGAGGCCAGGATGGACTCCTCTCCCAAGCTCCACCAATTTATCCGCACACCTATTGGACTCTCTGTACACATGCATGATATCCTAATGCCCAGCTCTCTCATGAGCTCCTTGCAGTCCAGAACAAGGTTTTTCCTTGGATGATTGACACCAACACCCCTGCAGAGACCACATTAAAGGAGTCACACTCAACATCTAGCTCCCTAAAATCCCGATCATTGGCTATCCTCAGCCCCTCTCTCAAGCCCAAAGTTCTGCCAAATCACCTCCCGAAGAACCTACAATTGCCCAGAAACCACGAATCCAATCCACTCTGCTGTTTCTAAAGAGCCCACCTGCACTAGCATTACCACCCTCTAGTGGGGCTCCGCCATCAACATTGAGCTTAATTCTACCCTCGGGAGGTTTCATTCAGGCAATGGAAACCTGCAGTAGCACGAAAACCCCATTTTCTGTTTTTTGATTTGGACCTAAGCGTGGCCCAATTAAGCCCAGCCCATTCACTAAGTGGGCTTAGAGATGTGCAGCTGTCCGTATTGGGCACTCTTTGCGCTTTTCCACTTTTCTCCTCGTAATCTTACCCAAAAAAAAAAAAAAAAACTCTTCTCCTCATAACACTTCTTTGGCATTTTTTTTTTAAAGGAAAAAAAAAATTCCCTTTTCCTAAGGAGTGCTTTATCAGCACTTCGGGTTTTTTAAAAAATAAAATAAAAAAAGAAAAAGAAAAAACGGGGGAGGGATGTTTGGCTGTGGGTTCTATATAACTTCCTCGGGCTTAAAAACACCGGTAGTATTTGAAAAATTAAAATTAAGTTTAATTATAATCAAACAAAGTTTTTATCATAATAATAATAATTTATTTTAAAGTTTTTCATGCCTTTGGGTCAGTTTGGAAATCTAATGGATGCTGAGGTTTAATTAGAAAGATACGACAATTAATTCGAGGATTCTTACACTAGGACTTGTTTCATCTTTATCTTGTGTGAAGATAGAACAATTAATTTAAAAAAAAAATGATTAGCGAGCTGTTTTTGTGGAAGTACAAGGTTGCCAAACATTAACGTAATGGCCACCTTTTTTTATTTTTGATATTTCTATCCGGTATCTAGAGTTTTACTCGATAAATCTAGATCAATCTATGTCAGGCCCATTTAGAAGATGAGATCTCTCAAGGATATTTTTTCTATTTCCATGAAGGCTCGAATCTGAGCATATAGACCAACACCATTTGATGTAATGCTACCCTTCCTCTGTCATATGATGTTCATTCGATTTTCCATGCACTTTCATTTTCCGCAGTTAGTGTTTTTTTTTTTTTTTTTTTTTTTCTATACAGGACGAACTCAAAATCTTTTATAAAAAATAAAAATGGTACCAGATAAGTTAGAGTTAACTACTTATAGTCATAAGAAATAGTTTTTACCATTTTACCTGTATTGCGCAAGTAAATATATTGATTCGAATCTTTATGGATTGATAATGTTAAAAAATCAATATCTAGTTAATTTAATAATTAAATATTAATATTTTTTAAATAAAAATTTAAATTTAATTTTTATATATAATAAAAATAAATATTAAGAATTTTATATTTTAAAATTTTAATTCAATTTAAATTAAATTTAATCGAGGGATTAAACCTACTCCAACGAGCATGTAGAAATCTTAATGCAATTGGGAGATTGACGTGATAACACCAATTCAAATCAATCCAAGGGAGAGATTGGATAAAGATTGGATTGGGCCCAGCATGCTGTGCTATAAATGGGGGTTGAAGCAGGTGAGCAAACCATCATTGCTAATCATGTTGGACCCGTGATTTTAATATAAAACAAATTATATTAGGAGATTAACTTTTTAAATAGATTATTATAAGTTTTAAATAAGATTTTAAATATCGATTAATATAGTATAAAAAAAATATACTCAAATTTATTGTTATACTTTTCATTTATTTTTCATTTTTGGAGGTCATGTGGTGCTCTTCTAGAGCAAATTAGTCAAATTTGAAAATCAAAATTAAAGGGTTAAATTGCACAATCATTATTAGCCCAAAAAGGAAAAAAAAAAAAAAAAAAAAAGGAGAAATCTTGACCTTTAACTATTTTTTTATTATAATTTTCACATATGGTGAATTTTAGAGAGAGAGAGAGACTAGAGAGACTTCTAAAAACAAAAAATATATACAAATTTTTTATATTTTATATTTTATTTAATTTTTTCCATCCTTTTACCCTAAGTCCAATTTGAGATAAATATTAGTCCACCATGCAAAACACACTAAACGAATAAAAATTCAGGGGGTACTATAGTTTTTAAAATTATTACTATTTTAGCTTTTCACATATGGTGCATTATCATGAAGGGGTCTTCATTATGAGATATTTTATTAAATGTATAATTTTTAAATAAAGTTATTACTATAGTTTCACAGAATTATTAGAGGTCTAATATTAATCTTACTACTATGGCATGAGAATATTGGTGCCAACTATTAAACTATCACTAAAAAAAATTAAAAAACATTTAACAAAAACACTTATAAGAGCCTCAATATCCTAATTCACTAAAAAAAATGAAAAATCTCACTAAAAATTATGTGCTAAACAAAGGGAAAAAAATATTTGGTAGACATCACCATCACTACTCAAAAATAAATAAATAAATAAATAAATAAATAAATAAAAAAGAGACGAAAGGTGTGGCCTTGTGGCTATGTGGACCTATGTGGAGATAAGATTTAATTAAAATTAGGAAAAATTTTATTGTCTATAATTTAATTTATATGACAAAGTTTAGTTTTTATTTATAAATTTTTATTTAAAAATGTTATGTGCAATAATAAAATAAAATCGAGATAAATTGAGTTAATATTAAAGCTTCCTAAACTGGAGGAATATATGCCTTTGGACCTTTCTTGCGATCGCTTTGAAATTTCATGGGCTAAAGTAAATAACTAGTTTTCTATTTTCTTATGAAACACATCCAAATATCAATGTATGGATTTGGTGACACGGTATTAAACTCATTTATTTAAAATTTTGAATTCAAATCTTAAAAAATTAATCGAATAATTTGGATATCATTGTTCAAATTACAAAAAAAAAAAAAAAAAAAAAAGGCATATCCAAATGGTGCCTTTCTTAGTTATTCACTTCATAGATTCTTGACTTCTTGGATAAGATATTATCAATTTAATATGTGAGCCATTGGTGCACGTGATGTTAAATTAATTTTTTTTTGGTTTTTAAAGCAACAATTGAGTGACAATAATTTCTCTCTTTCGATCTCATATGAAGTTTCATTCCTATTTTAATAAAAAATATATATATCATAGGGTGGGCCCATCAGAGAAGTAAATTGGAAGTTTGCTTCTTCGGATACTTTTGGACTTTTCTTGCCAAGATGCCCACATATGACGACAATAAGGAATGCGACACCTAGGCCCAACATCATTTTTTTTTTTCCCTCAAAAGGTTTTGTAAAAAATGAAGACAATAAGCTTTCTTTGTGTCTTTTAGCACGCGAGTTGTCCTGGTTTGTGTTATATCCTTGAGCGGCAAGAAATGGAAAATAGATCTTTGGTGGGTGTCTCTCTAAGTTGCATTCAGAAAATTGAGATTTTTATGTACAGAATGTGTAAAAATTTTCTACATAAATATATTATCATATTCAAATATCAGAATATTTTAAACCCATGTGAAGGATTCCAACAGGACCCGTACGATTAAAAATGTTGAAACAGTAGATGATTTTGATAATCTGGTGCATACTTAGGTTTAATAAGAAAATTTTCTTGGATCTTGGGCTTGGGGTTGTATTCGTGAGTCTATTTTCTATATAGATAAAAACAATTTATTAAAAAAAAAAAAAGATGATTATTGACTTGCTTGTGGACAGACAAATCTGCACACAGATTATGCAATATTCATCCAGCAGATTGTTCGTCTGCAATACAGGTACCTTGTACTAACAGAATTGGACAATTGAAAGACTAATCAATGCAAATGATATTAACCATTCGTAATAATATTTGCTGAAATTAATTCAGATTACTCCACATGTCCATTCTCTTTCACTCCATTGGCCAACTTCTTCTCCTTTCCCTCTTCAACTACACCATCTCCTTTCTCTTTCTCGTCTTCCTCTTTCTCAAGCTCTGCCTCTTTCTCGGCCTTTAACTTGGCCTCGTTCTCAGCCTTCAATATTGCCTCTTCCTTTGCCTTCTCAATTGCTTCAATCAAATTCCGCAAGCAAGTGTGCACAACATCTTCATCTTCATTACCCACCTCTTTTGGCATTAAAGCCTCTGCAACATCTGCAGGAGTGATGTCTGTCTCCTCCAACATTGTGCCAATTTGGTCTAACAGATTGTGAGAATCAATTTTGAGATAGTTCTTTGCAAGAATTTTGAAGGCCTCAAATCTGCAATAAGACATCTCAATGCGTTTGTCCATCCTTCCTCTTCTAATAAGAGCAGGATCAAGCTTGTCCACATAATTAGTAGTGAAAACAAATATTCTTTCCCCTCCACAAGCTGACCAAAGGCCATCAGTGAAGTTCAAAAGACCGGACAGCGTAACCTTGCTCTTGCTCTCATCATCTTCCTTCTTCTTCTTCTTCATTTTTTCGGCTGGGGTCTTCTCCTCCTCGTTATCTTCCTCTTTCTCTTCCTTTTCCTTTCTTTGGCCTGTCAAGTCGACAGAACAATCAATATCCTCAATAACGATTATAGCCTTATTCGTAGTCTCAATCAGGAGCTTCCTCAGCTCAGTGTTGTCTTTAACTGTGGTCAATTCAAGATCATAGACATCGTAGTTCAAGAGATTAGCCATGGCTGCAATCATGGTTGATTTGCCAGTCCCCGGAGGTCCATGAAGGAGATACCCTCTTTTCCATGACTTGCCAATTTGATCATAGTAATCCTTTGCCTTGCTAAACCTTAGGAGATCATTGATGATCTCTTGCTTCTTTATAGGATCAAGGGCAAGTGTCCTGAAAGTGGCAGGATGCTCAAAAGCAACATGACTCCAATTGCTAGAATTGTTGGTGTACAACTTCCTCTGCCTTTGACTCACAGCAATGGCCTTGCCTTCATGTAGCACATGCCTTAGGTAAGTCGAGGTCACAAACTCGCGATGTTTCCTGTGGAATCTGAGCTTGTAGTACCTACTCTCATCCACTGCTGAGTAGAATGCGAAAGACCGTGTTTGAGTTGATCTTTTGCTTGCAGCCCACCAAAGCCTAACACCATTGTAGTCATCAAACACCTCTTCATGGTCATCCATGCTTAGAACAAGAGCTTGACTATCCTTGACAACATCAGCTTTCAGCCTCTTGGCTTTGCCAGAGGACTTGTCGCTGAGGTAGTTCTCAATGGTGGTGTAGACCTCGCTTCGCTTAAACCGATCACCGGTATATTCGAAGAACTTGATCTCAATGTAGGGATTGAAAAACCCCATTAGTTTTTGTGTATGTTTTTCAAGGTAGTCTCTCAGTTGTCCTGGGAAGTATTGTTGAAAAATTGCCCACACAAACATTACAGTGGCCATGACTGAGCCTAGCTCAGTCCACATCTCTCCCATTTTTATCATTGTCATAGCTCTTCTCTCTTCTTCAACACAACTTGTTTAAAGATGCTTGTGTGTGTGCTATAAGATCTGGTTGCTCGGTAGTTCCTTAAATAGAAGACAATAAAGGGCCCCTGTACTCTTAAGGAACGGTCACAGCATTTTCCTATAATTTTAAGTGAATTAAGTCCATCCTTTTTCTGCAATTTTTTCAGCACACGTCTCTCTGATTGTTACAGGCTATGTTCATAGCCATTATTAAAATTAAAGTGGGTCACTGCCTGTTTGGACACTTTCAGAGGCAAACTCTGTTGGAAGAGAAAATGTCTCCTAATGTTAAAATTTACACTTTTACACATTATGATCAGCAAAAAATTCTTTGTAGTCTAAACCAAATCGACTTATCATGCTATCAACTTGCTCAAATTGTGGAAAATTCCTAAGGGTTGTATAGCTATCGCATACTCAGCTAATAGATGGCAAGATATTGAAACTGAGGTGAGGTAGAAATTGAAATGAGTTAATGTTAGATACAAAGGTAACAACAAATTGGCATTGCAAAAAGAACTTTTGAAGTTGAAGATCAAATGATGTTATTCTTACGGAAAAAGTGATGGGCCTCTATGGTAAGTTGCCTAAGAAGTACGGGTCATACCGAATCGAAAACAAGATAAACGGCAATATATATATTGTCGATTTGCCAAATACAATGAAAATTTCCAAAATCTTTAATGTGACGGACATATGACCTTGTACTCAGATGACAACTTGAAATCAAGTTCTTTCCAAGTGAAGACACCGAGAAGGAGGGTGTTCATTCGGTTAGGTTAATGATTTTTTAGGTTATTTGATTCAGATTATTTAGATTTTAAGGATGTTTAATTCAATTGAAAATCAAACCAAATAAAATAAAGTCTAAACTAATTTATTCGAATTAAATTCAAGTTATTCGGTTTGGATTATTCGAATTTTATTTACCCGAATAATCACATAATATAAAAAATTCCTTTAATGATTTAGATTAAACGATTTGGATTTTAATCGGATTAGACATGAAATGTTATGTGAGAATATGTTATTCGGGTTTTGGGTAGGCGCCGAATAAAAATCTTCATTTTTATAACCAAACCATTCATCCAAATTTTTAATCGACCGAAACCATTCACCCGATCTGATTTTTATTTATCCGAATCGAATAACCTGAATTTAATTTGAATCGGACTGATAAATAGATTCACCAAAACAGTGAACACCCCTACTAATAAGAAACATCGATGATTACACAAAACCCTTTTGGGTAGAGTGATCTAATACTTTATTTTCTCAATCAAAGGTATCGATCGAGTCCTGAGAATAGAGAAAAATGATTTAGGAGAGTAAACCCCTCAATGGGCCTCACAGTGCTCAGACCGAATTAGTTAGGTAAAGTCCGGATATCGATTCGTGAAAAAAAAAATTGATGATTATTTTAGTTATGAATCTTATTAGTTGGAAAGTTATTATTTCCACTCTCAGGAATTGATATTGAGGAAATATTTTATCATTAGGATTTCTTTTATTTTTAAAAATTATTTACTTAATAGATTTTCTAATTTTAGTATAAACTAATTACTATATAAATAAGAGATTTATCATAGAGTATCTAACTCTTAATTAATTTAATGTATCCTTAGGCAGTTGTACTTTTTCTAAATTTTGAATTAAATTTTATTTATGTTTACAACATGGTCAAGTATTATTATTATTTTTTTAATCAAACATATTTGTTGTGTCAAAAGTATATGAAAAATTATATGACGTTTGAAGTAAATGAAATTAACTTGTTTTGGGTACCATTGATAATTTAAATTAACTTTGTTTGGCACCTTGCGTTGGCCGTCATCTCGTTTCCCCTGGTCTCTCCATAATTTTCAAGGGCACCAATGAGGAAGGGATTAGGTGAAGAAACTGATCCAAAATCCACCGCCCAACTTGTGTCATAATTTTGATTTTTGTCCTTAGCTTTTTTTTTTTTTGGGGCATCAGGTGAAAGGCATTGATAATTTATAATTTTTTTTTGTCACTTGGATGATTATTCACACATATTTGTTGTATGGTACATGAGGTGAACATGAATGATGTCACGACATGATACTATCCATACGTCACTTATGTTCAGTATTGAGAAAACTTGGACCAAAAAGAAAAGAATTCATCTTTGGGTAAATGGGTCCAGAGGTTGGCCCGGATGAAGTTAAAACCGAGCAAATCCCTATTTATGAATTGAACCTATGCTCTAATATGGGCTCAGGCAGTTCGAGCACAAGCCCATAGTCAGGCTTGAACCAAAGAACAATTAGTCATTTGGAATTTTTTTTTTTTTAACTGAACCAACTAGTTTCTGAAATCATATTCCGAGTCTAAGCTACTGCCTACTGTCAGTTCCTTTATGGAGAGAAAGAATTCTTTTAACATAATTTTTTTTTATTTTCAAAATTTAAAACCAAATTTTAATTAAGAGATATGATACTCTTATCACGAGTGTTTGGTGTCATTTGCATCTGCAATATATTTTTTTATTCTGCTGGTATTTCCCACGTTGCAAATATCAGGATTGAACCCAAACATGAAAATTATCCCTTGTTGTAGCTTATGTATGACATCCCTAAATCATTCTTGGGCAGAACAACATACCCTTTTGGTTGGACATTAAAAGACACCGACTATGATTTCAAAGAAAGAAGTCGCAACAATTCATTTCATCTGCAGAATGGACTGCTAGATAAAAACCCAACTCTGGCTATCAAATTCCTTCTTTCTCCAATAGTTTTGCTTCCCTTTCTTTGCTGCTGCTTTGAAATTTTTTTCTCCAGTGATCGAATCAAATCCCCAAGGCCAATCTCGATGTTAGTATCAAACTCTTTAGGGATCCAAATCTCTGCAATATCTGCAGGAATCATATCAACTTCCTCCAACAACATCCCAGTTTTCTCAAAGAGTGGGAGTCAATACCATCAAACTAGTTAGGGGTCTGTCTCATCACAAAAATCAAGCCCAAAACAATATGAAAACTCGCGGACAAAGACCACAAATATGGCGTACAAGTTCCATTGGGTTTTCATCTATAAATAGACTTGAAGATTGAGGACAAACCCTACCAACTTTTATTTGTTTTGGTTTTCTTTGTAGTTTTTTTTTTTTTTTCCTTTTTTTCTTTTTCCTCTTTATAGATCCATTACCTAATTGCATATTGAATAGTAATAAAATCTATATTTTGATTTCATCCAAAATTAAAATCTATCCATCATAGGCCCTTCTTTCCAAGAGCATATAGGCGTATGTCCCAAAACCCATTTCATCTAAAATCAAAATCACCGATGGTTGATCCAACGCTCGGATTCAAACCTTATTGGGAACAAAAAAAACGTCATTGGAGATCTTTTCCAAAAAATAGGATAGGTCGATCTAAATTAATTAAGATGAAATCTCAGATACTATATGGTGGCTCAGCTAAGATATCAAAAAAAAAAATCTAAAATCAAAATCCATCCATCATTGGAGAACCCATTCTTGACCCATCATCTGAACAAGGGAAATCACACGCCCTAGGTACCGATTTATTAAAATTTACAAACCAAACTAAAATTCAGATCAACAATATAATAATAATAATAATAAAAGATGGCTTGGAATTTTATTCTTGAGATGCACTCTCACGTCTCACCATATCTGATATCTTCTTCATGGGGTGGATGGATCCTATTTGATTTTTTGAGGAGAGTACATGTTTTGGATTATGGGTGTTATGCGAACCGAATTAAATTCAAGTCATTCGTGAGCTATTAGATTAGATCAAAGACTCAACTTAATTCAACTCGATTTTGACCAAAATTTTTTGAACAGTTTCATTATACAATTCAATTAAGTTAGAAAAATAAAATTTTAAACTCAAAAACTCATCAAATAATTCGATAACATATATTAATATATATTATATCTAATCGTATATTATCATAATATAAAAAATTAAATTAAATAAATTAATAAAGTTTTATAAATTAATAATATCAAATTTTTGAATTGATTTCAAGTTCATTAAATTATAATTGAGTTCAATTTAAATTATATTATTACCATTCATCCGATTCGAATTCAAATACTAATAAAAAATTTGAGAAAAAATTCCAACATAGGGTATTTTGGATCCAGTCGAGTCGAATACAATCCTATTTTGGATGAAAAATATGTTAGTTACTTTGTAATTTTTAAACTCTATACATTTATTGGAAATTGATATTTTGACAAAGCAATTATTAAAAAAAGTAATTTAAATAAGAACAAATTAAGAACCTCAATTCATACGATCAAAACCCACGTGACTTGGGCTCTAGGAGTTCAGGCATGAGCACGCATCTCTCCTATGTTCATCACAACTAATAAAACAAATAGTCAGACAACTTAATCACAGGTAAACCTATGAGGCCAACGTGCAGTTTATGTGGGAAATCCCTAAATCATTCATAGGCACGGGTTGTAACTCTCATTTCAAAGAAACAAGATAAAAAACCAACCCCTGTTGCTGCAAAATCTTGCATTCTCCAAACATCTCTACCTATCCAGTTCCTTCCATCCCAAGTACATTTGACCTTTAAAACTCAAGATTCTGGTTTTCTGAAACATTAAAATTTGCCAGGAATCAGACTTCTGCTCAGGAATCATGAATGTCTATCTCATTGATTTTGGTGACCAAGATCTCTGAAGTCTGACATGTGAATTTTATTCATAATTCATCACCGCAGAAGTCATTTTTTTCCCTTAAGCAACTATTAATAATAATCCCATAAAAAATAATAATAAAAAGCACACAAATTGAACAACTGAAGGGCTCTCATATTCTTCTCAAATATTATCTCTCATGGAAACTTTGAATCAGAATAGCGTATACTGCCAATTTCAGGCATGTAATCACTGAGCCCACATTAATTTTTTTTCCCTCTAAAATTCAACCAAAAAAATCGAAAATCAATTGCTGACCCAAAAATGGGGTTATCACAAAAGGGTCAATAAAGAAAGGAGAGAGATCAGAGGTTGGTAAGGGATATCGGTCACGGGAAATTCAGAAACACGGACCAATGAAAGTACTCATCATATCTCCTCCTTCAAATTTATTGACAGATCCATCAAGATATTGCAATTTTTAAAAAAAAAATAGCAAAAAGCAAAATACTTGGGGAGAAAGGTGCAAGAAAGGAATAAACAATTATCATCAGAGACTTAAATACTAGGAATCACATAAGGAACGAATCCATCATATTGTTGCAGTATTTTCCTCATCACTTGAGAAAAATTCTATCCTTCCTTGCAATACATTTATCGAATCGAAATCCAAGAAAGAGTTGGGGGGGAGAGAGAGAGAGAGAGGGCGACTGCCGAGCCTTCCTGAACCAATGAACAAGAAATATGAGTGTTTGAGACTAATGATGTGTCACTCGGGAGAGACCTTTTATAGAGATCGTGAGGAAACCCTAGAATCCGACGGCGGTGATGTGTTGTTATCCGCGCGCGTGCTTCGGATTCGTAAACTGACCCGATTCAACCGGGTGGACTCGGGTGGGTAAAACCTAAGCATTTTCTGGGCCTCATTGGCCTCATAGAATTCTAAATTAGAGTAGTTGATTTAATCTCTAATTTAAAAAAAAAAAAAAAAAAGTAAGAAAATATTCCAAGTTTATCCTGCTTTTTCTGTAAGATATAAAAAAAAAAGTATTAAAATATTCTAAGTTTATCATTTATTTCAATGTCGAATCACATTGAAAATGGTACAGGGCACATTAACATTGCAATTTACATATCATCAAGACCCCACTTGGAAGGACAGAAGGTGATCACATACTCTCTTGATGCACAAGTCACAATTGGTGGAGGTGAATCAAAGGCATAGCTAACATAAGAAGGACAAGCCTCCTTAAAAATTTTAGAGTACATGCTTGCCTTGCACTTCTCTGGACTCCCATACTCATTCCTGCAACAAAACCGGTCCAAATCAAAAGCCAAACAAGCACTTTTACATGCCACCACCCCTCCATTTTCACTCTGCACTTGAAGCTCTTGTGGGCACACCTCATTCAGATTCTCCAAGCAACCTCCAATGGTACAATTTGGTGACCCAAGCCTAGTTGTGACTGAAACTGGTAGGTTATACCCATCAACTAAGCTCACGTCATAAAAACTTGGTTTAGTTTTATCAGGGCCAAAAGAAAACTCGATCAATGTCGCTGGTGGGACTCCAATTGTACCATTACAAGCAAGTCTGCCATCACAATCACCAGTTTGACAAGCTGGTTTCCAGTTGGACCTAAAGCTGCAACCAGTTCTAGCCCAAATGCGGCCTGTCCATGTTACTGGGGCCCAAATGCGGTGGGTCTGGCCCGGCTGGAGGCTAAACCCTCCATCGGCTATGACCGGTTGGCCTGAGTTTGGGGCCGTTGCCGGCCATATAGGAAATGGGCATTTATTGCTCACGTAAATAGTGATCGTTCCTGTCACACCATGACCTGCAACACCATTTTAAACTTCATAATAAACTGCTATTGGATGCTAATGACGGATTGTGCTGGGAATTGTTTGTTCCCATGAAGTTTACCTAGTCCTAGGTAGCATATGCACAAAATCAATAGACACGTTAATGAAATTATGAGTTAACAGTGTGAATTGGGGCTTCTCAAAAGCGAAAACCAAAAACAAACACAGAGATATGACGACAACAAGAAGAAGAAGAAAAATGGGTCAACTCATATCACACATTTACCTGATAACAAAGCATGTAAGGTGGGCAAGAGAAAAAAAGCTACCAATGGTTTGGATGCCTTCATTTTCGTTTTTAGCAATTGGGTATGGAGTCCAGTCCCTAGGATTCAAATATAATTTATAGTTGAGTTGGCCTTCTGGATTGAGTGTGCTTTAAGATGCCAACACTTGAGATCATAAGTGAAAGGAAATCATTTGGCCATTTGTCAGTATCCTTTCTTTGAAGAAAATCAAACAATCCCCTGAGTTTGAAGGGGCACCCAATTTCTCACATAACCTTGATTTTTAGCTTCAAAAGTAGGTAATCATCTATTAATTTAACAATTAACAATTGTTATCCCGTAATTATTATGTCACATGTAAAAATAAATAAATAATTCAATTTTTATGATATTTTTAAGAGACTATCGATCCAAATTATCATTGCAATTTTCTGTCTTAATAACATAAGATTATAGTCGGACAGTACAATAACAAATTGAGTATTCATTCCAAATTTTGAGTCAATCATCTGAGAGATCAATATAAAATGAAAAATTTTAAAAACAAAAATAAAATAGATAAAACTAAAAAAATAAAATATTGAAAAAAAATAAATAAAAATAAATTATCTATAGAAATTTAAAATAATAATAATAATAATAATAATAATAATAATTTAATTGATTCAAATTATCTTAGATCACTAATTTTTATTTACTTCTTTCTCTAAGAAAAGATAAAAAAAAATAAATAAATATTGAGACTAAAGTTAACAAGAAAAGATTAAGAGAGTGTTTAGAATTGTTTATAAATAGGTCAAAAATGTTATAAGTTAAAAATAAAATTTTAATTTTTTTGTAACTAAAATTTATAAAAGTGTTTATAAATCCAAAAAATGCTTGTAATCCAAAAAAATAAGCTACTCCTACTAATTTATTCATTTTGATAATTTTAATCACAACTAAAATAAGTTATTTTGATCAATAAAAATATATTTTTACCCTTTTATATTTAATAAAAATAATTATACTACATTTTATATTCACTAGCCTTTTCTTTATTTTATATAATTTACAAGTATTTATTTTACTAAACAAATAATTATTTTTAAATAATATTTATTTAAACAGATAATAATTTATTTTTTAAAAAATTGAAAATAAATTTATGAATTAAAAGGCTGTTTAACATTAATTTTTAAACGATCCAAACGGCCTTTAAATGAAACAAGGCATTGATTTGACATAAGCACCATCGAGTCTACTTCTTTCTCTAAGAAAAAGAAGAAAAAAAAAATATATATATATATATCTTACCCAGTAGAGGGAGAGAGAGAACTCTTTTCCTTTTTTTTTTTTTTTCCTCCTCTATTGAAATTAAGCTTCAGCATTATAAATTGTGAACACAAAACATGCATGCAAATATGCACACACTAGAAAATAACATAAAAGGGTACCCAAATAAATTTTTCTTCCAACATTTTGCTAAAAGGATGCTCCATATAGAACTATTGAATGTATATAAATTTCCTACATAAATAATTTGGTCTTAAGATTTACATTTTATATTTTCATTTTTTTTTTAAAAAAAAGGTGCAAATCTTTACCTAATAACTAATGCTAATGCTGAATTTTGTGTTCAAAATTTGAACCATCCAATATTCAGATCCCTTTTTGTTTTTCATCTACGCTGGAGCATAGTGATACATCTGCTGCTGTGTTAGCTTATGGCTAATCCATTTTTTTTTTTCCGCTTGAACGATTAATATCTGATAATCAATTTATTAGTCACGATTAATCCGATTCAATCTAATTGTCAGATTCATTAAAGAATGAACTCTTTCGGCATTTATTTTTTCTATTTTTAAAACTCAAAACTAAAAATTTGACTAAGAGAATGTACTTTTATTACTGGATCAATAAGAGTTGGTCTAATTCCCTTTTCTAAATTTTATTAATGTGTGATTCACTATGTAAATGATCATCTTAAATGAAATTCAGATCTTGTCAATTAAAACGTTATTTTTTTTTTCCAAGCATTAAAAAATTATGTTTGGTAAAAGGGTGACAAAGTAGATATATAATATGATCAGTAAATGAAATTTGATCAGATTTAGCATAAAAATAATAAAATTAAATAAGAATCAAATAGAATCCTATTTTCCAACTAAAACAAAGTTAATGAATTATGGGAAATGCATCATAAAAATATGTAAAATCATTAAATGATTTTGTGGTTTTTATAATAATTACATACTATAAGAGAATGGTAAATCAGAATTTAACAAATAAAATTTTAAATCATTGCTTACCAAATACAGAAAAAGATTAATCAAATCTTTATTTACCAAACAATAAGGTAAAAGAGATAATGATAGATAAAATAATACAAAAATAATTGGGGTGTCACAGTTTCATTAATTCATGTATTATATAATATAATATGATGCAATATTGAATAATCAATAAAATCTTGAAGTTTCTTCTTCTTCTTGTTCTTCCATCTTTTAAGTGGGTGTGGTAAGAATTGCACCCACGGGATCATGTTTCTGGAATATCCAAAGGAATCCTAATTGTGTTCCACATCAGCAATACCGCAAAGCAAATCTGAAATTCACTTCACCCCATAAACTTAAATCCAGTTTTGACTGTCGTATGGGAATATAAGTTAAAATTCAGAGTCACAGAAGGGCAGATAGACTGCATCTCCAAGAGTTATAGTGCAGCATTCTACATCTTGTAATTTTCATCCAACAAGAACTAACGGTATTTGCGACTACATCTTATATTTTTCTTTTTCTTTTGTTGTTATTGACAAAAATCCTGAACTGCTTTTGTCTTCCTCGTGATTCTCATGTCTCTCTCTCTCTCTCTCTCCCCTTTTTTTGTCTGTTAGCTGTTACATTTTGGAGACGAGTTTATAAGAGAAATGAAAAATATGTCTCATTGGGTCTCCAACCCTTCACGCTCATAACTTGTTACAATACTTATACCAATACAATACAACAATAAATCCGATTCAAATTCAAAACGCCTCCTAGTATTAACCTCTTTTTGACTCCCCTATGTTTTCATCCCTCTTCGCGCTCTATCTTTGACCGTCTCGAAACGCAGTCATTGACTGACCCACTAACACTTTCCTCCACATTTTCTAAACCAGGCCGAAGTTGGTTCATTTTTTGTTTCTTTTAGTACTTTTGTCAAACAATTGATCTGCAGAAGTTAATAATGAGCGATATGGCTGATGGTGGTGTTAGTGGTAACACCAATTCTGGGATTGACAGTTTTTCTGATGCTTGTTTGAAAAGAAGTCTCAGTACCAGTATTTGCAGTAGCACTGTTTCTGGGTGTGTGAGCAAAATGGCTGATGATGGTGTTAATGGTGACACCAATTCTGGGATTGACAGTTTTTCTGATGGGTGTTTGAAGAGAAGTCTCAGTACCAGCATTTGCAGTAGCACTGTTTCTGGGTGTGATAAATTTACTTCTTCTGATAGTAATAAGCAGGTGAGTAGAGAGAGCGAAAAGAGTACTTCCAGTTATACAAGTACTAATAATTGCATTAGTCTTGATGTGAATGATAGTAGTTCCCGGAGTTTGAGTTATTGCCCAGGCAAGCCACATAAGGGCAATGATATTAGGTGGGAAGCAATTCAGTGCATTAAAGCTAAAGATGGAGATTTGGGGTTTGGCCATTTCAGGCTTTTGAAGAAATTGGGGTGTGGAGATATTGGGAGTGTGTATTTGGCTGAGTTGAGAGGGTTGGGTTGTTTGTTTGCTATGAAAGTGATGGACAAGGAACTGTTGGCCGGGAGGAAGAAGTTGGTGAGAGCTCAAACTGAGAGGGAAATATTAGGGTTGTTGGATCATCCTTTTCTGCCTACCCTTTACTCCCATTTTGAAACGGACAAGTTTTTTTGCTTGTTAATGGAGTTTTGCAGCGGTGGAGATCTTCATACTCTCAGGCAGTGTCAGCCCGGTAGGCATTATTCAGAACAAGCAGCAAGGTTAGTCTTTAATTGTCTTGTTTTCATCATCCTTGAAATGTGTTTACTGATCGATTAATCCTGGAATTTACGAATTGGTTGTTTTACAAGTAAGAGAAATTTGGAGAGCAATTTGTTAGTTTTTTGATAGTGTCATGCTTTCAAAGTTTTCAAGTCATAATGTCACAGCGGGGAGTCCACTAGGAGCAAGAATCTCGCTGGGGAATCTAAGCTACTAAGGCTCTACGGTTTCACTGGTCTTGCTGTTCATTTTTCCTCTTTCTTGTATCTAGATTTACATAAGCTGTTTGTTTTTTAATTATTCAGTTTTCTACTCACACTGGAACCATAATTTTGGATTAGTCAGTGGCCACACTATGCTTTCTCATGGCCCAGTAAAGTTAATTGTCCTACAACAAGTGCTTGTCTCTATTGAAAGCAACAAAATGAAAGAAGATAAACCCAAATAACCTTTTTTCATGGGCAATCTTGCATGCATTAGCCTGTGATTAACGTGACCTTTTCAACTCAATTTGTTTCTCTTTGTAGGTAAGTATATTCTTCAAAGTTTATGTCAATTTATGTCAAGATAGTCGAGTCTCTTTGGAGCTCCTGCCCATATTTTTTCTCCTAGGAAACATGCATTGGCAATTTACAACCGGGAAGATGTTCAATTCAAATTCAAAACCTCTTACATCATCACAAGCTTAGATTTTTGGCCATGTCTATTTCCAAAATTTTACAAAATTTGCAGTTGTTGAAACTGCACAGCAGGATTCTTGGATCTCAGTAAATAGTTCGTGGCAGAGGGATGTTTTGAGTTGGGATTGAGGAGGAAGGATTCAATTTCAAAACTTGGTTCTAAAAGTATTGGTTCTCTTTCTGCCAAATGGAAAAATGTGGCTAATTCTCCTATCATTTTTTAAAACAAAACCATGAGTACTTAAGCATAACCATAGTTGTTGGAACTGCACAGCTGGATTCTTGGATCTCACCAAACAATTTATAAATGGCATTTGGCAGTGCCATTGAGATTTGGACTGTGATCCCCCCCCCCCACTTGCAACTCCTAGTCTCCCAAACATTCCCGCCATCTAAATGTGGCCCTCTACGCGAAGGGCCTCCAAAAATTTTTCACACACAAATAAAATAGAATAAGTAAAATAAATGCCTCTGCCATGTTTACCAGCAGTTCCATTTGACTTGTTTGCAACATAGTATATATTCCCATTAAAATTTAAAGGTTTAATCTTCTAATATGAACTATTTATGATGCAGTTGCATATTGCAATTAAATTTTCTTTAAGAAAAAAAAAATATATATATATATATATATATATATTTTTTCAGGTTCCAGTTTTGACATTAACCCTGTTTGATTCAAGCTAAAAAACATGGTATTTTAGAATTGCTATCATTTTCTCCCCAACAAGTACAACTAGCTTACATTGTTTACTGTTTTTTGGTTGCTTGCAGGTTCTATGCATCAGAAGTGCTTCTTGCTCTTGAGTATTTACACATGTTGGGGATTGTGTACAGGGACTTAAAGCCCGAAAATGTTATGGTGAGGGAGGATGGACATATCATGCTCTCCGACTTTGATCTTTCATTAAGATCTTCTGCTAATCCCACCCTCATTCAATCTACTGCACGAACACCTTGCATGAATTCTTCATGTATTCAGCCTTCTTGCATAGTACCGGCATCCAAAATACCGGCTTGTGTGGAGCCTTCTTGCTTGCAACCCTCCTGTTTCAAACCTGGTCTTTTTAGGTCTAAGTCAATGAAGGTGAAGAGTGACAAACCAAGTTTGGCTAGAAAGAATTCTCTTCCTGTGCTCATCGCAGAGCCAACTTGTGCCCGCTCCATGTCATTTGTAGGAACCCATGAATATTTAGCCCCTGAAATAATTAAAGGTGACGGTCATGGGAGTGCTGTGGATTGGTGGACATTTGGGATTTTCTTGTATGAATTGTTACATGGGAGGACACCATTTAAGGGCAATGGGAATCGTGAGACACTACTTAATGTGGTCGGACAATCTCTGAAGTTTCCTGAAGGATCTAATGTGAGTTTAGCTGCAAAGGATTTGATTCGATGCCTGCTTGTCAAAGATCCACAAAAAAGATTGGGGTACAAGAGAGGTGCAACAGAGATCAAACAGCATCCATTCTTTGAAGCTGTCAATTGGGCTCTCATTCGCAGCATTCACCCTCCGGAAATTCCTAAACCTATCAATCTTGACTTCCTAAATCATCCATTCAAGTCATCCCTGCCTGCAAACGATAAAGGAGCATCTGACTCACATAGATCATCTAGTCCATACTTGGATTTTGAGTTTTTCTAGAGAATTTTTCTCACAAAAAAGAAAAAAGATATCGTAGTTGGTATTGAGATCAATTTATTGTGTATTCATTTCCCTCATGAAATCTTATGCCTTTTTACAAAGTCTGATTCTTTCTCTGCCCATTAGTGCTGCAGTAAGCTTTCGCAGTGGTCTCTTCATAAACAGATGAAGAATCAGCACTTGTATATGCCTGGTCACTGTTTTTTTTTTTTTTTTCCTTCACTATAAATTCTTTAACAGTTACCATAGGTTACTGGATTGCTTTTATTTGCTTTGCAGGTGCAATAGGCCTATCCATGCTGACACTAGATTTTTATTCTTTTTTGATCTTGTGCTCGACGACAAACAGGCCGAGGAAGTGACTAGCTTAGTTATCTCTTTGAGTGTTATAATGGGTGTCTTCACATATTTTGAAATATTCAGTTTGAACAATGACTATTGCGGTTTGAGTAAATTTAGTATCACAAACTTGCCACAATCTGAGCAATCCCAATTCTCTTCCTAATCCGGGGCCTATTTTTATAAGCTCTTTCGTTTAATTCAAATTTAATCTTAGAATTATCAGAATTACTGATAAACAGTTGATTTAATAGAAAAGATATTAAATTTTTTAATTAATATTTGAGTTTGAATCTTAATAATAGAAAAAAATATATTTTCTTTATAAAAGGTATGAATATATCTTAAATTAAATTAATCAGAGTATAATTTTAAATATTAATAAATAAAAAAAGAAAAAGAAAGAAAGGAAAAAATAGCTGATCTTAGAAACTACCCAGCTGCGCCGACCAAGGTACCACACAGTGGACCACGGATTTGCCAAAAGAATGATGATTCCTCTTTTGGTACACTGAAAAGGTCAAGTGAGAAACAAAAAGAAGTCCACTTTTGTTTTGACGCTTGCTTACTCTCTTCCGGTGCTGTGGAAGCCGTAGAGTGGTGATTTCTTTAAATATGCTTGCTTGCTTGCTGCCTATTAAGGTACAAAATCTCAACATGGTGGGTCTCATATCCTTTTCATATATACCCTTGAAAAAAAAATTGTAAGTCCCCTCTCCTTCATCAAAACTTTACAAAGAAGAATGGATTTGACAAATCATGGAAAAAAGCTCAAGTACTATGGATGCATATGTCAATGTTCAATTTTGTCTTGTCACTGTCTTGGCCCCTTGCCTCTTCTTTTCTTTTACTTGTTATCTTTGTTTTTGTTTCTTCTGCTTTTTTGAATCATTTCATGTGATTGATTTCTACCATCTTTGATTGATCATCCACCAGCTTTTCATTTCTGCTGACATATTAACCCCATTATTTAATTTTCTATTATTTGTGATTAATTGATACTTACTTCTATGGTGATTACTTGGCATGTGGCCAAAATCTTTATATGGGAGTGATGGAGCTACATATATAATGATCAAAATAATTCTATTAATTTTTACATGTCAAATAAATATTATTTCTATTTAATTTAAAATATTACTTTCACTAAAATTATCAGTCAATCCATTAAAACCGTTATTCCATCCATGAAAATATTTTATATCCACTATCCTTGAGTTCTGAATCCGCCACATGTGGGTATATAATACTCCACTTTAATTACATAAATTGAATAATTTGGTTAAATATTAATGACGATTAATTAGTCTTGATCGTGCAAATTTTGTTATATCAAGTTTCTACGAAAAATAATTTTTAAAATGCAAATGAGTATATAATATGGGAATTATTATTCTATGTCTCGACTACAGGGATATTATTCATTAAAAATTTTGTACTTTTAAAAGTTTTAAAAGTATTTGTAATTATATTTCATTTGAATACGAGGTGATTTAATATTTTTTTGTTAAATCAATTGTGTGTCGATAACATGGATGCACAAGTATGGTTTGGAAAGTCTGGGCTAAAAAGTTAAAAGAACAGGATGACTTCGGCCCAGCCCAACAAAAAGCCCACATCTATTTTCTAATATTTAAATGGGCGACCCATTTAGAAAAGCCTTTGGCCCATTTTGAATAGTTTCCCACTCTTTGCTCTTTTTTTTTTTTTTTTTTTTTTGATTTTCAATTTGGAGGAGAGAAATTATGACAACTAAACTGTTCTCTTAGTGGATGTAAAATTATTGTATAAAAAAAAAGGGAGAATTTTTGGATCAATTGATATTTAGAAATATATTTCGATTAATTCAGTCTAAATTATTGTTAGATTCTTTTTAAAAAAGAGTTATCTCATCATAATTCTTTGAAAATGGAGGAGAGCTACTTGATTCCCGCCAAACCCGAGGTGCAGGCCAAGGCGAGGACAAACAACCTGAACCCAAAGTTTTCCACGACGGCAGGCTAGTCCAAGAGCCCACTCACTTATGACCCTAATTACCATCTTATGCATCCCAATGGCTTTGCGTTGGCCTGTTTGTGATTACCGTAGGCTCGGTCCTCCCGGTGCCTCTTGTCTACTTTAGTCGCCGTCGAAGGAGCGCGACCTTCTGCCCCCACCCCCCACAGGTCAATCAGGTGCCCTCTTATTTTGCCTAATCAACCGGTCTTGCCCGTCCAATGCCCCGGCGTGACATACTCCCCATCTGGGCTCTCCGAAATTATTTCCCATATCAAGAGTGATAGGCTTAGTCACGATCGTGCTACGGATGCTTTAATGATCAAAATGTTACCGAAGCAATGTGATTTAGTCATGTGCTACGGAAGAAACAAGAAGAAACAACTTGTAGAGAATAAAATTTTATTATGAAAATAATTATGTATATAATTTTATTTATTATAATTCACAAATCTCAATATCAACGTAATTTATGGAACAAGAATCTCATTTATAATATGATTAAGTATTCTTGCATTACAGAGGTGTCGATTCTCTAGTTTGGAATTAGTTTTTATAGTGAAACAAATATAGTAATCAATGTTCTTGTAAGGGCAGTCAAATAGTAAAAACCTCTTGGATCTTCTCAGTTTTAGTATTTAAATTTTAGTGAGTATAAATATTTTGAGTCTTTTGTTAAAGGATAGATCTGATGTAATTGTGGAGTTTCTTCGTTATGTTTCGGAGATCCAGAGTTGAAATCAGACTTCTTGTAAAAAGAAAAAAAAATAAGGGAAAGACTGTTTAGGTATTCCTTTCTTCAGAGTCCATAATGTGGGTGTTTTCCCATAATATGAGAGTTTTGACACTGGATACGTCCTTTTAAATATATATATTTTTCATGATTTTTACCACTCGAGTACCATTAATAAAGATTCAAAAATTCTTAAAAAGGAGTGACTTTTCATGGTCTAAAATGCAATCCATCTTGTTCTTCCCGATCTTTTAACTAATTTTGTAGACAATAATAAACTTCCAAATAAAAAATACAATACGAAGAATATTATTTTAACATCGATAATTGTGAAATCTTATTTAAGTAGTCAATGACAATAATTTAGGGGTCACTAGATTATATATAAATAAATACAATAATCCAATTAACTTTATTTAAGAATTAGATTCGAATATCAATGATTTCAGTTTATTTATAATTATTTGAAAAACATTATCCTTGTTCTTAAACCAAACATTTACGATGAAAAAATATAGTAAATTACATTTATAGAATAATTCCATACCCATCAAATTAAATTTTTAAGATATTTGGTACACTTTATATATCTACTCACATTCTCCTGTGGAAAAATAAAAATTTCCATCTCTCCCATCTTATGAGTTATTATTTCTTTTCGGTTAAGCAAAAGTATTTTATATCATATCAGGATATTTGAAAAATCTAAATTTATCTCTATTTTATTTTATTTTTACCAGTAATGTTTATTTATTAAATTTCCTTATAAAAATATAGAATCTTGCAAATAAAATCAACCCCTAAAATTGATTTTCTTATTTCTTTTTATTTTTCAAAAATTATAAGTACCTAAATTTACACACACACATGATTTCTTAAAAAACCGGTCTGATTGGAAGAGCTACAACTCGAACGGGGTTGCTTATTTATTGAGATTATTAAATAAAAATCTAAAGTGTATCCAAAGGCTCATTGCAGGTTGACTTTTCTCTGAATTGGAAGACCAATTTTTTTTTTTTTTTTTTTCCAAAAACCTCAACTTGTAAATTTTTCTAATTTTTGAAAGACCTCTGATGAGAAAGTTGGACTTTGGGTTTGGAGTGGGCTATGATTTAATTTAATTTAATTTAATTTAATTTATATTTGATTGGGGAGACCAAACAGAGGGTCAAGACAAGACTTTCCCTTCCCATGGGCATTGAATTTGAGGAGTAACGCCGTGTTTGGAATTTTCAGCGTTTTTTAGTTTTTTTTAAAATAAAATGCAATTTAGAAACTTTTGGTCGGCAAACAACGACTTCCGCAGAGAGATGAATGCCAAAGACAACATTAAATGGAAACCAAATTCTGTGGGCTCTCTGTCTCTCTCTCTCCCCATTTTTCTGATCTCCCTCTCTCTCTTCCTCTGATCTCTCTCTCTCTCTCTCTACCCTATTAAATAAAACCTCTTATCGTTTCTTTGTTTGGCTCGTGAACCGGAAGAAAACCACGAGTCATAATTCTTAATAAATCACCTCCCCATCTCTCTCTCTCTCTCGATTGTGAAGCAGTTGGCAATGGAGTCTCCGGTTGTTCACAAAGTATCTGTATTTGTCCTTCTCCTTTCGTTTCTTACCGTCTCTCGTTCCTCCTCTGCGTTTGCCAGGTTCTGGAAGTATGGATCCATCTCTCTCTCTCTCTCTCTCTACATTTCTACTCTCTCTCAAGCGTAATTGATTTTGCTGTTGTTGGTTTTCATGTTTTGCAGGCAAGAAGCGGGGATTAGATTGTATAATGGCTCTCCCTCCGTTACTTTTGATCCTACTCGTGCCATCCAACTTTCTTGGCGTCCTAGGTTTCTCTCTCTCTCTGCATTTCTCTGTTTGATGTAATTGACAAGTTTAAGAGTTCAATATTCTTGTAGGGCTTTCATTTATAAGGGATTTTTATCAGACGAGGAATGTGATCATCTAATTAAATTGGTCAGGGCATTCTCTCTCTCTCTCTCTCTCCGTGTTACTTTACTGATGAGTACTGTTGACAGAAATTATAAAATCTGTGGTGGCATGATTTCACCAGCGCCTATAACATTACTCTTTACTGAGAAAATTTGGATTTTAGGGAAAATATTTGGAAAAAGTTTTCGTTTAATTTAGGTTTGTTTGATTCATATTGTGGATCAGGCTAAAGGAAAGTTAGAGAAATCAATGGTGGCAGATAATGATTCAGGGAAGAGTTTAGAGAGTGAGGTTCGAACCAGCTCTGGAATGTTTCTCGATAAAGGACAGGTAAGCATGTTTGATCTGAATCGTTATAATGGTTGTTCTTCTGTAAATTAGTTCAGTGTTTGCTATGCTTATGCTATTCAGACCAATTTTTCTTTTGGCATCATTTTGGGAGTAAGCACTCATATTAGGTCAATCATTGTTGTTGATCTTGAGCAGCATGATTTAGTGTAAAATGACTAAATAGAGGTATGAATTTTAGTTTCATATTCTGCCCCTTTATTGAAGGGGCAACATATACAAATTTGTAGCTCTAGAGCCGAGCTAAACTCACTTCCAGAGAAATTCAAGATAACTAGACGTTAAAGCCATTGAGATGGTATTATCAAGCAGGATCATGACCCAAGAAACTTTGCTCTTGCATTAAGTATCAATTTGGTAATTTTTCTTCATAATTTTTTGATCTCTTTATAGCTTAGAGTGAATAGTTTTCTTATATCTCCTCTTCCCTCAGCCTTGCAGAGCCTATGTTTCATATATGACTGCAATAGAAAGAACGGAGAATACTATAAGGAAAGCACCTTGTACAAAAAGTTTTCATTTGATTTCTATGTTGACAATCATAATTAAAGAATTCAAGTGTTTCTTCAAGTGTCTTAGGTCCTTGAATACTGTTAAAGCCTCGGAAAGCAAATGAAGTATCCCAAATATGAAGTATTGAGAAGTGTCTATGTTTTCATCTTCTTTCAATCCCACTTGTGAAGTCATTCCTCTTCCCTTAAATAATAATTTTTTTTTTCCCAATGAAAATAGTTCTCTGAAAAATGCACCTTACTTTCACCTGTGCCTAAAAAGGAACTGCTTTGTTGTTGACATACTTAGGTCTTATGTCACCCTGGTGCTTTTGTTCCCAAGCCATATTCAAGTTTTCCATAGCATAATTGTCATTTTCCTTATTAACCATGTCCTATTTTTGTCTTGGCATCCTTCGATCTTGGTAAAGTATAATCCAGATCAAAATAATTCTTTCTGTGGTGGTTTTCTTCAGTTCCAGCTAAGAGGTTGATGACCTTTTCGGTAGACAGTACATCGAGAGAATGTCTGTGATATTCAAACAAAAAACATTGTTACTGAATCAAGTTGACTATAGGTTGATGACCTTTCTATAGACAGTCCGAGAGAATGTCTGCGATATTCAAAGAAAATGCAATATTCAAAGAAAAATTATAGTTACTGAATCAAGTTGACTATTTACCTAATATAGGTCTGGATGACACTGGATAAGTTGAAATCATCTTTATATTAGATCTGAGAGAGTTGATTATGTTTTGACTAAATTTGAGAGAAATCTATGGAGCATTTGAGACATATCTTTCTTTCACACTATATCATGTGGCAAGGAGAAATCACTTCTCTCTTTTCTCCCTATTAATCTATTGATGTTGTGTTCAGATAGCTCTCATGATATACTTTGTGTTGCCTTTGCAGGATGAAATAGTTGCTGGAATTGAGGCTAGGATTGCTGCATGGACTTTTCTTCCAGAAGGTATTTTATAGCATGCCTGTAATTGATGTAAAACTTACTGATGGTGACCCAAGCCTCTTGTTCATTTTTTCTTTTATTTTGACACTTTTTTTTTTGGTTTAATTTAAAACCTTTTGTGATTTTCTTGAAATTAGAGAATGGGGAGGCTATGCAGATACTGCACTATGAGCATGGTCAGAAATATGAGCCCCATTTTGATTACTTTCATGACAAGGCCAATCTAGAATTGGGTGGTCACCGGCTTGCTACCGTACTTATGTATTTGTCCAATGTCAAGAAAGGTGGGGAAACTGTCTTCCCCAATTCAGAGGTAATTGACTTGTGGGTGTCTGAGTTGACCTTTTTTTTAAAAAAATAAAAAATAAAAAAATAAATCTCCCTGCACTTGCTATATTTATGAGAGTTTGTATCTGTGGCTTTAAATGTAAGCCTTAATTTTGCAGATGAAAAATGCTCAACTAAAGAATGGTAATTTGTCCGAATGTGCTAAACGTGGCTATGCAGGTAACATGTCATTTTTTCATTTTATCCGTACTTTTCCTGCAGGCTGCTTTGATTTTGTACTTTGTACTGCATATCTTACTTATTGGAATCAATGCTTTTTTAACACACGGTACAGAGTGGAATTTCAACTTACTTTTATTCAGTGACCATAATTCCTGAAATCATTTTTCACCTTGAATCTGATAACTTGGTCACTAGAAATCCCTATTACTGTGCAACATTTCTGGTCCTTTCCTACAAAAGGACTTGATTAGTTACTGAAGAAAAAGGCAAATGTTTAGAGTATTTGAATCTTGTTCCATACCGAAGGACTGACCTGTTTGTATTTCAATTATGGAGGTATTGTTAAGATAATTAAATCATAGATCGTGTCCTAAATTTTAACATTAGAAGAAGCAGGAGATCTAATTCTGGATACCAAATTTGTTGGGGGAAGAATGGGAGGTTTGAGGGGATGGTGTTGGAAGCTAGTAATGCTACAGCTGGAGTACAATGGAAAAATGAGATGATGGGTAGCTGGATGTTATGGTAGTGCATGAATTTTGATTGAAGTAAGTGGAAAATGGATCTTTAGGGGAGTCTACGTATTTGAGAAAGTGCAGGGAATGGGTTTCTTTACAGCATGGTCTGGGTTTAGTAATATAAAGGTGGATAGACTCATGAAGCATCACTGGAACTTCAAATTAGTTTCATATCTCCCAATTATTGTACAGAAAGCAAGTGCTTCTTCTTGCAGTTACTTCTTTTAGATGTTAAGTTTCCCATCTCCTCCTTTAGGAAGGCTATATTTTGTTCCTACTGGGTGATTCCCTTTCTACTCCTAATTCTAATTATTACCCAACCTTTAGGGTTGTGGAAAAAGGTGAAACCGCAATTATCCATCCACTTCTTGTTTTGAGAACGAGCTTAAGGTTAAAAATTTTTGAAACATGGGGAAGTGCTCTGATCATGTAATTTTGGATATGCCTTTGAAGAATTTTAAGTTAAGTGGCAAGGGAGGTTGATGAAATGCATTGCTTGAATCAGCAATTTTATTGGCTGCGCTCCAGCTTTCTTTCAGTTTTTTATGTAAGAACATTGTCGTCCAGGGTGGAGTTTGGATTAGGAGATCTCTCTTCCTGCTTTCATTTTTCATGTCAGAGTAAGCTGTTGATTTAGAGGTACTCAGGGGCTCCTAGGGGAGGTTGCCTCTCTGTTGCATTTGCTTTTCACCAATGTCTTTATTTCTTGCCATGCCTCCTTGTAGGTTATGGGACAATGTTTAGCTTAGGTTGAACCTAGGAGAGCTGATTCCTATATCAAGTGGACACCCAATGCCTAGCAGAGTTTTCAGGGTGTAGGATAGTAATGATTTTTACTTGCTTTACGTTTAGCTTGAGTGCTCAATGCAAAAGAAAGAGGATTCCAGGACCTTATAATTGATAGCTTAGGAGGCTGATATATAAGCATAGATGTGGATACAGGGTACAATGATACTATGATTGATTATACAATGTGGATACTATGGCAAAAGTTGTTAAAATAGGATAAACTGCTTTTATATTCAATGGATGAAGAAATTTATGTTTGTTAAATGTGAAGTATATTGTGGAACGGTTGCTGTTGGATCCCTTGCCTAGTCAAAAGTTTATGGGAACATGTGCATTGTAATTTCTTTCTCATGATCCAGAAAATATTTATTCAACTTGTGGACACTACCTAGTCTAGCACTTGACCATGTAAAGGATATGAATTTAAGGATGGACAGTATGTTAGACTAGAATGGAAAACTTGGTGCGAAATCAGATAAATTTTACTACAAGGGAACAAATGTGGTTAGCTCAATGGCATATCATATCAACAAATATAATGTCCACAATCACATGGCTTGAGTAATAAGTGAATGGTCATGTCACCTAAGGGGAGACTAAGTCAGCTTAAAGTTTTTGAGTGAGTATTAAAAATATTTGGTACTTAACTACCACAACTACAAAATGTGGAGTATACAACACATATTTTAGATTCCAATAGGGCAACTTCAATTTTGAAGTACCATGTTTTTCTAACTGCTAATGGATAAAGAAAATTTTGACAAAACTACTTAGGTCATGCCAAGACCTTTTAATAATATGTGTTTTGGTTTTCATACCTTGTTGTGGTGAGCATGGGAAGGTATCAAAAGGGACCACCCATGGGATAAAAGGTGGTGATGGTATCTGTTATCATTTGTGAAGGCCAGGATGATAATAGCTTACTAGTAGAACCGGTACTCTTTAGCGGTGGCCTTTTGATGGTTTCTTAGAGACTTGTGGTTGACCGGTGGTACTTTTGCTGGACTGCATTTTGGTGCCTAGGATTAAACAGGTTTGTACTCTTTCACCTAGCACCCATCCCTAGTGTAATGGGGCTTCGAGTGTACACCTAAAGGAATTTAGAGGATTTGGCTCTTATTGCAGGACCATGTGCTGTGGCAACACGTTTTAAATCAAATTTCTAAAATTGCCCTTTGGTCTTCTTTACTTACAATGGAGTAGGGAATTGGAAATTGCTATATGGAGTAATTAAGCTACCAGTGGTTTAATATACCAGCTCAGAATTGGAGCAGCAAGAGCAGCAGCTTAATGAAATTATGTATCTTTCGATTACCTTGTCTGAGAACAGGCTGATTTGGTGCCTTCCAGGAGCGTATGCAACATTGTGTCAACATTATTGTGGTAAAATAGATGGAATTAGAAGACCACTCCCTTTCCTTGAAAATTACTGAATGTGAGAATTTTAAATTAAGTTATATGCCTGGAGACTGGTCAAGAAGAAGCTTGGTTAAACACCATATTCTTTCCCTAGTCATGAAATGGTGGGACATTTTTTTTTTTTTTTGTGAATTGGGGGGATTACATGGCTTTTCCCACCTTTAACATTTACTGAATACATGCTGAGATTTTGGAAGAGCTGTTTGAAGCAACTTTGCTTGTATGTTCCTCGTCTTGAATCCAATTATTTACTTCTAATGGAAATTGATTTCTTACATTTGGAAATTTGCTATAGATGTTGTTATGGCCGTATTAATTAGTGGGATATCGGAAATTGTACATACGCCAGATTAATGCGTTCTATATGCATTGAGTGGTTTCATAAAATGATTTTTCTAGCTATCATTGTAAAACAATGTGTCATAAATGTTCAAATTGGTTATGATGCCAATTTGGTTACCGGATCTAGTTTTGTTGGAATGGTTTTTTAGGTTATCTCTTTGTCCGCTATTTTTACTTGAGGGAATGGTAATGCCTTGTTTTACACTGGAAAAGGGTGACGGCATCTTTACCCTAGGGGAGGATGGTGGCGGAATGGGTTGAATCCTTGACTTGTTTAAATTACTTTACCAAACCACCGAATCTGTCCAATGGTGCAAAATTTTAGTGTTTTAGTTTCAACTTTCTGAAGCATGTGCTTACCGTTCAGTATAATTTGTTCTTTATTCTGTACTTCTTGTTTAGGTAGTCATTAAGCAGTCAACTCATTCGTTTGTTGTTTAACTGCTAATAGTATTGGTTTTTGCCCTAGATTGAGTTCATCTGAACCACAGTGGATTTATTTGAACATTGGGACACATGGCCCTGATAGAAATTTGAAATTTTGCAGCAGCAGTTGTTTTTCCATCATGATTTTATTTTGGTAATTATATCCATAACAACATTTCCAATTTCAGTGAAACCATACAAAGGCGATGCCTTGCTATTCTTTAGTCTTCATCCTGATTCAACAACGGATGAATCAAGCTTGCATGGGAGCTGTCCTGTTATTGAAGGTGAGAAGTGGTCTGCAACCAAGTGGATTCATGTGAGGTCTTTTAATGAGTTGCGAACATTGGATGAGGCATGCGTGGATGAGAATGAAAATTGCCCAGGGTGGGCTGCCATGGGCGAGTGTGAAAAGAATCCTTCATATATGGTCGGACATGGAAACACTTTCGGGTATTGTAGGAAGAGCTGCAGGGTTTGCTCATCATAGAATCCGCTTCCAAAATTTTGACATCTTGATCTAAACACGATTGCGGAAAAATTTAATGAACTGTTGTATATCACGATGGGTTGTCCAAATGCAACACATTTACCAAGGGCCTATACTAATCAAACCTTTTCTTTTACTTTCATTCTTCTTTTTCCCTGGAAATTGCTTCATATAGTCATGGATAGTTCATATGTGGTTTTAACTTTGAAAAAGCCATTGTTTGCTGGAGAAACAAATGGTGGATGATATTCTGGTTTCTTGCTTCATGGCGTGGTGTAAAGCAACACATGCTGGTTATGATGCATATAAAGTGCAGCACAGTCTATTCAGATCATTAGATTTTGAGCAAAGGCTTCTTAGTTTGAATTTAATGGGTTCAATTGTTGCTCTTGACTTTGGGTTATGACTATGCTCTATTTAATCAAAGTCCAGTCATGTTGAGTAGCTACTTGGGTTGTGACTCCGCTCTGGTTAATCAAAGTTCAGCCATGCTGAGTAGCAACTCGGCTGAGCTGTTACGTCCAGCAGCCATGACAGCCTATGCTCTAGTTCATTGAACACCAATCCTGGCTTGCTGTTAAGGATTTAAATTAAAATAATCCCAATGTTAACGACAGCTAACACAATTTTAAGTGGAGAGAGAGAGAGTGTGTGTGCCTTTCAGTTTGATGAGGGTTCTGCCTTGTTGGTGAGGATCTTTCAGTTTGATGTCATGTCAGTCAGCCCGTTTTGCTTAGAAGGTGAAACCAACCATGCAAATGTTGTTAATTGGGAGCCAATGACCATGCTTTTCTTGCTTTCTCACTTGCTAAACTGTTTTACTCCCTCGCATGTTGTACGTCTAATTTCTAAAGCTCTTCTGAGTTGCATTGCATTGCATCACAATCACAATTGCATCACCATCACCTCCTCTCCTCTCTCTCTCTCTCTCTCTCTCTCTCACATTGCAATAAGATGGGGAGGCCTCCTTGCTGTGATAAATCCAATGTAAGGAAGGGTGCTTGGGCTCCAGAAGAAGATGCAAAGATACTTGCATACGTATCCAAACATGGTATTGGCAACTGGAGTTTGGTTCCTAAGAAAGCAGGTAATTATCAACTTTTTTACGTATTAATTAAGATCCACTCAAACGTACTTACACTGCCTACGATTTGAGTTTGTGCACAGGACTCAACAGATGTGGAAAAAGTTGTAGGCTTAGATGGACTAATTACCTAAGACCTGATCTCAAGCATGACAGCTTTACCCCACAAGAAGAAGACCTCATTGTTGAGCTTCATGGAGCTATAGGCAGCAGGTTGTTCGTTGGTTTCCTCACTCACTCTCCCACTCTCTCTCTCTCTCACCTGATGCTTGCATTGTAGGTGGTCTCTTATTGCAAAACAACTACCTGGGAGAACAGACAACGATGTCAAAAATCACTGGAACACCAAACTGAGGAAGAAGCTCCAAAAGATGGGAATTGATCCTATAACTCACAAACCCATGAATCAGGTTGTTTCAGACTTTGAAAGCATCAGCTGCCTCACAAACATCGTAAACCAACCCATGCCGCTCCTCAATAGAAATGCAAACAACTCACTCATGACAATGACAAATTCACCCCCATCGTGTCTAGCACCTACGGAATCATTTTGTAATGTCAATCAGGTCATGACCCGAACTTTGAAGCAACGTGAGAACAATCCCATCAATAACAATTACTTGCTCAATGTTTTGGCTCAGCTCCAAGTCACTAACTATGATGCTCCCCAACCACATTTTCTCTCTGAAGTTTCTTCTACTTCAGCATCACTATCATCAACGTCCATACCATCACCTTCATTTTCTGTCAAAGCCAAGTCAGGTTCACAAAACCAGCTTTCATGTCAACCTAGTCGGATTCAAATTACACCATCCTCGCCATCTAATTGGATCGATTTTCTTCTTGGACACCCCTGTGAATTCAATCATATGAAACAACAAGATGGTCAAGATCTAAGTGGATTGCTGTCATCAACCAGCACTCAACTGCAAATGCACAACAAAATGAATGAAAATCAAAATAATGGAAGCGTGGTGGGTAACCATAGTGAAGCTTCATCATCTGCAAATTCCTTCATTGACGCCATTCTTGATCTAGATAGAGAGATGCAGAAGGCATTCCCTGAAGTTCTCAAAGGCTTTTCTGATTACTGAGCACAAGAGTTATATATATATATATATATATATATATATATATATATATATATATATATATATATATATATATATATAAGGTTTAGAATTTAGGTTGATAACATTGGGTAAATTTAGAAGCGAGAAGGCAAGAGATCATTAGACTAGTCCTATATCTACAGATGTAGTTTTACCTAGTCAGTAACCGAGCAATATCTTTCGTTCACGTATTGAGAACGAATTAACTTCTCTAACACTATGGAGACCTCTTAAGATTTAATATCCGACATTTGAAACCCACAGTAGCAAGTGTTTTTTGATAATTTGCTATAATTAGATCAATTGATTTTTCTCCTTACTTTTCTCTACAAATCCAACAACTTACCCTGACAAAGGGCTAACCACAAACACTAACCCCTCCAAAGGGAAAGTGGTTATTTTGGTTAAAAGGCCAAAAGATGCAGCAGATCAGAGGACATATTTTGGGATTGAGATAGGGGTGTGCAATCACATTAATAAATGACCACCTTCCAGAGATCATCTTTTTCATTTAGACGGCAAGGCTGTTCTGGCCACATTTGAGATGATCATTATCTCAGACACAACCTAAAGACTAGCGGGCATCTCTCTGCTGTTGCCACAGCAGACATGAATAGCCATGAGGCCCATGACTGCAGATTTCATACGGATGAGGTTATCAATACAGGTCCGGTCAACAATGTGGTTCATACAGGTGACCCTGAATTGGAAACAAGACACAAAGGTGTACTCTAGGTGCAGTTTTCGGGAGATGTATGGGTTCTTCTACATCCCAAAAGTCTCCATGAGTTTCATACAAACTTTTTAGTGGCATTTCATCTCTTTATATTTAAATACAAAGAACGTTTTCTGCTTCTAACTCATGAAGCTTCACAAATGCATGCCGTAGTTACTAGGAAAAAATTTAATGATGTTTAATAAGTGTTTCTATATCTGAAATTTTCCTCATTTCCATGTTTGTTTCAAAAGTGAGAACAAAATAATTGAATTTTTGAGAAGCGTGAAGGTTATTGATTTCTTCTATTTCAATTTCTGTACAATTGCAAATTTTGGTAATAATTGATTTTGGATACATGAAATTGGTGACTGAGATATGAAGAAGAGTGGAAAGAATTCAAGGAATGGTACAGAACTTACATACACTTAAGCCCTTGCAGGATTATCCCCATCAGAAACACAATTGGTGGCATTTGGTGTAGTCAATTTCATTCAATCGAATGCAACATAAGAGATGTTCGGGCAAATCCTCTGCCTTGTTACCCTGATCCAGAACAGTTGAGAAACAAAGTTTACATCTTTTATATCATATACAGAAAATTATGTGCATGCTTTTCTTTATGTGTGTGTGTGTGTAGATACCTGAATGGTCAGTGCAAAATCCAAGATACAGAGCTTCAACCTCTCTTTGAGAGCTTCAAAACCTTTCCTAGCAATATAGCTGAATCTGTGAACATCTAAATCAATCTCAAAGTAGTTTTCTCCCTGTGAAGTTTGGAAAACAGAGTTTATAAGAATGAATATTGTTCTATTTGTTCTTTAACATCATAGTCATATCATATATAGGGATGAGGCACAATTACCGAATAAAACTCATGCTGTGGACGAGAGAGAACTGGCTTCTCATTGTAAGTCTGCATGAACTTCCTCTCGGTTGCACTTAATTGAAGACTGTCCAAATTTGCCACTCGCCCTAAGATTTTTACTCTTTCCCTGAAAGGAACAGCTGTATCTACTGGAAAACCCTTTACCCTCTCCACTTCATTGTCAATTAATTTCTGACAAAGGAAGAAACACAAAGGTATTAAACAGGAAATTTGCAGAGATTTATTGATCCAAAGAGTCAATATTCTCAATGGTAGAGTTACTCATTTGGTAACCTTGAGGTCACCGGTTCAAGCCGTGAAAACAGCCTCTTGGCAAAAATGCAAGGAGAATGCTGCGTACATATAAATCCACCCTTCCCCTTCCCCTTCCCCTACCCCACACTGAGCCGAGGAACACTTTATGCACTGAGTGAGCCATTTTAGTCAATATTCTCAAACAAACTTTTAGACAACCTTTGAGAACAAAGAGTAAATAGTCAAACTTACTCTGACATTTTCTCGCATGTGAGAGGGAAGATCTTTTGTACAACTTTCAGAAAGCATAAAGTACAACACAATGCTCATTCCTTCTCCGTCATGCCCACTCTGAAACATTGCAGCAGGGTACAGTGGCATCTGGTGAACAGGAAAAGCATGCTTCAATCAGATTCACTCCAAGTAAAATAGTTTGGATAGAGAAAATGAAATGACAGGAAAATACCTGAATATTTACAACAAGAATAGGAGGGACTTTCTCAGTGGAGTTTGAAACAGGAAGCTCCACAAAACGGGCAATATGGTCAATTTTTCGTTGAGATAAGAAGACATCAACTCCAAAAGGATAGAATGCGGTGGCATTTGGAGCCATCTCCTTCTTCTTGTCCCTGCCAGAAGAAATCATTAACAAAGGCAAAACATTTCAACATATGGAAGGAATATCACCATATTTTGAACTGAGAAGATAGGGTATTACCCGTAATGATAAATGTGATCAATGAATAGGTTCTCACCTGTAAAAATTCTTCCCCCGGACTTTGAAAGTACTAGGCTCAACTCTTGACCAACAATTAGCCATTTTCTTTCCATTTGGGCAACATGGAATTTGGGAACCCGCAAGTGGCCTTTGTACATATGTCCTTGGTGAACCTGAGGCATCCAAAACACAATGAGTAGAATAAATGAGCTTATCATTTAGAAGCATAATATTATCAATAGACCACTTGTTGGTAATAAAAAGAAATTAGGACTTACACAATACAGGAGGGGTAGCTTCTCCTTCTTTCCTTTTAAAGGAAAGTTTCAAAGCCATTTTCTTCTTAAAACTTAAGGAGCGAGGACTTGATGCTTTTCTTTTGTCCGATAGTGACGAGCAATCGGTGGAAGCTAGACAACCCAAGCAACTATTGAGAAGCATACTGCTATGCTGAAGAACTCTCTTGTCATTTTCTACATTAGTTGCTAATTGGGAAGTAATAAATTCATCCACATGAACACTACTCATGTTCATCATTATCACATTATTTGGGACTTCCCCAACAACACTGCCTTCTAAAGTGCCATCCATTTGTTCTCCTGGTTTCTTCTGTTCCTTGAAGGAAAAGGTATGCAGACTATTGCAATTGCATTTTTGTCTATGAGACTCACTTGGAGTAGAAACAATTGATCCAGCTGCACTTTCAGAACCGTTTACAGACTGAAATTCTACAAATGTGCAATCATACATTATTACACATGTCAGCACAATGCACTATGTGGGCATTAGAGAAGTTAAGTCATGAAAATTGAAAAATGCTAGAAATTTCCATGATCCTATTTCATCGTTTGGGAGTCAATTGATCACTAGATTAATATTTTATGTGCCATTTCCTCATGTTCTAAAATTTGAAACCTATCATCTACCAACTCAGTCATGAAATTTATGAACTTTCCAGCTGTGACAAAATATTTCTCTAAAAGCTTTTACCAGAAAAAGCATACCATCGCAGACACTATAAAAATCATCATCGGACTCAATTGCGGCAACAGGGTCAAACCATGCCTCTCTTCCACTTCCTGCAAGTAAAATAAAAATAGCATGATCAAATCGAGCAAAAAAAAAAAAAAAGAACACAAAGATTAAAGAAAAATCATATAAGGAACTAGAATTGGGATTCCAGTATATATACTTTTTTTACACTAAAGAGCTTCATTTCTGATACAATCATTAATGGCTAGTTACTCGAGTACTACTAGAGAGAGAGAGAGAGAGAGAGAGAGAGAGAGAGACTCACATTCAAGAAATTTAAGGAAAATATATCTCAAAATGCAAGGACTTGGGGTCTGGTCAATTTTCAATTTTGATTTGCATAAAGCGTCTCGAAAAAAAAAAATGAGATTTCCCGTTTATCTCTAAATAAGAGTGAAAAATTAAGTTGATTTAGAAGACCCCTTTTATTCAAACATCCTTAGTGTTACGGAAAAGTCAAATTAAACATCAGATATTAAGTCAGTCAGTACGGAGATGAAAGAAAAAAGATACCTTGAAATGCAGGATTGGAGTATGTACGATGAAAGGAGCGAGACGAGGAAACACGCTTGCTGCTGCTCACTACTCTTCTCGTTGTTCTTCTTCCTGTTCTATTTCGATTCCTTTCCTTCTTCAACCCAAACCCAACCACCCCACAACCTCGTCTTCTCGACACACAGGCTCCCATTCTCTCTCTCTCTCTCTCTCTCTCTCTATCTGCCTCTCTCTCAAATACCCACCGTTAAACTCAAATAATGCGACAATAAGAATCCTAAGCACTTGGGAAGTCACAAAGCTATAAAATGTTTATTCCTTCTGCGCTCGCTCGCTCTCTCTCAACAGCTGTTGTAATTTATAGCGCGGGGGCGCTCTCTCTCTCACTCTCTCTCCCCCCCCCCCCCCGGGGGAGTCGAAGAAATTAAAGAGGCGCGATCGACGGTTGGTGTTAAACCACGGCGGACACGGTGGTGGGACCGTGTTCCTTACCTGGCTTCCGTGTGCTTTCCCTTTCCCATACCCACGCGCTTATTCCCATTCTCTGATTCGCTTTCCCCCTTTCCGCCCGCGATGTGAAAATATATCTTTTTTGAAAAAATGTTTTTCCTATTTTAGTTTTTGCTTCAAATTTTTTTATTTGGACTATAAATAACTCAAATTAATTATAAATAATTCTAGAGTTGATTTCGTTTTATTCATTTATTTAATTAAATAAAATAAATTTAAATTTAATTTATAATTTAATTATTAATCATGATGAGTTTAAATATAAAATTCATTTTATTTATACAAATAAATTCATTTAAATATAAGCAAACCAAAAAATTAAGATTATTTATCTTCATCTTTCTATTTAGGTTTATAAATTCAAAACATATATCATGATTTAGTTGTTTTAACAAAGAATTGAATTTAGGTAAAATTACCATTTGTTGATTGAATTGAAGATGATCGGGAAATTAGAAAATAATTTGTTTAATGGATATATGATATTAATTAATTTTTTAAGAAATAAAAAATTTTTTATTATTAAATATTCTAATTAAAAATCATGAGATTTTGAAAGCGCGTGGAGGGCACATATATGGGATTTCATGATTGTGGGAGAAGTGTAGGGTATAGGGTAGGGCCTGGGGACTTGGGGATGTTGCCCTCACGTATGCGTCTTTGCTTAGGGCAGCTGCCCCTACTGTGTAATGTGCCCTAATAAATTATCCCTCATCATTTAGCAGTAGCACGTGTGGGCCTCCTCGCATGATCTTACTGTCTTCTGGGGGTCGGGGTTGGCATGAAAAATATGAAAAGATAATTTACAAACATTGAACCAAAAAAATAAGGGAAGTGAGGTTATAATTTTTATAAATTGTATTTAAAATTATTATTAAAATATATTAACAAAAATATTGTTAATAATTTTTAAATTTTAATATATAAAGATATATTATTTAAATTTCTTCTATGTTTTGAAGACAGAAAAAGACAGGGAATATATTTCTTCATTTTTTATTTTTATGAGAAGAATAAATATATAGAAGAATTTTAATTAGATATATATTAAATTTGGGTTTTGTAAAAAAAAAGAAATATATCAAATTCGTTTTCTCTCGATCCTTTCATAAACATTCAAAGATCCTCTTGCTCTCCCCTTTGTCTAGAATCCAATCTTTCTTTTTTTTGTATTATACAGCTATTTAAATCCTGAATCTCAAAATTAAAAAATATAATTATAATTAGCAGGCTCTCTCTCTCTCTCTCTCTCTCTCTCTCTCTCTCTCTCAACTTCCAAACAATTTCGCAAGTAAGAGTACTTATGGGATGGAATCTAAATTTGTTGTCTTAAACCTATATAAGATAAAGAACCTACGTAACAAGCTAGGTTTAGGTAAAGGAGACATAAGCTTGGTAGATGTTTTATGGAAGTTGGGTTTGTTGGAATTCAACCCAACTAAGCTTGATCGATGCCTTTTGCCCCCCCTAAGATATATACATATTATTTTCAACCACAACTCAATAATTAGACTTCCTTTTAGCATTAGGGCAACTTTGTATCCTCTTGGGGCTCAAAAGGTGACACTTTAGAACAATCTACCTTACCTTCTAGCATTTTTAGGTTGATTAGAGGTTTTTTATTTAGCCAATAGAAGTAACTTAGTTCGTCTTTTAGTTAACAGTTCAACTAGACTTATGTTTAGTACATGATTTAATCTTTTATTTTCGCTGATTGATTTTTGAATTCTATTTGATTAATCCGATTCAAATACTATGAGATTCATTAATAAATTAAAATTTTTAAATCTCATTTCTTTATTTTTATGATTTAAACTCAAAATTTATAATTAAGAAAGGGTAACATCCTATTGCTCCATGAGAATTTAGTGACATGGCCTCGGTTTTGGTTAGGTGTGAAAGAGGACAAACTTCTTGGATAGGGTCCTATCCTAGCTTGTGATTGGAGCAAAATATAGCCAATTTATTTGTCGACTTGCCTTATTTTTTTTAGGTCTCAACGTCATAGACCGGGTTGAGCCGGTAGAGTGGAAGATAATACGGGCTTGAGCAATATTGGGCCTGGCCCCACCCGTCTGTCTGCCCGTCAAAAATCAAAAGCAAAGATGATGAAATGGCTGAGAGAGAGATGTAAGGATTTGGCTTCAAAAAATAAAATAAAACAACATAAAAGGAAAAGAAATTTCTAACACCCAAATGTCATGAGTTGAAGACGTGACATGCCAGCGTTCTTTCATGTTTCCAAGCTTCCATACTCTAGGGTTTCTTCAAATACCTTTTTTTTTTTTTGATTACATGGAAGGGGAGAAAACACTAACTTTTAAAAGAAGCCATGCCCCGAATATCTCTATCAAGGAATTTATTCACTTCCAAAGGAGGTGAAGTTAGTTCATGAACTCCTGAATCCAAACCTATCTCCATATAAGCTAAGTAATCGGCACAAGTATTCCCTTCGCTAGCCACAAACAAGACTTGTTGAATTTGAACTTGTTGTATCATTTGTCGGCACTCCATAATGATATGGGATTTCGGATGCCATACATCCACTCCTAACTGTAAGGTTGATACAAGTTCCATAGAGTCCAATTCTAGGATTACCGAAGTGAAAGAATGGTGTTAGAGAAAACGAAGACTTTCACGAACCCCCCACAACTCAGTCGTAAAAGGGTTAGCCAACCCTAGATTTGCAACAAATCCGCCAAGCCAAAGACCATATTCATCTCTTAGAATTACGCCCGCCCCTGCAAGTTGCGACCCCGGTAAGGGTAACTCATCCACATTCAACTTGAAAGTATCTGGAGGTGGAGGGGTCCAATGCACCCAACAACCCACTCTTGATGGAGGGGGAACATCTGAAATCGCCCACTATCCCTCAATTGCAAACTTTTTGGCCTGGCTCCCAACCTCCTCAGTGTCAAAATCCCTACCTTCAAATACCATCCTGCACCTTCCCTTCCAAATAGCCCAAATGGTTAAAACGAAGAAGATGGGCCAAGGAATACCCTCTACCATGGCATGAGACTAACAATTCCTTTTGAGCCATATCAACTCCGGCTGTCGTCGCATAACCAACTTATAAATATAGGAATTTTGAAGGAGACACCCCCAGATACTTTTTACCCGATCACAATCTCGGAAAAGATGATAAGTTGTTTCTGGATATTCATAGCAAAGAGGATAGAGGGGATCAATTGTAAGCCCACGCTTAGCTTGTGTTTCATTAGTCATCAGAGAATTCTGAGCCACAAGCCAAATAGATAGCCCCATTCGCTAATTCAACTTCCAATTACTCAAATTATTATGAGCTGAACTTTCAATATTCTGCAATCTTATATAAGCCGATTTGACCGTAAACATCCCAGAGAAATTGTCACTCCAACAAAAACGTTCCTGAACTTCTGGATTTTGGGGGATTATTATAGCTCTTATCTCCTGTACATACTCATTTGGCAGAATAGTGGATAGATGGTCAAAATCTCATTCCTTCCTCAGGGTGATAAATCGATTAACTCACACCTCAGAAGCTAATAGAGCTACTCCCTAACCAATCCTCTTGTTTAAAGGACCAGACCCAACCCAATTGTCCTCTCAAAATCAAATTGCTGAGCCATCCCCCAATTGTCACCGGATCCCTCTCAACAAAACTTCCCTAGTACGGAAAAGACTACGCCATAAATTGGAGCAATTAGTAGGCTTAGTACATGTGAAAAAATTTGCCCGATTGAGATACTTATAACGAAGAACATCACAGTAGAGGGCTGAATCACCAAACACTAGTTTCCACCCGAACTTTGCCAAAAATGCCAAATTCGCAGTCCTCTATTCTTAGGTCGACAAACCCTATCCCAACCAACGACATGAAAATGAGCTATGGATAGACGAGTCAAGTTCGGAGCTATACCAAAAAAAAATTTTTTTTCTTAAAACAACCCTCCCAAGAAAAATTTTTCGAAAATGACCTATGTTGGTCCAATTTTCAAAACTCGATCAACACTGTTCATCACTGGATAATGTTAAAGAATAAGGTTGGTCGAGTTTTGAAAACTCGACCAACTTTCTACAAAATAATGAACAGTGTTGGTCGAGTTTTCAAAATTAAACCAACCTAAGTTATTTTTGGAATATATTTATTTGAAGAATGGTTGTTTTAAGAAATTTTTTTTTTTTTTCGTTTGGGGTTAATTTTGAACATGTCTCATGGATAGACGGTCAAATACACTTTTCTCGTCAAACAATAAACAGGTCTGTTCTGACCTGTTATGGGAGACATGTACGGAAATGGCATTAAAAAAGAAAAAAAATTTTAAAACAACTCTTCCAAGAAAAAAATTCCATTTCTAGCGCTCACAAGTCACGTTTTAAAGACGCGTCATGTTCAAATTCCTCCCTCTTCTTCTTCTTCTTTCTTTCTTTCTCCTCTGCCATGACTGCTCCTCTCTCTTCCTCCTCGGCGATCTCTCTCTTCCTCCGCCGCGACAGCTCCAGCATAGATCTGCTGTACGCATCTCTCTCTCTTCCTCCCGCGACCTCTTTTTCTTCCTCATGAGCCACGAAGGTACATTGCGAGCGACGAAGGTACTGCGCTCCTCTGCAATTAAAAGTTCAGTCCCTTGCGAGCGATCCATCTTCTACTTCACTCCTTGATGCTCCTCAGCACAGTTCTGCAAAATTCGAAGATACATTGCTCATTTGAACGTGAATGTGAAATATTTTATTTGAATGTGTGTGAAATCTCTCTACACAGATCTGCAACTCTGTTCTTAGTTTTTCGAATATGAAATCTTTCATTTGAATGTGAATGATGTATGTTGAAAGAATGAAATGTTTGTGTGTTCGAAAACTATGGGCTGAGGGAGAGGGAGAAATGAGAGCTGTTGAGAGATGTTTTTTAATTAGAAAATTAAATTTTTGGAGTAGTTTTTGAGAAATTGAAATGTTTAATTTGAGATTTATTTATTGAAAAAATTGATTATGAATTTTAGGATTTTAAGTTATTTGAATTAGGGTTTGTTGAATTAGAGTTGTTGAAATTGAGGTGTAATTATAAATTGTAGTCAATCATTTAAATTATAAAAATTGATTTATTTCTATTAGATTATGACAAGTTGATTTTTGTTGTTCAGGAAAAATGACAGAAATTGTAAGATTGTTATGCTATAGTAATAGCGAAATTATAAAGGGTGAGGATGGAGTTGGTTATAATGGAGACCCTTCAAAGTTGATTAGGGTGAAAAGGGATGTATGTTATAATGAGTTGGTATTGAAAATATGTAAAGGACTTCGGATCAATTCAATGACACAACATGTTGAGATTTTTCATCGTTGTCTCATGTCATACATGTAAAGTGGAAATACATAGTTTCAGTTGGTGCCAATTAGTGACAATGACGATATTTTTAATTTGATGGAGTTTGTGGTGGGCATGGAGTAGGTACCACTCATGAGTTATATATCAAATCATACGAGGGTGGAACGTCCGTGCAACGAGATGATGATTATAAGGATGAATATTCTCGTATCAAAACTCGAGTGGATTTTACTCTTACAGATATGGATGTGGGTAATGATATTGATGAGGAAAAAATAACGGAAGAAGATGCAGAAGAAGAGGAGAATAACAAAGAAGAAGAAGATGGAGAAGTTGGTACGAACTGTTATGACTTAGAAGACTTCATATGTAGTTTCTCGGAGGTGAGTTTGGGCAGCGAAAAAAAGAGCTATACAGATGGTATATGGGGATTGAGATGACTCTTACAAGCAATTGCCTCGACTTTTGAATGCCATAGTGGAAAAGAATCCGGAAATACAAGTAAGTTGGAAGTTGGGTCCGTCAAATGCAAATGGTGAAATGGTTTTTGAAACTTTGTTTTGAGTATTTGGTCCTAGTATCATGGCATTTAGGAGTTGTCGGCCATTAATAAGTATCGATGGGACGCACCTATATGGAAAATACAAGCACAAGTTGTTGATTGCATATGGATAGTGCAAATCATATTGTCCTATTGGCATTCGGATTGGTTAATACAGAATCACTTGCCTCCTGATCGTGGTTTTTGGTATGTGTGCGAGAGCATATTGTTAGAGATAGGGAGGATCCCATTTATTTAATTTCTGATCGACATGAAGGGATAAGGGCAACAGTTGCTCGTCTGAAGTTCGGATGGTCACCTCCCAATGCCGTGTGGAGATTTTACATGCGCCATGTTGCAAGTAATTTCAACACGCATCACAAAAGTCAAGCCTATAAAAGAGTTGCAACCATTGTCGCATTACAGCCACAACCTAAGAAATTTGATTTATATTTGGCGAGGATGAAGGAGATAAAATATGATACACCCAATTAGTTTACAAATATTGCCCCTGAGCAATGGACTCTTTCTCATGATGGTTGCTTTCGTTTTAAATATATGATGACAAATATAAGTGAAAACTATAATGTCGTATTAAAGAGTGCAAGGAATCTACCAGTTGCAGCCTTAGTAATTAAGACTTTTAATAATTCGGTGAACTATTTTGAGGTAAGACTAGGTAAGGCGAGGCGAGAATAAGTAGAAGTGAGTGATACACAAAGTATGCCTCAGCTATTTTTGGGAGATGGATGAACATGGTAAACCTCCATGCAGTTGTCTTCTTTAACAGGGAGAATGAGATCTTCGAGATAGAAATCGGCCATAGACAAACAAGGTATGGTCACAAGGAAGGTAATAAACAGATTGTAGACGTGAAAAATGAGCATTGTATATGTGGAAAGTGACACATTTATAAAATTCCTTGCTCCCATGCAATTGCTGCGCTTACTAGAACGATGATTGATGTTCATGTGATAGTCGAAAAATGGTATACATGGGAACATCAATTTAGAGTGTATGATCATTATTTCTCATCGATTGGAGACCATTCCAGCTGGCCCATGGTTTCATATCCAACCATTATTCCCGATAGATCACTTAGATGTAAGAAAGGAAGACCTAAATCATCTCGATATCACAATGAGATGGATCTTCGGGAATCATCTTCACGGACATCATGTGGGAGTTACAGTGCAGAGGGTCACAACAGAAGGAGATGTGCGAGGCAAATTAGATATGAAATTTGTAGCAGGCAGGGGCACAATTGAAGGCATTGTCCAAGCCAATCGAATCCCAACGCATGATATATTGGTGTACTTGAATTTGTCTTTTTAGTAGTAATGTTTATGTAATTCTTATACTATGTATTGATGTACTTCTTTCTTCAAAGTTAATGAAGATTTGATGTTGTTTTCTGTAATGTTTTAAATATTTACGGTTTCCTTTATAATACATGCTCTCTTTTAAGTTTTTATGTATTTAGTATTGAATGAATTAAAAATTAAGCTTTTATTTTCTTGCAGATGGATCTTGGACCTTCTGATCCTAGTGTTCTACGGTTGCAACGACGTCACCATTTCTCAACGGTTTGGGAGGGAGACGACCAGACTTGGCTTATTTGTCGTTGACGTGAGGCTGTTTTACGGCGTTGGCAGGGTGGTCTCCTTGACGAGCGAGTACTTCTTTTTCTGGAGCAGTCAGGTTTTTTAGGACTAGGTAGGTTACGTTTTATTCAGTTAGATTGGCACTTGATTACAGCTTTAGTAGAGCGTTGGAGGCCGGAGACGCACACTTTTCACATGCCCCACGGTGAGCTCACTATCACCCTACAGGACGTAGAGGTGCCTTTTGGTTTATGCATAGATGGCCTTCCTGTACTAGGTAGGACGACAGATGTTATTTGGGGTGATGTCTGTGAGAGATTATTGGGAGTTGGGCCTCCACGCTCGGTTTTTAGGGGTTACAGTTTGAGTATACCCTGGTTGTCCGATTTTGTTGTTCAGTTGCCCATTGGTGACGATATTGTTCATATTATTCAGTGGACACGGACATTTATTTTATTGTTGTTAGGGGGTATGATATTTGTTGATAAAACAACATGTTATATACATTTACAGTACTTACTGTTGTTAAAGGATTTAGGTGTCTTAGGTACACGTAGTTGGGGTTCAACGTGCCTGGCGTACTTATATAGATAGCTTTGCATAGTCTCGCACATTGAGTCTTATGAGATAGGGGGAGCCTTAGTTTTGTTACAGATTTGGCTATGGAAGAGGTTTTCTTACTTAGCTCTTGTTAGACGAGATATACAGATGGCGGATGGTCCACTCGTTGTGCGGTGGAGGGCAAATTTTGATGTTACTAGTCTCTCTACATATGTGGTGTCAGTGTATAGAGAGACACTTGATATGCAGACTATAGATCACGTTGTATGGGTGTCGTATACTGAGGAGGTACTGTCTACCCTCCCCGACTACTGTCATAGGGGGAAGGATGAAGGATATTTGGCACGTACGCGTACCGCTGATTTGTTTTAGTATCGTGGAGTGGCACTTTCCAAATAGAGTGATCCGATAGTATGGAGGGTTCCAGCATATTCCTATTCCTTATGATACTGAGGATCGACTCCACGACACTACTACGAGAGGTGAACATGATATCGATTGGTTGATAGAGCATGCACGATATGTAGATATTTGGACTGAGCGACATGATCATTTAGTTGAGCTAGACACGACGTATGGTCCCTCCATTTCACATGCCTATTTTAGTTGGTATCAGAGCATCTCCCGTCGATTTATTGATCGTCGAGGTGCTTGTTTGGGTTACATGGTAAATGTATAATTTCTTAATTTTCATTTATATCAATGATTTATGTTTCTATTTTAGCTAACATATATATCTTGTTTGTAGTGGAATATATTGCACAGATTAGAGACAATGAGGGTGTGGACGTGCATACGTTGGTGAACTCAGCCATCTCAGTTATGACTGAGGACATGAGTTATCTTTTGAAACCTAGACCGTCCAGAGATGCTGATGAGGGACATGATGAGGGACGTGACGAGGACCGAGCACACGGACGACAACGAGGGAGAGCACGTTCGAGGAGACCACGACCGTCGTCAGCTCATGCGTTACCACCACCGTCTACGCATCCAGACGTTACATAACCTTCTCCAGTATACGATGAGTCCTTGTCTTTCTACACGCCTGTGTTCGATTATATTCCTCAGGTTTTCACTCCCGGTGCTCTACAGAGGGGGCCTCGGACCGGTATTCATATAGATTAGGGATTCACACAGGTTAAGAAAGACGATGCACCCTCTGCATATCGTGTATCCCCACCTGTTTTTTCTGAGCCTTACTACGAGGATATAGGACTATCTCAGATCACCATATAAATGATTTGGGCTTAGTTTCTCGTGATGATAGTACAGATATTAGACCCGATTTAGGAATTAGGTAATATACTAGGAGTAGACGACGGCGTTGAGATTTATGTGTTCCGTACTCTGTAGATTTTCTTATTATTAATAAAATTTACATCAAATTGTATATTCATGTTAATATCTATATTTGTTATGTTGGTTTGCTCGTTTATGGAATGGAGAATGATTTGTTGAATGGATGAATGACTATTAGTTGGAGATTGGATGAAAGTTGGATAAGTTGATGACTTAGATGAATGAATATGATTTTATTTGTTTGTTGAATAGATTGTTTTGTTGACGAGTAAATGAATCGATAATGTTTGAAACTCGAATGAGTTGATGAGTTGGATGAATTTATATTGTTTGCAGTAGATTTTTTAAATAGGTATTTTTGGATTTCAACAGTAATGGAGGGGTTGCAACGAGCATGACACGTCATGCACCGTGTATGACTGGTTTTGAAGACGCGTAATGCATTATGCTTGATAGATGTTCAAAACGTGACTTGTGGCGTTAAAAATGGATTTTTTTTCATGAGATAGTTGTTTTAAAAAATTTTTTCTTTTTTAATGTCACTTCCTTAATGTCATTTTCGTACATATCTCATGATACGGAGGAGTCGCCTTCAACAGTGGAAGTCTAGCCATGGTGGCAGCAGTAGCCTTCAAACTGAGCTATAGAGGAGATGCAAACTCACCTGAGTATGGAAGCCTGAAAACATGAAAATCATGGGTATCTCACATCTTAAAATGCGAAATACATATATCGCATGTTGAAAATTGTCGTGTTCTCAACTTGGTTGTTATGTTAGAAATTTCTTTCCACTTTGTTTTAATTTTTATTTTAATTTTAATTTTTTAAATTTTTGAAGCAAAAAACGTACATGTCTCTGAAATGGCAACCCTTCTGCACTTCATTGGATTTGAATGTTGCAGTTAGGGAAACACTCCAGGTCTTAACAATGGCGGTCTTATCATCTCCTCTCTCTTCAACCCCAATTCTCTCTCCTCGCCGACTCAGCGCGACCTTCAACTCAGTTCTTCCTTCCCATAGCCTTTCACTTTTCAATTTCTCCTCCAATTCTGATGAATTTCGACGGTCTTCGTTCGTCGTCTCCTCCTACAGTAAGTCCGACGTTCACTCTTGAATTGTCAATTAGTTGTAACCCTAAGAATTTTAGGACTGCAATGGATTTGTTATTCTTTCTCTTTGATTTGATTACTTAGAGCTAACACATGGATTCACGAGTTCGGACAAGAAAGCATTGCTCGAACGCTACGGTTATGACCCCGACGAGTTTTTATCTGATGATTCTTCGCCGGTTCTCTCTCTTCTCGATCTCGCTCTTCCCTCTATTTATGTTACTGTGTGGTGATTATGTTGGTTTTTGTTTATGCAGGAGCAGAAAAGGAGTGGAAGAGGAAGTTGGAGGCAAGTTCCAGAACTCTCATCACAGGATCCTAAACCGCCAAGGACTATCCACAAGTTGCTTCAGGTTTACGCATTTTCCCCTCTCTCTCACGCTTTAGATCAAAATCTACTAAATTTAGGGTTTCCATGCGATTCTTGCCATTGAATATAACAGTACCTGTGAATTGAATGAATTTTTTTTATTATTATTATTATTTTTGTAAGCAATGCGATCCTCCAGGTACCCCCCCCAAAAAAAAAAAAAAAAAAAAATTCAACCACCAAAGATGCTGAATTTTACTGTAGCTATATATATATGTATGTATTTTTCCGATATAACACGGTAGCTATATTGGTTGCTCGGAAAATTGTTCTTTGTACTGCCATGTGCTTTCCACTGACCAATAATCTTCTGCCACACTGGCTTCAACATTTCGAGCCTTTGAATTTTTTTTCCTTGGTGTCCATAAAATGTAATTATTGATGATAAATTCTTGGTGTCTAATAGAGGATGGATGACAATGGGTTGGACATTCAAAAAGAGTTATTTGATTTATTTCAAATATTGTACGTTTTATGAGAAATTCAAGATAAATCTACGATGGTTAAAGGTAACAACAAACAACAAATTAAGTCATAATCTTAAATTTTGGAGTTGGACCAATATAGAAGAGATGAGAGAAAAAATCCTTCCATAGAATTCCTACAACTCTTTTTATCATCACTTGACACGGTATATTATATATATATATATATATATATATATTTTTTTTTTTTTTTTTTCTCCCAGGTGTGTTTCTATGTTGTGTAGTATGATTGTGGTTTGTGAGTGGGGGAGAATTTTACAACTCTGGAAATATTTATTCTGAAGATTTTCCCCATAGAAGAAGCATATTCATTGTTGGTCTATATATAAAGGTTTGGAAAATTGATTTTTGAATCAGTTTTTGAAAAAAAAAAAAAGAGAGAGAAAGAAATAAAGACTGAACATCTACTCAGGTGAATTCAGTGAGGACTTGAAGATCGAATCCGAAATAGCATCTTTAACTATAAGGGCAGCACTGCACAATTGCCTCTTTTTCTTTAATATTTTACTCATGTAACTTGACCTTGCTGAGGGAATTTTTGATTCCTAGCTTTTCACTAACACTAAGGAAACGTACCTGACAACATATATTGCAGGAAATCCCCTAGTCATTTATCTTGATTTGCCTGCCTAACTCTACAAACTGGAAGAGTCGGACCAGTTTAAAGAATAAGAGGGAAGAGGAAGCCTTTCTTCAATGTATAATTAGTAATGTAAAATATCTCAATAATGGGTTAAGGTCAGTAGTCTTTACTCAGAGTAGTCACAGAAAGATATAGCTATCTTTATTGTATTTGAAAGTAGCAATCATCCTATCAATAGGAGTTTTAAACTTGGTGCAGCCTAAAAAGGCTGAAGGCTGACTAAAGTTGTTTAGATTGTGTAGCAGGGACCAGTTTGCTTAATTGGAAACAATCAATTAGAGAGACACCCAAGAATATTGTATAGTCAAGACTCAATCTCTTGGTATCATGGGCAAGTCTACTTATATAAATGAAATGAGTATTATGTATATTTCAAGAGAGTAGGTAGTAACCATCCTTCCGATATGACTGAATAAGACAAAACTCTCAAACCAATTTCTGCAGCATCTTACGAACTGCACAACCTCAACCCTCATAGCTTTCAGTCTTGATGGCAGATGGTTGATTGCTTGCTATCTCTTTTCCTTGAACCAACTGAATAGGAAATCACACTCAGGGTAAGCCAATCTGATTGAATAAGACAAAACTCTCTAACCAATCTCTGCCACGTCTTACGAACTGCACAACCTCAATCCTCATAGCTTTCCGTCCTGATGGCAGATAGTTGACTTTTTGCTATCTCTTTTCCTTGAACCAACTGAATAGGAAATCACACTCAGAGTAAGTTGTAGGAATTCATGAGCGGGGGGAGGCCGGGTGGGTGTCTTTATATAGAGAGTTGGTGTAATACCCAGTGTCTTGAGCTTTTGCATGAAACATGAAAGATGGAGCCAAACTTTGTGTGTGTATATATATATATATAGTCATGCAAAACTCGGTCGATATCCCACCATATGATAGACGGTGGATATTTTTTGGGGGGAGGGTGGGGTGGTCTAGAGAGAGGCCTAGCACCTAGTATCTCAAGCTTTTGCACAAAAATCGAAAGGTGGTGCCTAATTTTGTATATATCTCATGGAAAACTCGCTCAATATCCCACTGATACACAACTAAGAATATATGCTTAATTTTGAAACTCTATTCTTACTAAATGTAGGGTTGAAATGAGATGTTATCAGATAGATTTAAAGCTTAAATTATAGCCTCCTTTCATCATCAACCATAAGATCAAAGATCTGTGACTCATGCCGTCATGAGAGATTACTTTTCTCTCACTTCTTTAATTGGATATTTTAGTTTGATGATAAATGTAAACCTGTTTTATGTTCTAGGCAGAAATGCTTTAAGGAAGAAGTTGCTCTCACCAAAGGGCATCAATGTGCGCCCAGTGATGGAAGTTGTAAAATGGGCTGCATTTGATATTTTGCAGGTACCAAATTTATCTCTATTTATATAGGGAGATCATTTCATTAAACAATATAGGGTCCATATAGTCATCCCAATCTAGTAGACTAGTCCCACTATTTTCAAAATCTTGACTTATGTCTGGAACTATCAAAGTCAGGGAGATCATGAGGTATATCAGCCTTTGAGGCCAATGATAATGGAGGTTTAAAAAAAAAAAAGAACTGTTTTTCCAGCAAGATGCATCTTTCTTGTGTCTAAGTTATTTCAATTTTCCGAGCTGTGGTGATTTTTGGTGGTTCATACAATTTTAGTGTCATATGCCTCTATAGTATTCTCTTATAATTCATTTGGTGATATAGAAAATGTGAAGTAGTTGATCATCTATTTGCTCTCAGCTTTTACTTTTGGCACTAATATTTTATTAGGAATTCATTTTTGATCCAATGTTTAGTGGGCATCCTTACTCTAGCTTATTTGGGTGGCCGGGGGTTGTGCTGCATCTTTAAGGCCTGGTCGCTGGTTGGACCTCTACAGTGGCACAGGATATGTTGGTATTGAAGCCATCAGCCGAGGATGTTCCGACGTATTACCTTATTTACAATTTCTCTTTGGCATGTGATGTGTCATTATTGGTGCCCCCTTTGGTGAATCAATAATTATAAAGTGCTAGAGATAGAAGGTCTGCGTGTTTATTATTTAGTCTCACATATTTACTTAGATTCTCCTTTTCTTCCATAGTTATTCTGTGCTATGGTTGCTTTTCCCCTGAAATGTCTAATGTTATATTTGCAAACCACCAGGTGCATTTTGTTGAGATGGATCCTTGGGTTGCTTCAGATGTTCTTCAGCCAAATTTGGAATGGACTGGATTTCTTGAGGTTTCAGTCATACACATTGTCCGTGTTGAAGATTTTCTGCAGCGGGCAGAGCAGTTTGTTGGTACATCTTTTACCTCTTTCTCTTTCTCTCCCCCTCTTAATTCTTATCTATGTCTGCGAGAGTCATTACATTTATCCGTTTCACAGCATTTGTAACTAAATGAAATAATTTAGACCAGCCATGGGATTTTTTATATATCTCCTTCCACTAGATTTGTGGTCAGTGCAGTACGTGTATCCCCTTTTTTGGCCTTTGTTCTCTTAAGAATCACTTTTTGTGAATCTTTCTCTTCCATATCCCTTTTTTCTATGGAATGGGGTTCGGAACAGTATAAAAGCTGTCTTCCATATTACTTGATTTATTTGTGTAATTGTGGAAGATCACTTACAGTGTAAATGCAATGGTTAACGGAAAATGTGACCATGTCTGTATATTTTTATATATCATATAGCTTATATGCGGATTGGTGAATAGCTGTATCTCTTCGTACTTTTCTTTAGCTGATACGTTCCTGCATAATAAATGGTGAACTGTTGGACATTTGTAGGTGAAAATGGATCATTTGATTATATAAGTGTTACACCTCTTATATGGCAGTGGACAATGGTATCTTGATGGATCAAATCTCAAAGTTGCCCCTATCAAATCTCTAAGAGCCAGGTTATAGTATGCATTTTTTCTTATGTGCTCTCTCTCTCTATCTCTAGTTAGTGGAGTACCTATCAAGAATGGAGATGTTGGAATCATGTGGATGCCTCATAAATGCACACTTTGTAACCATCAGTTTTCTGCATTAATATTTTTGAAATGCATTGCTTGACCACCTTACTATGTCATTATGAATTCTTTGCCACTGGGGGAGGGTGGAGGTGTGTGGGTTGCTTCACAACGTGTCTTGTTTGAATGATCATTTGGTTAGTCATTAAGTTCAATACATCGAAGAACAATTTTGCCACCTTATATCTTTTCCTTCTTCCCAGAAGGAGAAACTTATTGCGTCCTATTATATATTTTTTGGCTGTTTGTTTTTCTTCTTATTATATTCTTCAGAAATGATTATTAACGTTGTGAAGATTGAAAAAGTTAATGGCCAAATTGATTATATTGGGTGTCATGTGATTTTATTGGTGTTGTGAAGTTAAAAGATTCTCTCATGTGCATTCAAATGACCATTGAAATCATGCCACTTCAGATCTTGTCAATTTAGTCATTGAATTTTTTATCCTAGTAGTATTATTCTTTTGAGACATAATGTTGTACAAGTCAAGAGGAAAACAAATAGACTTAGTTTGTGCGTCCCTTCTGATTTGGCTATACTTTTTCACTTAATAACTGTTGGCGCACAATTGATCTCTGAATGTGTGCATGATGAGCAGATAGCTGATAGGCTGTTTGGTTGGACACATTTGGCAATTTATGGGCCCAGGTGGGCACAAAAGAGGAGAAAATCGGAAAATTCACTGAAGTTGATGGCTGAAAAAGTTTGACTGATGCTGGAGTTGACATTCTGGAATCAGGCTGAGATGAATCTGCCATGGTTTAGACAATATTTCTTGCGCACTCGACAATTTGCGGTCTAGGCCACACAAATTTCAACGTGACCATGATAACCTGCTGTTATTGTTGCAAACATATCATCAGTTGATCTCTTAAATGATTTCACAACATTAATATATATTTGGAGCTAAGTGAATTTTACTAATTTGCATAAATTGATATTTGTTAGTCTTTCCTGAAAAACTTCTTAGTGGAGTTATTGCAGATTAATGATTTTGTTGGCTCCTTATGTGCAAACATGAGAAGATTGAACAGAAACCTCAACTGACGTAAACTGGTTTGTCAACCCTGTAAGTCTCTGGTGTCAACATAAATGTGTTCAAGTACTTATGAAGGGGGTGGATTTAGTTTGATTCTTCTGTGACCATTGAAGTTCTCAAATTTCTTTCCTCTCGAAGATGGTATTAGTTCTGAATAGACTACTTTAATGTATTGCGGCTAAATGCTTCCCTGTAAATAGGTAACTTAAACGCTATTTTGATTCAAGAGGCCTTAAGAGACAGCTTTCACATTTCCAATTTTAGCAATCATTGTGTACAGTAACCAATATCTAAGTTTTTTCTGTTGAGAATCTGAATTGGAAGTCTGCACTTTAATAGTTATTCTGTTAAAATGGTTTATATCAACATAGACAAATATATCAAGATTTAGTATTCTAAAGTTGTGCTGCGATGCTCTTCCTGGCCTAGTGACCTCAATCACAGAGAGCGTACTTGAAGTAGAATGCAAAAATAATCAGTTGAGCACTTGTAACTTTCTTCTATGACTTTCTGTGAAAATATAAGCCACTGGGCTCCAAGTATTTGAGAAATGCTTAATTCCATTTTTCTTCTGTTTGAGAGAATTGTAAAGAAAAATATTGTTGTTATCAGATTATGTGGCATCTTTTTTTGTGAAAATGCCTAATATAATGACTTGAACTGTAAGAATATTGCAAGCCTGACTGGTAGAAAGATTTTGTTTGGGAAGATGCTGATATTCTTAGTAGACTTGATTCTAGGAGACGGATATCTTACAACTACATGCTAAATTGAGTTGTTCACTGAGTAAATAATTCATGTTGATTGATAGATTTTGAATCCTATGGAATCTCGAAAGTCAGTAGTTTATGTCATGAGAAACCTGGTTGAAGGTCAGTAACACAAAAAGCACTGGAATTTTCACTGAGACTATGAGTTCACTGAAGACCATCATATGTTCACTGAGCATGTTGTGTTCGTGACTTCAACTGAGTGAACTGAATGTGAGGTGAGTGCACAAAAGTATGAGACTATGAGTTCATAAAGAGAGAGGGATTTCGGATTTGATCGTAGGGCTAGGTGGTCCGCCAGTTTGACACTTTGAGTTATATTGTGGGAGGCCTAATTCCCTTTTATGTTGAAAGGTGTACGAGAGTAGCCTATAAAACTTTAAAGTATGAGGAGATGCAATCAACTTCAAGATACCATTGCACGTTGGTGGACTATGTTCATTCTAGTTTGAAAACTTAAATTTTATGGAGTATTCGAAAGTAGGCGCTGTATTACTTCCACTTGTGTATGGTTTTAGTGAATATCTGTAGCCGGTTTATGTATTGGAACATTGTGCTCAATTTCTACAGCTGGTTTACTTTGCTTTATACAGAGCCCAGTGCAGCAACAACTACTATTTCCTTTGCTTTCTCTGAGTAGGCTTAAGGAATATTGTTTGGGTAGTGAAACATCTTCCCTGCAAACGTCATTTTTGGCAGAAACCTGGATGATATTTGTAAAGACCACAACTTCGGGGGTTTAAGAACCCCATGTTTATGAACTTGTATTGTTGTTGTCTTCTTCTTCATTATCCTCCTCTTTTCATTTAGAAGACTGAAAATTATTTTGTCATGGTTCTTGATCTGGACTCCTATTGGAATGTTCTTTTTGGTGGTGTTATGATGTTTGATTCTTGCCCTACATTTGGAAATACTTACCGGTACAGAAACCGAATATTCTACTGTCTGAACCTTTTGTGGACCTTGCGTCCCAATAATTGGAAGAGTTGCCCCCACTAGAATCATGGAACTTCATTTCTTTTGAAAAATCCTACTCCAAAGAAACTTGATTTGCTGATAGAAACATCTCTACTCTGTGGAAGAGGCATTCTTTGACTCCGTCCCACTGGACATACTTGCAGAAGACGTTGAATTTGAATCATTGAGCTAAGTTCAGGGATATCATCCCCCCCCCCCCCCAAAAAAAAAAGAAGAAAAGATTAAACTAGAAAAAACTAATGCACTGATTTGGCTTGTTGAATTTTTATTTGCTTCTTACTAATATCTCCACATTGCAAGAGGTATGAGGAATGTTGAAATTCACATAACATTATCTATTTTGCTGCTTATACCCATCCATCCACTTTGTGTAGAAGTACATGAGGAGTCTAGATTAAAGGGAACCATGTAGATGATTTCTCACGGTATGTTATTCTATTAGTTTAATGGTTCTTCTTTAATTGCAGGTCCTATATAAATGTGCAATAATAATTTGTGATTCACACCCTGCAAGAGGCACTTGAAATACACAAAGTGCAAAATTATGGCCTATCTTTTTAATTTAATCAATTATGTGTAAACAGTGATAGCTTTTGCTAGAATTTTACATCTATATATGGATAGGGCAATGGACGGTATAAAAAGTTTGTTTCCATGAATAAACTTCCATTGGATCGCTGATGTTTCAAAGAATAATGACAAAAAAATTATTTATTCTCTGATCTTAGGTCATATGAGTCAGCTTTCCCTTACTTAATTTTCAATTCTGATTGCCCGAGGTTCTTTTTTTTTTGGGTGGGGGGGGTGGTATACCCTAACCTCAATTAGTGGACCTGTTTTCTCTTGGTCCCCCTCCCTTGACTGCAGCAATGATTTGGTGGATAATTTTTTGCCACCTGCATCAGTTACACTGGTAGTATGATTAAAGTGGAAGCATGGTAGAGTCATGAACATCGAGAGCGTAGTAAGTGAGGGGGAATAACATATTGCTATGTAAGTGTGAGTAGCATAATCTTACAACTTACATGTTCACAAAACCTAGGATATGAGATTTGGGTCTTTAATCCTCTTGTTCGGATACGTTACTTCACAGTCTGAGGATATTCCTTTTTGAGGCATTAAACAAAATTTCTTGATGGGGCACAAGACCCTATGTCTGTTTTTAAGCTTAGGCGTACGTATCAAGGCGTACGTATCAGTTAGTGTTGGAATTGAGTCACATGCAAGCATTCAAAAATAATTTTCGGGAAAAATAAATATAGATTGAGTATAGGGTATAAATACCTCGAATATGTAGAGCCCAAAAATCGACTGTGCGTCCCTCGATCGGATCTCGCGGTCGGGATGGTGATCACGATGTTAATCGAACCACCACCGCAATGCCACGACGCCGCAACCCTCAGTCCGGCGATTCATTGTGACGAGAAAAATTCCCTGCTCGGAATTCTTCTCAACCCTCTATATTCTCTCTCTAGAGAATATTTTTCTCTCTCAATCTTCATCCATGGCTGCTCTCAAAACAAGGTCATCAATGGTGAACTCCCCCAAGAGAGAAGGAGATGTTCGTTTCCTATTCACACTCCAAAATTGATGCTACCCACAAGGAGAGAATAATGGTAAGTGGTTAATATGTGGTTAGTGGGAGTTACCCCACTAACCCCTATCACAAATGTCTAAAATGCCCCTCGTGGGCATTTTAAACTAATAGTTAGGATGATAGTGAGGTCCCCTTTGGTAGCTGCAAGAAAATGAACAAACCAAAGCAAACAAGGAGCGCTTGCATGGACCCAATCACCATAAAGCAATATTGATTAGCAAGCATTTTGGAATTAATTCCTTCCACCCCTTCTCTCTCTCTCTCTCTCTCTCTCTCTCTCTCTCTCTCTCTCAACCCCCCCCCCCAAAAAAAAAGAGCAAAGACTTCCACCCTGCACCTATAAGGAAAGCCAATTCACTCCCAACCCTCAAAAAACAACCTACCTAAAATACCTGTCTTAATCTACACTCTCTATCTTTTTGTATTTCCTGTTTAAAGCTTTTCTTGAATGCTCCATATGATCAACCCTTCCAAAATGACTGTGGTTGTTGTCTTTACATCGGTCATCCATTTCAACAGCTTGGGAGGACAGAAATAGGGCCTAGGATTGTGCAGGAACTATGGGTAGTGGTACTGGAACTTTCAGAGGTTGGTTTGTAGCTATAATGTTTCTGGGGTTAATATGGTTTACGTTGGTTGGAATTCTTGCTAACCAAGCATCTCAATCCGCAATGATAGTAACAGTTCCGTCATCCAGAAATTTCAAGATGGAGAAGTTGATAGAAAGGGAGACACATATTGCTCGCCATTGGGACAGTGATTTCAATTATGTCAGTAAGAGAAGAGTGCCAAGTGGACCAGATCCAATCCACAACAGGTGAATATCTTTAAATTCAGTTGATCCAATTTCTTAACTTTTGTATGATTTTCTATACTCATTGATGGGAGTATGAATAACCAAATGATTATGCCTGAATTTTAGAATTGGTATCTTCATACTATAACTATTGTTTATCCATAACCTCATCTTGATTTGGATTTAATCAACCAGTATTTCCTTTATGTGAGGCAGCTTTGTGTTATCTTTACGGGTTTATTTTTTGTGCATTTTTAATTTGTGAAAAGCATCTGCTTAAAAGTCTCTCTCTCTATTTGTTTTTTTGGTTATAACAGCTTTCGAATCCCGAATCACGGGGTCGGGAGAAGGGGCTTATTGCCACTAGGCTATCCCTTTGGGGATAGTCTCTCTTTCTCTCTCTTTCTCACGCGCGTGCACACACACATTCTTATTGTTATTATTTCTTTGAGAAAAGAAAAGGCAATCTTTTAATTTCTTTCTTTTTTCTTTTTTTTTTTTTTTTGCATGTATGTGGAGAAGTGAAAACCATTATTAACTTATGTTTCTACTGTTTGGAAGCTGATAAAGGCTCATTCTTTAAAAAAGCCTTTAAAGTAATTGTCTTTCTCTAATTTTTAGAAGAAATGTTGGTGAAAGCACAGGACCACGCTTATAATAGAAAGGCAACATGTACAGCTTCCTTTTGGCACTCTTTTACTTAAATCAAAAGTAATTAGTTAAGCTTTTCTACTAAAATTGATGTGCTCAAGTTAATTGAAGAATCACCATTGATGGTGTATGATCGTACACATCAATAGTGCATGTTTACTTTTGCAGGACAGAGTTGAATGTGGATAGTACTCTCTAATGGCAGCCTTCAGACATGATTGTGCTGAAACATTTATCATTTTTACATTCTCTCCTCTGTCACTCATTGTTAACATTTATCATTTTTACACAAACTCCTCTGTCACTCATAGGTTATGTATTTTCTGCTTACAGGCGAGCAAGGAAAGCTAGAGAACCTCCTGGTCGAACTTGAGTTCAATTGAACCACGTAGCTTCACTATGAAATTTCTTGCCAGTGACAGAACTTGTTTTGCTCGAACTATTAGAAAGATTATAATTATAGGGGGTGCTCTGCTACATCTTGTTCGGGGTCCTTCCGGGTGAGGACAATGTGCCAATGGTTTGCACACTTATTTATGTTGGTGATTAGCATTATTTGGAAATGCAAATTATGGTTTGGCATGTGAAGTTAACCTGTATTTGTGCATGCCATGATTTTTGAGATCAAAATTTGTTGGAAGGATAACATTCCCGGGTACAAATGTCACACTCGAGCCTTGAGAAAGATGTGCCCCTTTTTCTCTTTATTGATGGATAGGATGGGAGCTTTGCATGAAAAAACAAGACAAAGGCAGAGGCACCGTTAGAAAAGATGGTAACGAAACCCAAGAAAAGTTTTTGGTCTCAATACGTAAATATGAGAAGGCATGCATTATAACTTTATTTTATTATCTCCTTTTGTTTCCTATAGATTTGGCTTTCTTTTTGAGTTGATTTGTGGCTTGTGTTCCCAACTAAAGCTAAACGCCTCTATCAATTAAAGATGCTCTCTTATCAAAAATCTTTTTTCCCTTGAATGGTGCTATTCTTGTCTAGTGGTTGACAATTAATTAAGATGCTTATGGCCCAAAATTTTGTATGCTCTCCCAATACATCTTAGAGGGGTTAATTACCTTGTTCCTCATTCCAACCTTTTTACTCAGAAAAAACCATATATGATGTATCTTGTTAATAGTGGGATAAGATCCTTTTACTTGAGAGTTCTTTTTTTACCAAGCATGTACATTGGCTTTGTCAGAAAGGACTCCAAGTGAAGAAGATAGAGCCATGTATGCTCTTCTTTTCCTTTTCATTTTTCACCTTTTACTTTCTGTTCCTTTGCCTCTTTTCTGGGTTTTGATTTTGATTTGCTCGAGAGGGCAAAGACTTGGTCTGAAGTTAAGCTGAGATTCAAATTTAGGGACTTTGCATAGGAAACTGGGTCGACTTTCTTTGTGCAGTTTCTATGACATGAAATTTTGTGGGACATGGATTTACCCCCCTCAAGTCACTCCATTATTGACTACCATAAATTTGTGATAATTAAGGGTCCAAAGAGATTTGTTGTCAGACCCTAATCACCTTTGTTGTCGTCGATGTTGTCCCACGGGTGGTTCTGATTTTGATGTCCTTTGCTCAACCAAACTGTCATCAGTGATTAGTTTTCTCTTTTAATTCTTTTGGCATGACGATGTTGTTGTAGACCATCAAATATGAACACGGTGCAAGAACAAAGAGCAGGATTTTGAGATTCAAAACATGTTGAGGTTGAAATCGTTTGATGGGCTTTAACTCATCTCAATGGTATTTTTTTTTTTTTTCCTCCGGTATAAAAAAATGTAATCAAATGGAATCGAATCAGAAAAGAATATGGAAGTGGAGAGACTCGACCGTTTGAACTGTCTAAACATCTCAATGGTAGACAAAAGCTTGAACAATAACATTAGACTATTATTATTGAATTCAGATCCAGCTTGGATCGTCTCGTGACCTTTTTTTTAGTATATCATTAGGAGACCCAAGTTGATTAGCTCAAATATTCAAGTAGCATCAAGCTTGGGTCTCGTCCGTCTGGTGGCTATGTGAAGGAGACACGTAGATGTCTTCAGGGTCCTATACAAGTAATCCTTCGTAAGAAACATGCACGGTAGTCACATAGTACCGCAGTGTCTATTATATATATGATCAATCGAACTTGATCAGATCAGTTTTGCCTTCACACTATTGGACTTATGACTTGGTAAATACTATCAATGCCATTGATGATAGCTTAATTGTGCCAAGGAGATCACACTTGCAACTATATTGAATTAATGATGAACAAAGATCAAGATTTAATTGATTTTTATGGTTTATTCACTTCTCCATCCATGTAAAGTCCCATTTGACCTTTAAATAGAATTCACTTGTATGGATCACATTCAAAGGCGAGATCTTCTATTGATCTGTACACTTCTTTTTTGTATTTTAATAAAACTGATCCCTATTAATTTCACTAAGTTAAAAATGTTCATCAATTTGAACCAGTTCTCAATTAAAAAAAAGAAGCCATATTTGACCTAAATAAATAAAGTGAAATTTGAGGACCTCATTACTCAATTGCTTGAAGGTAAACTATGTTTGAACTTCTAAACAACCGTTAGCTCAGGCCAACCCATGTTCCATGTTATCCATGAGTGTCACACATGCAAATGGTTGGAGTTGAGGAGATGAAGCACACTTAGAAGGGAAGAGGTGTGCTGATTTCATGGCCAAGATGGGACATTCAATTCATCGGAGGTTGCAGGTGTTCACTTCCCCTTCTCGGTGCATGCAGAAGCTGCACCTTGAAGATGAAGCTGGGGTTCCCAGCTTCAGGGCCTAGACCCGGTTTTGTTGTTTGGCCCTGAGCCTTGCTATCTTTTTACCCAAATAAATAATAATAATAATAATAATAATAATAATAATAATAATAATAATAATAAATAAAACAAAACAAAAACCTTGTTTAATGAAACATTCCTTTTTTCATTGTCCTTGTTTAATCAACATTAACAAGCTCCATTGGGCACTCTTTATGTGGAAAAGTATAAGATATATATACATATATATATATATACATATATATATACATATATACATATATATATATATATATATATATATATATACACACACACACAAATGAATTAATAGTTGTTTAGACTTTAGCTTACACAATATCCTTTAATTTACCTTAATTGGAAAACATAAATCATTTTTCCTTAGAGATTTTATTAGTAGAAATTTTTTGAATTTAAGAGATCGCGGTATTTTTTCAACAATCCTTTGTTACTATTTAGTTAGCCAAAACCATCTTAAATGAGCCGATTAGTTTAAACATTAATTAAGAAGCTAATTATTTTAGCAAACAAAATTAAATAAATTATCCATTTTTCTTTTTTTTTTCCTAATAAACCATCCAAATAATCACGATGGATTCAATTAAATCTGATTCAAATCAAATTGAACTCTTAAATGATAAAATTTTTCCTGCATCTATTTTTATCGTAACAAAGATTCGAATTTGAGATTTTACTTAAAGGGTGTCAGTATCTGCTCACTAAATTAGATAGGTTTAATAAATTATCCATTTTTCAATAGGTGTAAAAGTAAGGTCCCGATCTTGCCCTGGCATTAGAGGAGGAAATTTTAATTTGTTTAGTTGAATTATTGAGATTAATTATAAAAATATTGATGTAATTATAATTTATTATTATATTGAAAATTTTATAAATAAACAAAGGAGTCAAAAGGCACCTCCAATCCAACCAATCTGTTTTTAACTGTTGCTCAGATGACATAAAAATCAAACAAAAACACGCACCGGCACAGCCCATTTCTAAAAAATTAAAAAAAATTTAAAACCGGCCCCGACTGCCCGCTCTCTCTCTCTCTCTCTCTCACACGCACCCACACATCGTCGTCGTTCGTCTCCGATCTCAGACCTCTCTCTCATCGCCTATCATGGCGGTTAATTCTTATTGATTTAGTTATCTTCAGAAAGCCGGCCCTGATTGTAAGGATTGGGGAGAGGCTAGAGTTTGGTTTTCTTTGATTGGACGGATAGAGGAGAAAGATGCCGTCGCATGCGGATCTGGACCGTCAGATCGAGCATCTGATGGAGTGCAAGCCGTTGACGGAGTTGGAAGTGAAAACTCTTTGCGATCAAGCGAGAGCGATTCTCGTCGAGGAGTGGAATGTTCAACCAGTCAAGTGTCCGGTCACCGTCTGTGGTGATATTCACGGCCAGTTTCACGATCTGATCGAGTTGTTTCGCATTGGTGGAAGTGCTCCTGATACGAATTATCTCTTCATGGGAGATTACGTAGGTGAGTCGGTATCAGTTTCGTATTTAGTGGTTTCTTGGTTTGTTGCTTTTTCTTGAAATTAGGGTTTGATTAGAGTTTAATATTCCGCGATTGTGTTTTGTGATCCTAAATTAGATCAGCTTTATTAGCTACTAGGAATTGGGCCTAGTTGACATTCTAATTAATTTGAATTGATTTGTTGAATTTGGTTGAAATTAGGGTTTCCTATGCGTTAAAATTTTTATGCCCTTGCTTTGTAACCCTAGATGTTGATAGGCTGGATTCGACGGTTGGTATCGTTTAGATTCTGGGGATTGGATCTAGTTTGGGTGTTTTTGGGTATGTATTTATTTTATTTCCTTTTCGAGAGCAATATGTTTAGTTTAAGTAGTATCCTCTTGGGTGAACACTTAATTACATGGTTCTATCCTACTGTCTCGACTGTGTTGTTTTCTGGTAATGTTTTCTGGAGCATACATGGCTCCATTTTATTTTCCTTTTTTTTTTTTTTTTTTTTACCCCATTTTTTTTTTTCCATGCAACATAGTCCACATTCATGCTCTAGTTCTAGCAATGTAACTTTCTCTGTAGTTTATCATTTTGTAATGCTGCATGGATGGAGTTTTTTTTTAACCTGTGATGACGGAACCAAGGTAAGAAGTTCATCAGTACTAACTTTTGTTTGCTTAAAGGTAAATATATAATTTTTGTACTTCCAACAATATTCTGCTAATGAATGAAAATTTTTGCCCAGTGTTAATCAATGATTCATATAAATTTTCTCAATCCTAATTACTTTTCATTGTGAGAACTCATGAGAATGAGATTTTGGTGGGATGTTGATAATCTAAAAGCTATGCACTTGAGCCTTCATTTGGCCCTATTTCAATGCTTTATATTTTGAAGTATAGCTGGGAAGATAGGTTTAGTTAAATGTGTTCCGTTCATGCACAATGAATGAAGTATAAGGAGGCACTATAGGTTCTTGTATAGTCACGATATTGACTTGTTAAAAATGCTTCTCTTGTTAACATGCTATTGTAGCTAACTTCTTGGTTTTCATGTTAACTTCCAGTCAAAGGATGCTTGAGATCAATTTCATTATCATAAAAGAGGGTTTTATCTGCCAACTATAGCATGCTTGAATCTTTGTGCACAGTTACATTAATTTTATTCTTCTGCGTAGACTTTCAAGAATTAAGTTTGTTTCCTTACAAACTCAGCCGGTAAGGACCCCCCCTACACATGCACAAAAAAAAAGAAGAAAACCACATGCACATGGGGGGCTATCTTCCGATCATCCTAGCCTATTCAATTAATTGCAGCTATAGAATTTATTTCATGGCTTAAACTAGAAAGCATGCTCTACCTATTTGAGTAAAAGGATTCTGAAGATCGAGTTGAGCAACTAAACCATTTACTATGAACAAAGTTGATGACCCACCCCAGTTGACAGATAGAACTAGAGGTACCTGTAATATGAAAACAGGTATTACCAGCTAGGAGCTAGTTGGGAATATAATCCCCTGGAGAGTCCAAAACCATACCTTGCACTTCACTGACTCCTCCAGTCTTGGAGCTGCTTTAGCTGTGTAGGTGGTCTTTGGAAGTTTGGCAATGTGTCAATGAATGGCCAGTGAATTGCTAATTTGTATAAGATAGATAAATGGGCATTGGACTAAGTCTCCTTGTGCCTGGACTGTACTGGACGGGACAGAAATGTCCTATTCCTATAAACGACGAGTCCAGGCACAATGAAGAAGCAAGCAAGCCACTGACTTGAGCTCATTTTTGCTCAACAACATCAAATGGATATCCAGGGCCAAGAAATCATGCTCTCTGTCCTGGTGTTTGCTCTAAGCAACTTGTAGTAACCCTTTACCTCTAAATTTCTGCACGCTTAACCCCTTCAAATCATACTCTTCCCTATTAAGATCCACTAAGCCCCTCCAGCAACTCAAACAGACTGAAAAAAACTCTCCAATTCCCAATTATTTTGCTTGTCTTGTGAAATGCACATTCTGATGCAGGTGGTTACCCTACCAGGAGACCAAGGTGCCCTCTGTCCACACTCGGTTTTGTTTGGAGGGAATGAAACCAGTGGGTTTTCTTCTTTTTGTTTTTTTTTTTTTGGGGGGGGGGGGGGTTGGAAGAACTGTTAGTGAGTTATGCATTCTTAGTGTTAGGTTGAAATGCGAAGAAGTGGATTATTTTTATTTTATTTTATTTTATTTTATTTTTTTGGGATTTGAGTGGGATAAAGTACCTTTCTGGGATAAGGCAACCTTTAGAAGTTATTAAGACTTAAGACCCAATGCAGCACTAATTGAAACTATATGCATGTATCCTTTCCTTGGCATCACTTCATTACTTCTTTCCATTTTGGATTTGGTTTCTCGCATCTAGAGAAGGCTGCCATTGTTTAAAGTGGGAATTATTATTTTGGAAGGGTTATTGCCTTGTACAACTTTCCTACCTGTCCATTTTAATTAGTTCGTCATTGTGATAATTATCTTTCTCTAATGTTTTCCTATTATGATGCAGATCGTGGTTACTATTCTGTAGAGACAGTCACTCTTCTTGTTGCCTTGAAGGTTCGCTATAGAGATAGAATCATAATCTTAAGAGGAAATCATGAATCTCGACAGATAACTCAAGTGTAAGGCCCCTTTTAGCCCCTAAAAATTCAACTCAAAGAAAGCCTTTCATTGGTGTCTATCCTTTTATTCTCAATTTTACTGGAGGGTTTCAATTGTAGTATTCATGAAGGCATGGTAAGTGTGTCCATGGTTTGTATGAGTTCTAATGCTTTATATAATTTTTAGCTTGCTTGTTTTGTGAAATAAGTCCCTTAAATATGCTATTAAGGAGGTTAGCTAATTTTTAAGATTTTCAGAACAATTGGAATAATATTGAGGTCAGGACAGAGGAGCGAGCATTATAACTTTCTTGGTTGTAGGGGCTTGAAAATGAGATTCGACATAATGATGACTTTCAACTGAATGCCAACACCTTGGGCATTCTGGAGTCCAAGGTGTGTAAACTAGCTTATCATAGTTTTTACAACATAATAAAAATGTACCATTGTAATTGAGAAATAGTATATATTCCTTCAGGATACAGTGACAGAATGTCTTCAAGTTGTCCTATTTTTACAACCATTTTCTCAGAAGAGAGAGGACAGACTTGAACTTTTGTCTTCCCATGATTTTGGTTCCTGGGTCCATTAACTTGTTTGTTCTACAAGAAGTACACACTGGCTTGACTTAAAAAAGAGCTTAACCCAATGAACAATACCACTTTAGAGATCTGACAGTTGAATCACACTTATTTCACTTCAGCTAACCATTCATCCCAGTTGTTAGGGCTTCTCAACAGTTTTTTTTTTTTTTTTTGGTTCCAATTTTTCTTTTACTTCTACCTATAGTTTTTGCAACTTCTTTACCCTGGAAATGATGACTTGGCACTAGTGTATTCCTCCTGGAAATGATGACTTGGCACTAGTGTATTCCTCCTTTTTTTTGTGTGTGTGTGTGTTCATGGCGACAAATCGCCTTGATGTAGTTACCTTTGATCTATCCTCACTTAAAGCTAAGTCTAGCCCTTCACTCATTTGATAATAGAAGGCAAAGTCCTTTTGAAGCTTCCTTCATTTTATTGTCTCCGGTTTGATCGCTTGAAAAAGCTTTTATAGCTGTAATTACCATAATTATTTCTCATATCAGTTTAATATGCAATTTGAATTGTACCTCTTTTACAGAGTTTCAGTAGCTAGTTAAGTGCAGTATCTAAGATCGAATTACTACCTGAATAGCCAGAATAGTTATTTTCTCCGATGTCTCGTGCATTTTCCATTCCAGGTACGGTTTTTATGACGAATGTTTGAGAAAATATGGAAATGCAAATGTGTGGAAGCACTTCACTGATCTCTTTGATTATCTTCCTCTTACAGCCCTGATTGAAAGTCAGGTATGATTTTGTATGTTGAGCATTGTTTGTTGATTAAATCTCACCACAATTCTGACCATGGTAGCCTCCAATTGCAGGTATTCTGTTTGCACGGTGGGCTTTCACCTTCACTTGATACATTAGATAATATTCGATCATTAGACCGGATACAGGAGGTATGCTTGCTAACAACATTTGATTCTTCGTGTTATTATTCCACTAGTTTTTATTTCTGGTCATAATTCTTTGTCACCTATCCTTTCGATTGTATTTTGAAAATGCAACCTTTCTCCTGATGTTGTAGAGTATAATTTTGGTTCATTGATGAGGTTTAAGCAAAGAAAGTGGTGCATTCTTATTTGTAGGTAAAGTGCTTTTTTTTTGGTAGTATTGTTATTTGTAATGTAGATGACAAAGAAGATAGTCAATGACACTTAGATATTTTCATCAAATGTCTGGATGGATGAAATATTCATGTTAGCTCAGGCCTTTAGGAATGAGGTTGCATTTTCATTAACCTGTTCCTTTTATCATCACTGCCCAAATTTCAATTTTTTGTTTTCATATATGATGTTCAAGAGGTATCAGACTGGGTTTTAGGTTGCATCTTTCCCCAATACTGTAAATTAAATTTAATAAAAGACTTTTGCATATTGAATTAAGAAAATTAGAGTTTAATGTGAATCGAGTCAACAAATTACACAGCCTTACAAAACACTTTATTTTTTATTTTTTATTTTACCGAATTCAAGAACGAGGTTTGCATTCATGAAGCCGGGTTATGTGAATGCTTGTATATTGTTCCTTTTGGATCCCTTAAGGACAGAAAGGTCAAACTTAGCAATGTTTTCCATGAATGTCAGAATCGAAAGATTATATATTTTACAGCAGTGATTATGCTGTTCTCGAATATAGAGTATTGTAATGCCAACAGACTTGAGTTGTGTTTCTAATATATTCTTGAAACTTTGGTAGGTTCCACATGAAGGTCCAATGTGTGATCTCTTGTGGTCTGACCCTGACGATCGGTGTGGATGGGGCATATCACCTCGTGGAGCTGGATATACCTTTGGGCAAGACATTGCTGCCCAATTTAACCACACCAATGGACTCACTCTCATCTCCAGAGCTCACCAACTTGTCATGGAAGGTTATAACTGGTGTCAGGTGCATTAACTAAACTGTCTTCCTGAGTATTTTTCCCTAGACAGGTTATGTTACACATACCTGAAAAATCTGCAACCACATTTACCTCATCTGTGTTGGCATAGCTTCATTGCTTAATAATTATACTTTATGTTATCATTTTCTATCTTGTGATTAATTAGAATGTCACAAGAGATTCAGAATTTTTCATTGTTGACTTGTTCGGTACATGTTGTCAACCGTGTGTACAATTTAAAAATTTGCAGGAAAAAAATGTGGTTACTGTATTCAGTGCTCCCAACTATTGTTATCGGTGTGGAAACATGGCAGCAATTCTTGAGATTGGGGAACATATGGATCAGAATTTTATACAATTTGACCCTGCACCTCGGCAAATTGAACCAGATACTACTCGCAAGACTCCAGATTATTTTTTGTAAACTCAGAGACGTGTGCCAATTGTTGTTCAGATCTCTTGTTTCAAGTTGTGTTTCTTGTAGATTTGAGCTAGGAAAGAATTTTAGTTTTTATTTTTTATTTTTTTGGTGAGGGGGAGACAGATTCCATCATGCTCGTGATCTGCAGCATGATCACTTCCGCCACCATTCTTTAATGTTGAATGTCGGGCCGCTTAGTCATTGGAAAGGGAATTCATCTGGATTTGCGGGAAAGGAGTTTACCAGATTTGACCTGGTCTTTGTGGTAAGAAATGCAGCATGTACCTCTTGTTTCATTTTTTGAACTTAAGAGGAGTATATTAAGCTGAAGAGATTGCAGAATGCGCACTAGTCTGACATTTTGCCCGATTCTTTTTTTTTTTTAGGTGGGAAGGTATAGGTTGGATTTATCATACGAAAATGCGTGTAATAGACTTTAGCAGTAGACTAGCGCAGCCCTTATTGTCCGAGTCATTACTCCTCTTTAGTGGGCCTACTGGGCCTAGATTTCAGGTCTATATGGATCGTTTAACGTGTTATTCTGATGGGCTAGAGTCAGCCCGGCTTCCCTTGGGAGGCAGTGTTGCAATTGTTGCAGTGGGATGAGCCTGTTGTGGACCGAACCCGCCTAGGGACTAAGGCCCAGATCTGAACGGGCTTGGATGGATGGTTTATAGTGGGATCAGGCCTAATGATACCTGATTTGGGCCCAGATACCCATGAAATGGGCTATATTCGGCTAGGAGGGTGGGTTTACTATGGCCTCTCCCTGGCTCATTAGTGACCTTGATGTGGACTATAGGGCCCAATAGTACTCATGAAATGGCCTTCAGGGCCTCGCTTCCAGTCTCTATTATTGCCCATTTAAATGTATGGCCCGTGCAAGTCGGAGTAAATGGGCCGTTCACTAAGACCCAGTAAATAGGCCCATGGCAAGTATCTGCTGCCCACGCTTAACGGGGGGAGCTGTCTATAAATCGGACCAAGGATTGATTTTATTGGGCCCAAAGGGGCTTTGCTCATATGAGGTGTATCCTCGGCACAGCTAAGAAGCACGAGATATGCTACTTGAGCCTCCACTGTACATCCGGTCTTTTCCTTTACCTGATCTTTTTTCTACACCAGTGGGGGCCCATATAAGCTGTGGGACATTGGACCTGACATTAAACTTAGCCTCTACCACCGGACTATGGACCAGAAAAGAATTGATGTTAAATACATTTCTCGGCCTTTTGGCTAAGATCAAGTGTAGAAAAGAGTTAAATGTTAAAAGATCATTCAAACATGATCAAATCAAGGAAATTACCAAAAAGATATCATTAGTTACATCATCACGTAAACATTTTTTTTTACCTGATACAGTGATCAAACATGCACTCCTTTTAACTATAGGCTTCAAATTCGATTCATGAAAATAAAGAAATAGAATTTATAAAACTCAATTCTTCCACAAAAGGCCTCACAATACTCAGATCGGGATTAATCAGATAAAATTTGGATATTTATTAGTAGCAAATAATTTACTTACCAAAAAAAAAAAAAAAAAATCAGGTAAACATTTTTTGCCGCCAGGGCTCACACTAATTGAGTGCACTTGACTCTGCAGCTGTCTTTCCCTGTTGCAGAATAGAATGAAGAAGGAAGAAATTCAAATATTTAGATTGACATTATTCTAGACATTATTGCATAAACAAATAAATGCGTCACCTATCAGGAGACACCAGTAAAAATGGCATTGTTAATCCCATTAAAAAAGGCAAAAAATGGCATGCAGACCACAACAAATGCAGATAATTAACTTCCTTTTGGCCCAAATTAGGTGGCAGGGCACCTCCCATCGTCGTGAGTTTTGAGTCACCCAGAGTCTTCAATCCCTCTGATCTGCCACTTAATTTGCCTTCCATATCATAACAATCACTCCCTAATCTACCAGCTACAACCAGTATTAATGAAATTTTATGGAGTTCTCTCATAGGATTAGAGAAATGAAATTTGTGAGGCTAACTGGTGCCATCCTAAATACGCCCTACAAATAAAACCTAAATGAATGCATTCCGAGCACCATGCTTAGTTATGTGCAGGTGCTCACCATTGAAGCAAAATCAATCAAATGATCAGCAATAAAGCAGTAACAGTTCATGACTGAATGGCAATCCCCCAAAATTACATACAACAATTTCACTTATTATATTAAACACAGAAACCAATCAGTAGCAAGTACTAGCAAGTTACTGGGCAATCAATAGAGCAGAGGCGATGGCACAGATAGGCAGGTTCTGCTAATTATATCCCATAGAGGAACAAACAATATCAGGGACTTGCAACTTACTGATAGAATGTTAATACTGTAAACAAGGACACTAAAAAGGGATTGCATCACAGGTTTAATTCATCATATTCAATGTAAATTTTTCGACGTTACAAACAGTACAGATATCATAGGGCATCACATGACGATTTTGAAACAATGCAAATAATAGGTATCAGAATCGGAGGAAGACAGATAAATAAGTTTATTGTATCTTACAGATATAGTATCTGCCCATCCATGGAACCAAATAATGAAAGCCACCTGAATGGGTAGCTGTTGTTGGAAGCTTTCATCAAGTTATAACGGTGCATGCTCTTCATTCCTGCTTCTACCATCTTGCTTCAAAGCTAGACAGGATTTTCTGTATCTTGCCTACCAAAGATCAGTGGAAATTCATCATAATTTTCTGAGAAACCATGAACTTTTGCCATGTTACTAAGTGAATCATAAACCTGATACATAGAAGGCCTGTCATTAGGCCTACGAGCCACACAATTAAATCCAACCCTAAGGAATTGTAAAATTTCTTCATCGTAGCCCCTTCCACAGAGACACTTGTCAATTGCATCCTTTTGTTTACCACTGCCTGAGAGCTTATTCACCCACTCTACCAAATTACCCTTGATTCCTTCCTCTGCAATGCTTATTTCAAGTGGTTTTTGCCCTGTCGCTAATTCCAGAAGAACCACCCCAAATCCATAGACATCACCTTTAAGTGAAGCAACCATGGTGCTCGAGTACTCAGGAGCTATATAACCAAACTCCCCCAACTCCCCATTCAGGAAACTGCTCTCATCATTGTCTGAAGTACTTATAAGCCTTGTCAGTCCAAAATCAATTATCCTAGCATCAAAATCCTCATCCAGCAAAATCACATTAGAACTAATGTTCTGGTGCAGGATAGGGGGTTGGCAACCATGGTGAAGCCAAGCAAGACCCCTTGAAGCACCCAAACCAATTCTCAACCTAGTAGGCCAATCCAATTCACTAGGATTTCCATTCAACATCGAATGCAAAGTCCCATTCGACATATGCTTATAAACCAGAAGCTTCTCTTCCTCCACGGCACAAAACCCCAAAAGGGGCACCAAGTTCGGATGCCTCAACTGCCCTAACCTATTCATCTCCAAGCGAAAATGCTTCTCCCCAAGCTTACAACTACTAAGCCGCTTGATTGCAAGGGCAGATCCATCAGGAAGCATAGCCTCATAAGTAGTCCCCAATCTGGTCGACATAACCACATTCTTAGAATCAAAATTATTAGTAGCAGCCATTAAATCTGCCAATTTAACCTTAACAAGTGGTTTCTGAAATAGTGAAACTTGAGCAAGCTTGTGAGCCCTTAATCTACTAACCCAACTACCATCATCATATCCTCCAACCCCATAACCCCTCTTCCTCCTACTACTAGCCCTAGCAGAGTACCACCACCACAACCCAAACCCTAAAATCAAACTTGCCACAGCCCCAAAAACACCGGCTGCTATAATAATAGCCAAATCCTTTTTACTCAATCCCCCGCACTTCCCTAGTGGCCTGCCACAAAGCCCATCATTTCCAGTAAAATCTGAAGCATCAAAACTGCCGAAATATGACGGGATTGTGCCTGTTAACTCATTATTAGCAACCGAAAACTTCTTAAGCCTTGCCAAACTAGAGAACTGATAAGGAATCGAACCAGACAGCTTATTATTTGAGAGAATAAGGTAGTTCAAGTACATGCAATTAACAAGATCAGGTGGGATTTCACCGGTGAAATCATTGGAAGAAAGATCAAGGGTTACTAAAAAAGGCAACCACGTGCAGATTTGCGATGGGATCGAACCGCTGAGATTGTTACCGGAGAGATCGAGGACTTGGAGAGACTCACAGTATTGTAGGGAATCAGGAACCGTCCCGGAGAGTTGCATGTCACGAAGTTGGAGATTGATCAGACGGTTCTCGCCATCGTTCCAACATGAGACACCCACGAACTTGCAGAGGTAACCTGCGGTGGTGTTCGTGAAAGTCCACGAATCGAGTTTGTTTCCTGGGTCTTGAAGGGAATTTTTTACTCCTTTAAGACATGGGGTGTCATCTTCGGAGGAAACTAAAGACAGAAAGCATGAAATAATAAACAAATTTAAGAGTAGCAGATCTAGCTTATTGCTCTTCCTCATCGTAAACAAGGACGCAACGTTTCCCTCTCTCTATCTCTCTCTCCCCGCGCCAATTGCTTTTGGTTTCTCTTCACCACAGAGTATAGGAGGGTTCCGATGTCTGAGATTGGACTATGGAATTATTTTTGGGAGAATAAATGGTTTTAGAAAAGTCCAGGGAGAAGAGAAGACCGAGGTAGTACGAGTGTCTAGTCTTTGAATTCGGGTAATTTTAATCAATCTCTCTCTCTCTCTTAATATGTGGGATTAGATTAATAATGGGGGTAAGACTGTGGGGGAAGGGATGAATCTGTGGAAATGGACGCAAGAGAATGAGAGTGGTGGCAAAGGGACCATAATCTGAGCAGCTTTGACTGGTTGTGTTTTTTGTTTAATAGAGACTCAGGTTTGACTGTTTGAAAATTCTCCTCTCTCCCCACCTCTGTCTCTCTCCTCTGGTCCACCAACTGGGGCCTCGACGGTGGAAGCTGCACTAAAATAAACAGTCGTTCGTTTTATGTTAATTAAGTACTTTTTAAATTCTCTCTCTCTCTCTCTCTCTCTCTCTCATATTTCAAAGAAAACAGTCTCTTACTCGTGGAGGTTGCACCTCCGCATGTTGACTTTCAAAATACAAACAGTAATTTTACAAAGATTCCATTATTGGAACCAAAATTCTTATCAAACAGACGTTTCCAAAATAGATTCAGGGCTTATAGGCTAACTGGAGATGAACAGAAACTATCTCTGTCATTACACAGAAACCCCTCCCCCCAAAAAAAAAAATATTCGTAAACTTATTTCAAAACCAATCCAAAAAATGAAATTTTACCTTATTTAACACCATATCGTGAAAAAAAAAATATCCCTCAAACTTCAGTAGTTAGAAAGTGTTTTATTTGAAAATTTTAATTTGTCTATGTCCATTTCTTTTTGATTTAGTTTGTACTAATTTTCGTATATTATTTATTTCTATCTAAAATCATTTTTTAATTAATTTCATAACTATTATATCTTTACAAATATATTATATCTAAATTTTTAACGATTTATCTCTCAATTTTATTAAATCTCGTATATTTAATTTCTCGATCTTCTTAATAGATGTGTTCTTAGTTTTTCACTGTACGTACCTAAACCAACTCAGACGGTATTCTCACATCTTATTTATAATTGAACTAACTCCTAACTTATTACGTATCTCATTATTTCTAATTCTATCTTTTTTAGTTTTGTCACATATCTACCTAAACATTTTTATTTCAGTTACAACCATTTTGTATTCTTGTTACTATTTAATGATCCAATACTCAGTACCATACAATAGTGTAGATCTTATTACTGTTCTATAGAATTTTTCCTTTAAATATAATGGCATCATGCAATCGCAGAGAAATCCGAATGTCTTTCTATATTTCATCCAACCTGCTTAAATTCTATTATTCACATCCCTATCCATATTATCATCATTCTGAATGATAGAAACAAGATATCTAAATCGTTCACTTTTTGATATTTCTCTTTCTTCTAATCTAATCATTTCTTCATTATCCTGATAGTTATCACTAAATTTACATCTCATATACTCAGTTTTAAATCGATTCAATCTAAATTTTCGAAATTCTAATATGTCCCTTCATAACCCTAATTTAGTACTGATACCTTTTTTAGTTTTATCAACAAAAACTATATCATCTGTGAAAAGTATACACTATGGTATTTCATTTTAAATATTTTTTGTGATTCCATCTATTACTATTGCAAATAGTATATGACTCAATGTCCAACATTGATGAAACCCAATATTAATAGGGAAACTATTGCTCAGCCCCACGTTAATTCTTATATTGGTCACCACTCCTTTATATATATCCCTAATAAGGTTAATGTATTTCAAAAAAATCTATTTCTTCATTAGCACCCACCACAACACATCTCTTGGGACCTTATCATATGTTTTTTCAAGGTCAATGAATACCATATGTAGGTTTCTCTTTTACGCTCTAAATGTCTCTATCAACTGTCTTAGCAAGTGAATTATTTCAATGGTGGATCATCCTGACATAAATCCGAATTGGTTTTAAAACGGACTTATCTTTCATTTTAATATATACTCTATCACTCTCTTCCATAACTTTATCGTATGGCTCATGATTTTAATTCCTCTATAATTGAAAAAATTTTGTATGTCCTCTTTATTCTTATATAGCATGATAAGTGTGTTTTCTCTATATGTTTAAAATATTTTCTTTGTTTTTCAAATTTTATTAAAAAGAACCATTAACATTGTTACATTAAATTCATCAAAACATTTTTACACCTCAATAAGAATGTCATTAGATCATATAGTTTTGTTATTTTTTATTCTCTTTAGGGTCTCATTTATTTCATGGAAACGAATTTTACGTTTAAAATCTTTATTAATCTCTTCTACAGGCATCTTGATATTTTTGTATTTATTGTACTTTCAACATTAAACAAATTATCAAAATATTCATTCCACCGCTTTCTTATATATTTATTCATTACAAGTATACTGTTGGTTTCACTTTTAATACATGTAATCTCATTTAAATCTTTTCTCTTCTTCTCCCTTAGTTTGGCAATTCTATAGATCTTTCTTTCCCCATCTCGATTCTCCGGTCTCTTATATAATTTATTATACACATTATTCTTTAATTCGTGGATAATTTTTTTCATGTTTTTTTTTTTTTATATTTTTATATTTTCATAAGTTTAAATTTATGATAAAATAAGGTTATCTGAAAGTGATCCACGTTCAATTTCTCTCTATATCAAGGAATTATTTAATGGGATGTTTATTTTTCTTCAATAATGATAACATATTTATAATTATATTTACGTTAGGATTCACTTATTTTATTTTATTATGAATAAAAATTATATACAGTAGCACTTAATAATTTGCCCTTTTTACCCTCAAATTAACCTCTGCAGTCTCCTTGGATAAAAGGTGGTGGGAGTCTAGAGTCGGGGTACGGAAGGAAATTGGCAAATGAAAGGTAAAAAGAGTCAAAGACGGAAAAAATTAGGATGGGGCAACGGTAATTTCGCGCCGGGTGTCAGATGGACGAGATCGTGACCGTAGGATCATCACACACGCGAATCACTAGGCTTGTGTGTGTCCGATTTGGAGCACTTTTGAAAATTCAAAAAAAATAAAAACCGCGCCTTAGAAGAAAACCTCAGTAACTTGCTTCACCTGCCCTTCTCCTTCTCCAACGCAGATTAAGAAAGTCTGGTTGACGTGGACGTGGACACTACCCTACTCTCCCTCCTCTTCTCTTTGCGCGCCGGGTGAATTAAGAAGGGCCATTTCCCTGTTCAAAATCCAGCATTTCAGAGCCCATCTACTCGGGGATAATTTTTTTTTTTTTTTTTTACCCATGATTTAAATGTTGAATTTCAAAATAAAAAATTATCAAAGTTTTTCATGGGGATATTTCTATTTGCAGATCAGGGTCACGACATTTTCTTCTTTATAAAAAACTCGAGATTATATATGATTATAATCATATATATGTAAAGAATATTATATAAATTGAGAAAATTAACAAAAATTTTTTCGAAAGAGAAAAAAAGGGTTTGAGGTATGATCAAACACTAAAGGAATTTTATATATTCAAAATATAATTCAATGGGTGAAGATAATTCATTGACTGAAATGGTTTAAACAAGAGAAACGAATACAAATCTTTTTTTTGTTATATTCAATCTTTAAAAAAAAAAAAATCAATGTAGGTCTAAAAATATTTTTTAGTTGGTTAAATTTATTTTGTTTGTTCTTGTCACGTAGAAATAGACATACGCCGGCGTCTACGCATCGTGATCATTGTGTAAAATAAATAAATAAATATTGTACTTTACATTCAAAAGGGTGGGAATTAGGGTTTTCCTCTACCATATTGGGTCTGCAGTTCAAAAGTAAAGGGGCATTTAGGTAAAAATCTAGACGTTTCGGTTCTTAACAGATTCTGCACAATACAACAGCTGACGACACAGAAATCCCCCAAAATCAAAACCTCCTTTCTCTCTCTCTCTCTCTCTCTCCCCCCCCCCAACCTCAATCGCTTCAAAAGTTTAGATCTCCAGATCACATTAATGGAAGAAGAACATGCCAAGGTAAAAAAAAAAATCGAACCAAACATAATAGGATACACGAACTTTTCATTTTTTTTTTTTTTAATTTCCCCTATTATATGTCCTACGTTTCTTTTCTAGATTTTCATTTATCCGGGTTTTTCTTATTTGTGTAGAAAATGGAGGCTTTGAAGAAAGCATATGCTGACATAATACTGAACACAACGAAAGAAGCTGCTCTCAAAATTATGATTTCTGAGCGTAAAGCGCTTCGAATTCAATATGAACTTAAGACAACCAAGGATGAAGCGATTCGAATATTAGTTCGTATGAAGCAAATGTTGGATGCCAAGGTGAGAATTCTGAGCAGCCCCAATTTGATATCCTGTGATTTGGTTGTGATTTTTTGCGATGCTTTATTGATTTCATGATATGGGTTTTTGTAATTATGTGCAAATCTCATTGGGTTATGGTTTAGAGATCACCATCATTCAAACTGGGTTGATGATGCTGGACTAGGGTCGGAACATGGTACATTCCCAAATTTGGCATGCTTTTTTTTTTCTTGTGACTGATTCTTGTTCGATTTATGTTCTAGGTTTGCTGTTAAATATTTGTTTGTTTTATGTGCTAGTATCTTTAGTTTCATAGGAGTTATCACATTTTATTGACAATGGAGTCGATCATCCTAAAATTCTGAAGGATTTTTAAGTATTCAAGAATTGAAGCAAAAAATTTGTGTTTGGGAATTTGTTAAAATGAAAATTTTAGTTTGGAAAAAGAACTGATCCTAATGTTTAACAGGTATGGCTTCTTATATTTTTGGTTTCTTGTGTTTAAAGAGTTCAACAGGCAGAGCTTTCGCCTCTTTTCCACCCTTTGAAGTTTGCTCTGGCCAGAAATTAGTTAAAGTTTAAATCCTAGGAGTTTGTGCAAAGCTTTTCACTAACTGTCGAGTCAGAGCTTGACATGGGTTGGTTTCCGATTGCTAAGGTGAGTATTTGGATACTCCCTAGAAATTTTAAGAGGTTCCAACATGAAATTGCGGACCATATTTATAAATTGAACTTGAAGGCTCCTAGGTTGGTTTCCGATTGCTAAGGTGAGTATTTGGATACTCCCTTGAAATTTTAAGAGGTCCCAACATGAAATTGCGGACCATATTTATAAATTGAACTTGAAGGCTCCTAGATCATACTCCAAAGAAGTTTGATATGTGACTTCTTATGTATCCATTAAGAGATTTATTTTGTCATGGAGCACTGTCCTTGTCGTCAAATTGAAAATTATCAACTCAATAGGAAAATGATATTTTCTAATAGCAGTAGCAGTTTCCTTCAAGGTTTTTCTAATTAGTATGCGAATAACTTATAGAAGCTAAACATGTTGACATGATTGTGCAAGGAGTAACATGGCTTAAGCGAGAGGATTAAAAAAAATGGGTAATTCTTAGTTCATCGATTATATGGTTTACAGATGAGGAAGTGGATGTTATTAGACCCAAAACCTTGAGAAGGTGATAAGCATAGAACTGGACATCTTGCTTTTGCTGGTGTTGTTCTTTCTTCACATAGAATAAGAAATATATTTGACTTAGTAATTTTCCGATTTCAAGCTAGGCAAGAGCTTACTTTAATTAGTATATAATTGAGAATGTGTGGCATCTGAATGATTGTACGGTACCTTGGCCAGGTTCTATAGCTGAGGTGTGGGTCTCATCGTTTCACCATTTGTCTGGTTAGTAGTTTTAAACTGTGGGCTAGAGTACAAAATCATTATATGTTGCAGTATCTTTTGTATTTATCATTCCACAAATTGATTACTCGCTTTCAAGATTGATGTCTATAATATAACCACCTTCATATGGTTGAGATAGCTTACTCTGCAAGTGCAATGTTTTATTGGTTGGAGTTGGAGGAGACTGAGAAATTAAGGAGCAAATCAATGCTAGCCTTTTTGTTTGTGGGTGGGAAACTGGTTCAATTGGGCTGTTGAATATTCTGAAAATGATACCAGGAGATGATTTTCAATGGTTACTGTCATTCAATTATTGAAATTAGTGATAAAATATATATTTCATGAACTTATCCTGTAGATATCATCTAACTAGTTTTAGGATGACATGGTTTGATTGTCAATCATCTCTTCTTGGAATGCCTCTTATTGAAATTGCCATGAACATCATTGACTACTTACCTTCTACAGGATGCTGAAGCAGCGGCAAAGTCTTTAAATCAACAAAGAAAGATTGATGAGCTGGAAGCACAGCTCTCTGAGGCAGAAGAAATAATATCAGACCTCAGAAGTGAGTTTGGACTAGTACGGGATGAACTGCACAAGATGAAAACCAAAGGAATGCAGCCTGTCATTGTAGCTGTTCCAACTGAAGATGTTCGTCGCCAGTGCATGACAAATGGGGGCACTCGAAATGATTCTGAACCTGCCATGATCCCTTCTCTGGCACCAGTTTCTGTACCAGTAGCAGCTTCTCTGAGGAATAGTTGTGTAATTGACAGAATTTCAGATAATAACTGCTGCCATGCAACCAGCGAGACTAAGTTACCAGGTGATTCTCACGTTCAGGACTGTCAACCCGAGAACCAGAATCTGTCATCAAATTATATGACAAGTAAAGAGCCTGAGCTGTATAGAAATGGATGTACTCAGAGAATTCGTGCTTTGGAGGGGAACTCACCGGTCAAAATTTTGCCCATCAGAGGCATCATGGATGGAAAATTGCCCCCTTCTGGTGATACCAGATCATCTCCCACAAACATTGAGGGAACACTCAAAACCGATGAGATTGATAATTCTGATGAGGAGGAAGGAGGGGAGTTAGATACTGGCAATCTTGAAGCTAAACCTGTGAAGCCCATTAAAAGACTCCGAAGACGAAAAATTCGTTATGGGAGGAAGAGGGCTACTTCATGCAAGTCTACACAGCTTAAAAAATGCCCTCAACCAACTTCTGTTGCCACCCATCACGAAACAGGCCAGAATGCAGCTGATGATACCACTGCATCTGGCAATGACGCCCCCTTAATACCTGCTTCCATGGCAGACATTGTGCAAACAGCGAAACAGTCTGCTGGGTTGGATGGAACTGGGCTGCCTGAGGGGAACTTGTTTAAAGTTGATGGCACGGGATGTGGTACCAGTAAACTGAATTTTTCAAGTGCTAATGATTTTTCGAACAGGAACCCTCCAGATCAGGTTTCTAAACCTTCTGAAACTCGCCCCTTTCTTTCCCGTTGCCAGAGTTCCTCAAATTCAACTGACGGTGTAGTCACATCTGACAACTTTGGGTGGATGATACCTGAAAAGGTGACCAAGTTGTTGTCACTTTCCCGTTTAGGTCCAGGCTTGACATCGATAAAGAGCAAGATAAATCCTCAATCAGGCTCGTCTAATTTGGTCGTACGTGTTACAGCAAATAAATCTGTGGGTGTCCAGAACGCTGAAAAGAAGAAAACCGGATTTATAGATGTGAGTGCATTGGTCAAGTCACAAGATGATCTGCCACAGAGTTCAGGGGTTCCAGGCAAAAACAATCTTCATTCGGATGATGTTTCATTGAAGGTTTCTAATTCAAAGGATTTAGAAGCACCAAAAATAAATAATGAGAATTCTAGTAAGCCTGTAGAGGATAGACCTCTTAAGTATACATTCCAAAGAAAGCGCAAGAAAGAGTCCATGAGCAGCCCTGGTGACCAGACACTTGTAGAAAATAATGCAAAGAGGATGGCAGCTGAGAAACAAAGTAATGCTTCAGATACACAAAAGCCAAGTTTGATTAATGAATCATCTAGGGACACTCGGCGACTAGCGCAGGTTGCTCGTCAGGTTTATGCCTTTATCCCCCAACTCTCCTAACTAGTATCATTATCTAAAGGGTAAAATTGATGCATTTTCTCGGTAACTCAGCTGGCAATGACAAAACTAACATTAATTCACGTTTAATCAAGTGAGAAGAAAGTCTTCCTCTAATTGTAATTTTCCTCTGCACAGCTCGTTTCTTTGTCCAGCAAAAGATGGTGATCAAGAATTCAATGTTGGTTAACTCCAACCAGACCGGGAGAGAAGCAACTTAATTGGGAAAATCTTTGGGAACCAAGATAAACATCCAGCTTTGTGACAAGGGTACTAGAGTTGAATTAAAAGTCTTTCTTCCATATTGTGTACTTGCTAGGCTTCCCCCCCCTTTTTTTTAAGAATTCGAGGAGAATGTCATTAGAGAAATCATTTCTATCCCATGTTTCTTTCATGAACATGAACCAATAAACATCTGGCTTCATTGTAGTAGAGCTACAAGTGGAAATAGAAATTATTGCTGCAATTTTATAAATTTTCTTAAATATATAATAGAATGCTGTTATTATCGTGCATCTGTTATGAATATCCCTTCTTTTGAAGTGCCATTCCTCATTTGTGAATGAGAGGTCTGGGCTGGAGAGACCCAACTTCTTGCACTATAGCTTTTGAAGTGCTTGGTTAGGAATGATATAGAGCTTAAACAAAATGGGGGAAAAAATCACACTTGTTTTGGTTTGGATCTTTACTTTCCTTTTGTTGAGTAAATCCATTATCTCTTGTTTTCTGTTAGCAGAAAAGTTCAGTGTTCTGGAGTTCTTTCACTAGAAAGGTCCGCACATTCCTTTTTGTATTCTACTTATTCTTTTATTTTATTTTCATTTCAACAATTCATACAATGTCCAGAGGCCCTCAGGAATTCCTCTTTTCAAACAAATTCATTAAATTGATAGAGCTTAAATGCTTTTTTTTGGGGGGGGGGGATGTGAAGGAGTGGAAAGCAATGTCTAGGATACCAACTCTGATAGCAACTCCTAGGCGTCAAGATAAGAATATCTGTTTGCTATTTAATTTTTTATTTGAGCTACGATTATTATTCTTGTGACAAGCTCATGACTACGGTTATTTTTTATTTGGTTACACTAGATTTCAATCCCAATCACAAAATGAGTTTGTGATTATAGACTCTCCCTTGGGATCTCATGACTATAGTTATAATTACAATCGCACCGGTTTCAAAAGTTATGTTCCGTGGTTTAATGTATGGTAAGAGAAAGTTGGGTGTATATGCGTAATCTTTCTTTTATATTTTTTAAAAAAGATAATTTTCATGTAATCCTAAAATCTATTTATATATATATATATAAATTTTAAAGTATGTAATTCATTCACATAAGTTTCTATGTTTGCTTGCATGAGCCGTCAAGTGAGGCAAGAGTGACATCATCTTGGCATGAGAAAAGGCAGGAGGAGCATCCAAAGTGAGGCAAGGCAAGGCCTTCAGTTGAGGTGTATTTTGTATTTTGTATTTTTTTTTTTTCTGCCATAACAAGGCAACAAGATTAGAAAAGGCATTCTGGGTGTTGTAAAGAGAGACCACTGCACTGCAAGAGTCATTTTCAGGGTAGCAAGATCTCAATGCAGGCGTGCTTTTCTGCAATCAAAGACCCTCCTCTTTCCCTCAACCAAATACAATACATGCTTCTTCCCACTTTTCAATGACACTGCATCTACAATCCAATCTTCCTTTTCTCTTAAATTAAATTCCCATATCAAAACATACAGTAAAAGTGATTCCTCACTCTCAAATTTTGGATTTTTATTTTTAATTTTCGTCTAGAAAATCTCTCTGCCCTAAATTCTAATGCAGTGGAAGTTTAATAATTCTACGAGATAAGTATCAAAGCTACAGTCTGTTTGTTGATTATTCAGACTATTCTTCCACGAAATGGCCCTAGATTTTCTGCCCCCACCATTTTTCAAGAACCAAATTCACTGGGGAAACACCAAACTAAAAAACAGCTAATCCAAAAGAATTTTTTCTCTCCTTTTTTTTAAGGGACAAAACAGCTAAATCAGTAAATTGCAGGAAATGATAAGGGCACTACAGTAGAGAATGTCCCAATGTCTCCTCTGCTATAAAAGCCCTCATGCATCTGTCACTTCTCTTCTCTCTCGATCATGACAGATCGCAGGCATGTCATTTGTGGGCCCTAAAAAAAATCAACCAAAACTTGCCCCATAAACATTTTATTTTATTTTTTGGAAGTAACCCAAGTTTTTGTGTAGTCTTGTGTCTATAAAAAGAACCAAAGGAGAGAGAACAAGAACGTCTCTCCATTTTGAACGTAGAGAGAGAAAAAGAGAGGATGTTTGAAGCGCAAATTCGGACCATTTTGCTCGCGGTGATCTCAGCTGTTGTAATAGCATTTGTGAAGATTTCAGTGGCGATTTCAGTGGCAGAGCAATGGCGTGCTTGGGTGTTTGTTCTGCTCAACATTTTGCTAGCTTCAATTCTCTTCACATCCACCAAGTCTGCCTCATCAACTAACTGCAAAGAAGACCCCAACAATGGCAGCCATTTGAAGGCTTCTGTTGAGACTGAGAGTGAGAAGAGAAAATGCAAACGAAAAACCAAAAGTGTCGAGGACCACTACGAAAGTAGGAGGAAGATGATTGAGAGAAGGGTTGAGGAGAAGAGAGAAGGGGTTGGAGTTGAAGAGAGTGGTGTGGAGGAGGAACAGGAAATTCAGATTTCAGAGGAGGAGTTGAATGCAAGAGTGGAAGCTTTTATTGCCATGTTTAGGCAGCATTTGGCTTCTGATGCTATAGGTAGGAGCCAAATTTTGATGAAAAAATCAGCTTGATTTGTACTATTGTATTTCATGCCATTTTTCTCTTTTTCAATTCCATACTTGGTGGCCAACCAAAGTTCCTCAAGAAATTGAATGCTCAAGACATTTAATGAAGGTCCAAAAGGTTAAGATTAAATTTAATTGAAATAAAATAAAATTTTTAATATAAAAATTATCATATAATATGTTTTTTTATTTATAAAATTCTATATTTCATACATTGTCAATTTTGAGATGGTGAAAAGAAAATGGTGAGATGTCTAGTCCAAGAATATCCCCCCTACTACCATCAATGTTCATGTTCAACTACCCTATGTCTAAGTTCCAGCTATTATCCTCCACGAAACGGATAAGGGACACCACCCCCTACAGTGTCCGCTCAAGATATCTGCAATTTAAGCCATGTGAGCATAATATCACGCGCAATTTCTCATCCACCATCTCAAATTAAACAAGGAGGAAGAGGCAAGGGAGTAGGGTTACAAGGACAAGGAGGAACAAACTTGACTTGATTCCACAGAGCAATCACAGTGCTCTATCTGTCACTTGTAAAACAGGGTCTGCCGGGGCAATCTTTTTAATATCCTGAAAGAAAATTCAGTGTCCTCACGGATGCTAATGTATAAAGAGATGACTTTGCGCTCAGCCAATTTCTGAAGTCCTGGAACAGGGACTGAAATCTCCTGTGAGATGTTATGGTATTGACTCAAGTTCCTCGGTGAGGCTTATGACTGCCAAGGTTTTCAGGATATTTACGAAATGGGTTTTGCCATTGTTTAGTTGCATCCTCTTTTCACAGCAACAGCAGCATGGGAAAGGAAAATATTGGGCCGAAAATGGCAGCAGGAATGTTATGGAGGACACAGCATTTTTGGGTATGGATAGAGCTTTTGCAATAATATCAATATCAAGCTTTTCATGTAGAGTGCAGTACGGGTGTTGAAAAGAAGTCTGTTTTATATAACTTAACTGATAATCCAACGCATAAGGTAATTGCCAATTGCCAACCTCCCAAGTCATGGAGAATTGTTTGAAATTCTGTCCTCCAAATGTTGCCACCCGTAGTTTGTAGTGGAGCACTTAGGACTTTGGGGGCATTAATCTTCTAATTAGAAGTTAATCATTATATGGTTTTGACATCCAAAATTTGGAGGTAGTCGGCTGGTAGTTGCAGGCAAGACGCGTTCGGATCTATTAGCTGGGGACAGTGTCGGGTATCAATGGAATGAGAGAATGTTAATGAAATTCACATTGAACAATAAAAGACTTATTCAAAGGAAATTATGTAAAATTAAGATGAAGCGGGTAATAGTTTGAGTTCTATGAGGAGATCAATACCATAAAAATCAATTTAAGTACATTTGAAAAAAAAAAGAATTGGATGAAAGGTTATGTGCAATCCACAAACATTCGGTCTAGTAGAGAAGAGTGATATATCTCTTAATCAAATTTTGGATTTGAAACTTAGAAATGAAAAAATTTACGTCTAAAGAACTATTCCTAAAATAGATCTGATAATACTCGATTCAGATTAATTAAAATATGATTTTAAATATCGATTCATAATATACCAAAAAAAAAAGAAAGAAAAGTTACATGCAGATTAAGATTGGGTCAAGATTTCAGATGCGATAAAAGGATTCGGAGGGGTGAATGGAAGGCATCATCCAATCCAACGCAATAACCAGAATTTTTTTTTTTGTTTATTTTATTTTTTTTTAGCTTTCTTTTAGTAATCATAGTCAATGGTGCCTTTTTAAGTGATTTAGGGAGTCGATGGGTTCTATGAATTTTTAGAGTTTCAAATCTTTTTAGTTTTTCGATCCATTATCAATAAAATTTGTATTTTTTTTTCTTTTTTCAGTCTCTTCTTATATACATAATATTTTTTAATAAAAAAATATAATCAAATAAAATCCAATCGAGAATAAAAAAATAAAAATAAAAAAACTCTATCACTTGAATTGTTACGTATTTGCCTACGATTCATACATTAGGAGCTCTTTGGAGTATCTTCTCAAGGACCCATAATCGACGGAAGAGTCACTTTAGGATGAAGACTCACAAGTCACTGGGAAAACTGAAAAGGCAAGACAAATTATTTCACCTTTTATCCTTATCCATTTTTTACAATTTATGATAATGCAAAATCCAACCCAAAATAGTCCAACCAAATGTTCTGCTTCACGTTTTTCCCTACTTTGCTGTTGGCACAATTTATGATCCAAAATTATGTCCGATGAATTATGATCATCCCGGAGAAGTCATTACTGGGTCCATTGCGCTGGTAGCAGCCCGCATGATTGCCGGCCCTTCTATCCTGCGAATCCAAAATTAAGAATAAGAAGCCCATCCAAGTTTCGTGAGCTTTGAAATAAATCTTACGTGGTCTCATAATTTTTTTATTTTAATTCAATGATCACAAATTTAATTCATGATATAATCTTAAAAAAGAAAAAATTTAACATCAACCGGCATAACTATTCATAAGATTTTAGATGCCGTTAGCCGTTTCATTATTTTGAAATCACAATTTTTTTTTTTCATTTAGATTCTTGTTATTTTTTTTATATAATTTTTTTTCCACTTAAATCCTTTATCTGTTTTTAACATAGATTTTTTTCTTTTTTATTTTTACTCCTGGAATAGTTATCCCTTTATTTTTAGATTATAGTTTTTTATTTGTTTTCCATTCAAGTTCTAATTCTTTTCTTGACCAGGTTTTTTTTTCTCTTAAGTCTTTCGTTTTTCTTTACGTAAGTTTTTTATGTTTTATTTTTTCAACCACACAGATGTTCATTCCTTTATTTTTAAACTATAATTTTTTTCTATTTAGATTCTCGTTCTTTTTATTTTTAAAACCCTATTTTTTTACTTAAATTCTTCATCTTTTTTTGACATTGGTTTTTTTTCCTTTTATTTTTTTGATCCCACGGATGATCATCCTTTTATTTTTAGATCACGATTTTTTTTATTCAAATTCTTGTTCTTTTTATTTTTTAACCATTATTTCTCTTAAATCCTTCGTCTTTCTTTTTTAACATAGGTTTTTCCTATTTTTTTTAATTGATTTGTCTCTTTTTTTAACCTAGTTTTTTCTCTTCTTGTTTTTTTTTTTAACCCCACTTGTTAGCCTCATATATTTTTTTTCCTATTATTTTTTTACTCCACTTATTAACCTTTTTTTTTTTACTTTATTTGTTGGCTTTTTTAGAACTCTAACGGTTAGACTTTTTTTTTCGTCACTAATATATATCGTATTTTTAATTAATTTAAACAATAATTTAATTTAGATATTAAATTAATTATAAATCTAACAATGTTTATATGATAAAAAAATACAATCATCTTGGGAGCACTTCATGCGTTAACCCAGGCAATAACTAGTTAGATCTTATATCTTCAAACACAACTATCACATTCAGGCATCCAAATTATACATAAGTTGTTCAAAAAAAGACCTCTTGCTATGCAAAATTGTAATGATTACATTACACTAAGTAGGTATTAATGAAAAAAACAACATTTGCTCACTCTGCTTTCTTAAGTGTACAGCCTAAAAATAGCTGTTGAGTTTTCTATTGTTCTAATATAAAACAAATAAAAAATTAGAAATAAATATATTTTCTTCATTTTCATTTGATAGGAATGAAAAAAAAAATATATGATACTTTTTTATATTTGGTTGGAATGAAAAATGGAAAGAAATATCACCTTATTTACTATTCTACCATTATAAAATAATATTTTTAATATTTATTATCACATAACTTTTTTTAATTTAAAATATTTTTCTAAAAATATAATTTTTTTTCTAAAAAATAATTATTTAATATATTTTTCTTATTTTTTTATAAGTTACTTTCATTATTAATTTATATTAAATAAAATTAGAATATTAATATAAAAAAGTAAAAATTAAAATTAGAAAAAATAAGTTATCCAATAAAATTGATGAAAAAAATTAAATTTCATTATTTTATATTAAATAAAATTTAAATAGAAAAAAATAATAGACAATTTCATAAATATTAAAAAAGAACAATGACAAATTCGTCCAAAATTTTCATTTCTTTATATTTCCGTTCAATTTATGATGAAAATAATTTTTTAAGAGAGATGAAAAATGATTACATCTCACTTTTACTTCCTCTCCACACTTTTTTTCTTACCAAACGATTGAAATGAATCATTTCCCTCCACTTTACTTTCCCTTTCATTGTCCTTCCACTTTTCACCCCAACCGAACTAACCGTAAGTGTCCACCAAGTATCAATATTTAACAAGTACCAAACACATACAAAGCTTTTATTTTCAAGTGCCCTAAAAAAAAAAAAAATCCAATCGCCATGGCTGAATACATCACTCATGAGGCAGATCTGAGGAGAAACATGTGCATAATCAATCATAGGCCAAGTAGGAACTATAATCAGTTGGAAAAACAATGATTTGGTGATGCTGAAAATAGGAGCATCAAGCTAATCCTCTCATACAGCACAATACAAACAACGATGAGATGGTACTGGTATATAGACAAAACAGGTAATGTCATTCAGTAAAGTTCAAGAAGAGCAAAATAGATCTAAAGGTATCAAAGAAGCTGGGACTCGTCGAATTTATTGTGATTTTGAAGTTGAAAGATACCTGCAACTACAATCTTATCTGCTGCCTCCACATTAGAATGTCGAAAAGTCTTGAAAGTTACATGATTTTAATGTTCCAACCCCCCCCCCCTTCTCTATTGCTCTCTCTTTCTTAATAACTTGCACTTTCTATGTAGTTCTAGGGGACCACTCCAAGCATTTCTCTCTCGGTCTTTCATCATTGAAGGCCCCCATCAAGTGGAGGTACGGTTTGGGATGGACCACAAAAAGCTTGCCCTCCAGCACCAGAAATGGGACTTGGCTAAGAAACTGTCGTTATAGAAGAATGACTTGATTTTGATGATTAATTAGTGTCTAATCCAATTAAATCATTGGCATTAAGCGTTTCAAATCAGAAAAATACAGAAGCAGAAAGGGTTTAAAGTCTGAGAAAATATCAGATGTTTATGTACTGTAACCATTTTGAGACCTGTCCAACGCTTGAGAGCCTTCTCCTCAGTTGCATGGCGCAGCTATCACTCAGTTGGACTGTGATTGAGAAGACAGTGTAAAAATTCAACGTATGTCATAAAAACATTTCAATCATATGTAGTACATAGAAATATTCATTAATTTCATCCATACACGTGGCTTAGAGCATTAATACAAGGATCATACCTTACGATCCAGTGGGTCCTGAATTGATTGTATGAACAAAATTCTCATATTTCGGCGGCCATGGAATGGTCATTCATTTTAACTACATAAGTTTTCTTAACTTCCTCGTTGTGATATAAAATAGTTTGACCTGGGACATGTGACCATCATGGCAGGCGGGAACCACAAGGAGATATACGTGACCAGCACCAACTAATAAAACCTAAAATAATTTAGCAAATGATTGAAACTTGTGAGGCCCATAAGGTTTCCATACAGTTTTCCTAGCAATTCAGTCATTAATATCACACCGAAAAGTATGGATGTGGAGAGAACCTTCTCAGAGAAACAATGCAAGCAGTTTGACCTTAAGGGCATTGGTTTTCACTCCAATCAAAATACCAGTTCAATTTGACCTCTCTGTGTCCCTCTTGTGATTCTCGTAATCTAACTAAGCTTTTTGGGTTTGTCCTCTTCTCTTCTAACATTATCCCTCTCATCAAGGCGATTAATACAACGGTTTATTAAACCTGTGCCTAGAGTTGCAAAGCAACATTAACAGGAATGACCATGAAAAGAGATGCACTGCTTTTACGGCGTGTTATAATCATGGCATAAATTGAAGTGTCGTAAGAGATATGGATTCAGGGAACCAGAACTTGAGGATTGGAGGCTTCCGTGCATGGTTTAAAAGAAAGAACAGGAGAGCTGAGCCATATCGGTTACCTGAAATTCCAGGTTTGCTTCTAAATTCCCAACTTTTATATCCGATAAGGCTTTTAAGAGTAATCATCAAGTATTTGGTTTTTGCAGATGAGGATGAAAATGAAGACGATGAGTTATCAGATGATGTTTTTATTCATTCAATGGAGGCTGAACCATGCATTGCAACAAATGAGCTAAGGTAAGGATAGGATCACAAGTGTGTTCTAAAGTAAGTCAAAAGGGGAGGATAATGTTTTGTTTTGATTAGATAAAAAAAAAAAAGGCCAACTAATAACATTTCTCCTAATTTTAGGCTCTTTGTGGGTACTTGGAATGTTGCTGGACGGACTCCTGTTGGAAACTTGGCGGTGGATCTAGATGACTGGTTAAACCTCAGGGACGCCGCAGACATCTATGTTCTTGGGTAAGTAGAAAAGGTAATATAAATAAGCTATTCATGTAAAACCAGGTAAAAGAAGAAATGTCTACTTAACAGATAGATAATGTTTGAACTACCAGATTTCAAGAAATTGTCCCCTTAAAGCCTCGAACAGTAATAGGTGCAGAAGATCCAACAGAGGCAACAAAGTGGAACATGCTTATAGGGAAGACTTTGAGCAACAAGTTTGGGTGTCCATGGTTGACACCAATGTTGAACCCGATCTCAAGTGATGACTATCAGTACATAGAAACACCAGGTCCAGAAAGAAGATTAAGTTTCAGCAGCCAAACTCCAACTCTAGTAAATTATGGGTCAAGGAGCCAACCTAAGGTACCAAATCGATACAGCACATACAAGCTGATGGCAAGCAAAAAGATGGTTGGAGTCTTCATCAGTGTTTGGATTAGAAAGGAATTGCTCAGGAAGTATAGAATTTCAAATGTGAGAGTCTGCTCAGTGGCTTGTGGTATTATGGGTTATTTGGGAAACAAAGGTTCTGTTTCTGTTAGCATGTCAATTGAGGGTACAGCATTTTGTTTTGTTGCTGCTCACTTGGCCTCTGGGGAGAAAAAAGGAGATGAAGGAAGAAGAAATCACCAAGTATCTGAGATTTTCAGACGAACTTCTTTCCCTCGACTGCCTGAAGGAAATGATGATTCACATCCTCTCACCATCTTAGGACATGAGTAAGTAAATTCCTTCTTATAACCAAATCTTTCAAGTAAAGAGAGGAGAGGAATTAAACTTAAAACAATCAACCATTTCCTATCAAGGGCAAATTTTTTTTAGCATTCTTAAATATTTCTACAAGAGATCAATTTTAATTTGAATTCATTTAATCTACCAATTATAATTCAGTTTCCAAGCAGTTCATATATTCTTTAAACCTGACCTAAAACTTGATCTTGATAAACTTCCCCCAACCCCCACCCCCCCCCCCCAAAAAAAGATAAGGGGAAAAAGAGAGCTTGGAATGGTGTAATGAAGTGTCAAAATTACTGGACTTACCAACGTCAGACTGAAGTACAAAATAACCATTAACCCTCCATTAAAGAAGTGATTTTACTTTGTGGAGCAGCCGAATATTCTGGTTTGGGGACCTTAACTATAGACTATGCTTGGAAGACAACTTGGCAAGGCATCTGATAGACAAACAAGACTGGCGAGCACTGCAAGAGTTTGATCAACTACGAAGGGAACAAGAATATGGAGGAGTTTTCCAAGGTTGGCAAGAGGGTAACATTGAATTTGCACCTACCTATAAGTATTCTTCATCAAATAGCAACCGGTATTCAGGAGGTGTACCCAGCAGATCAGGAGAGAAGCAAAGGACTCCCGCATGGTAGGTTTGGTTCACAGCTGCTACCTTCTAGGTTTTTCAGGTCAAAAACCCTATGATGGCCATATTAAAAGCCTAGTGCAAAAAGTTTCTTACGCCTGCCTCAATGGCAACCTAGTTAATTGACTCTTCATTATTCACTGTATTTTTTAGAGTTATATGAATGAAAGATCTTTATTAAATGTGGTGGCAGGTGTGACAGGATACTTTGGTATGGAAAAGGGGTGAGGCAGCTCTCTTATTTCCGCGGAGAGAGCAGATTCTCTGATCATAGACCTGTCTCTGCTCTTTTCTCCACTCATATTGAAGTCACAAAATCAATCAATCCAAGAATTATCCAGCTTCGCACAATTCTTCATCCGAAAACTCAAAACAAAAAAGTAAGTACAGGGCCATGCTATCTACTCCCTTAGCCTTCAAAAACATTTTTCCTTAAAAATTCGAGCATATATTCTTATTCTTTATCTTTGGCGCTGATGTCAACATTCTAAACCGAATTACAGGGCCTACATTCTTAATTATCTTTTCAATTATTACCAAAAGAATTGACACTATTACTACAACAATGACAGCAACAGGAATCCACGATTGATGAAGAGCCCAAACCTACTTTGCAATCATTAATTGTAAAGGAAACAGAAGCATCACCAGAGAAAAGCAGCCATGGATCCTGTAGATGATAGTCACAAAACAAGCCTTTGGCAGAGTATGTTATTGCAGGCCACCTTGGAGAAGATAGCCCTTTGGTCTGTCCTGTTCCAATAATTGTAATTTTTTTTTCTCCTTTCCCCATTCTATTGTTTTTGGTCTCGTGTCATTGACCTACTGATATAGATACTCAGTGAGTCATTGTTGATATGAAGAATAAATGTATATAACACTATTTTGTGCAAAAATGTATTACCGGAATGGGAGAAGGCATCAGAAAACACCCCACACCACAAGAAATTATGTGAAAGGTGTTATCAGCATAAAACATCCACGAGTTGAAAATGGTTAACACAAGTACGCAATTGACCAATCCTAATATGGACGCATAGTGCCTTAGTTCCATAAACCAGACATGATTTCCACATCAAATTATCCACAGCACCAAATTTTTGCTGGGCCTACACTCACATGCAGTTACTAGTAAAGATAAACATCATTTAGAAAATCAAGCACAAACATAAACTTTAGCTCCCTTCATCTGCCTGAAGAAGTCCTCCTAACTCCTCAGCATTGTCCCTATGACAGCTGGGACAAACACATCTCTTTCTTCACCAAGGGAAGCACAAGCCTCCTCTAATTCAGAATTCTGCCTGTTTTTCGTCCAAAAAAAAAAAAAAAATACCCTGTCCAGTACAGGAATTTAATATTGGGCATAATATGAAACAGGTTTTGCCAACTGTTAGGAAAGAAAGGAAATTCTGGTTGTATGATCTTTCTGAGATCAAAATTTTGCAAAGACAACTATTTTACTGCATTTTCTTCTTCCATGCTTGCTGGCCTACACAATATTCTATAACTAAGTTATGTTTTATATACGGAATATTTTTTTTTTAATTAATTCCAAAACGTTGTTCCTTTTTCCCCTGCAGGGTGCTTAGACTAACTATGTGTTTTGATTGGTCTGGACATTTCATTTTCCCTCCCAACAACTCCCCTGAGAACACCCTGTCACTGTTTAGGGTATCCGCACCATGATATTTGACAAAAGAATATCTTGTTAAGTCCTGCACTTCTTTTGTTTCTTTCGCAATTGACTCCGTGAGAGTGATCTTTGCTTCTAAGTCAGACAGCTCCTGTTTAATCTGGATATACAAGTTCCAAATATTTCAAAGAAGTTATGGGAGAAGAAGAGAAATTACAGGAATGGATACTTCAATATGTCTCACACTTTTGTTATTGGGCACCTCAAATACCAGATATGAGGGTCATGCTTGTGCTTATAGAAGTTGAAGGGAATAAGCTAGGACCTGCTCATGCGATTTTTGCACCACCTGATAGTCTTGTTCCTCCTTTTCTAACTGAGATATTACATCCGTAAGCTTATCCTCTGAAAGTTTTGACCCAGTTAGATCATTATCTTTGTTAAGAAGTTGTCAACCTAACTCTGCCACAAGCACCAACCAAGCTCTGCTTAGTTTTACGAGGCCAAAATCAATGCAGGAAGACAAGATTATAACCAGTGACAGATACAACTCTTTTCTGTGCATAAATGCATGAGAAAAAGGAAGTGCCATGGGCCTCACAGATAAACTGTAGTTTAGCATTAGTCTGAATTTTATTTATTTATTTATTTATTTATTTTGGTAGCATTTTGACTTGTGACAGGAATCTAATACGATTCTACATGTTGAAACCAATTTATTTACATAAAAATTCCATCCGAGGCATTTTCATGAGGAATTTCTAAAACTTACCAAAATTTATGTTTTAAAAGAATCTTACTGCTTTTGATTTTAAAACTTTGCCAGAAAAAACAGGGATGCAAGTGAAACAGCATAGTTCCTTCTGCTCACAATTTATATTCTTTAAATTCATTTGGCTATAACTAAGATCTATTAAGATTCTGATTTAGAAGACAAGACTGTCTGCTCGGTACAAGCATTCAATCAGAGAACCACATACGGGGGAACCAAATAATCATATTTTCTTTTTGGTTAGAAAATAATCATATTTCACCTCCCTCGGTTGTGCGTGGCCTAGGAGTTAAGCCTTAGGAGCCACGGGAAGGATGGCTGTGATCTTCAACAGATTAACTATGTGAGTTGCCCTTTTCAAGCAAAGATCTTAAGCACCTTCTGATAAAAAAGTAATCTTCATATCTTCTGATAAAACCATGCTCAAATAGCTACCATGCAATGCGGAATGACCAATGACAAGAGTAGTAAACAGAAGCATTGTTACAGCCAATCATCACGTAAAAGGATACTAAATACCTGTTGAAGCCACAACACATTCATCTCCAGAAAATGTCAAGGCAAGATTTTTATGGAAATTTCTGCAGTGACAAATAATTTGACAAGCACTCAAGACTTTTACAGTGTAAATGCATGACATGTATTCTATTGAACAAACAAAAGAAATTGCACCATTGTTTAATTTGTCCAAGTAAACAGTATATCAATAATGCTTTTAAACTAGAGGAGAGCCACCAAAAAGAAGGTGATTAAAACTTCTAATAAACTGGCCAATTTTCACAATGTCTAGCTTACAGAATGTGTTATGCCTGCTGGACATTGTGTCGGGTTCACTACCATGCTCTTTTAATGGAGGCATGAAGATCAAGCAAGTTTCTCCTCTGCAAGGTGAGGGATCATTGTAAACTGCAATCTTTTCCTTCTTTAAAGGAACAATTTCTTAAAAGAGTCAAATTTATGTCATTTTTCTTTTTATTTATTCTACTTACAATTGTTAAGTGTGAGTATGAATCGTTTAAAAAGTCATTCCTCATGGTGAAGGGACCAAAACTAATGACGCAGTTGCGGCTATTACCGAAACATATTTATCTCACAACAGCAGTACTTTGATAAAAGATGCTCATCTGGATAAGTTCTATTTTGTTCTTAGAAAGTCGGAACAAACCAAGTCACTGTGCAGAGTGGGATAACTACAATTTGTTTCTCCTAAAAAATAATAGGGTAAAATCAAACCTTAAGTTGTTAATGATTTTTTCTCTTTCTTTCATCTTTTTCTCAAGACCTTAATGAAATTCATGCAACAACCAAGAATAGGAGGACTAGTAAAGTCAAACCTTAAGTAGTCTACAAAATTTTCTCTTTCTTTCTTCTTCTTTTTCTCAAGACCTTAAAAGTTAGAAATTGAAGCAACAACCAAGAAAGCTAATAGCAGAGCATGTTTACGTCATACGGTAAAGTTCATACCAAATATTTGCACCGAAACTTGACCTATATGACCAAGATGAAACTAGAATTTCAAACATCAAAACTGTGGGTGTTCTTTCATTCTTGTTTTCATTTTATTTTTTGCATATGCCAGCTGTAAGTACCCCACTATAAGTTTTCGTGCCTTCGGACGTATCTATAACTATGAAGTGGAAAGGTTTATGAGACTATATCAGCTAAATATGATGACAACAATAACTGGTAAAAATGGCATTAGACAAATTTAAGCTAAAGCATTGCGTTCCATGATGATAAGCAATGAAACCAAGAGCAATGTTTCATTATTATTGCTTGTACAACTGTATGTAACTTTATGTAAGTCACCATATTTTGGTGGGTAACAAAACCCGTCAGATAATGGCATTTTATTTCCTTCTTTCTGACCACTTCAATTTCTTCATGCATTTTTGCAAATTTTAGCTGGGATTATACAGGAATAAACCAATTATTGCCTAACCGTATGATGTTTAAGGTGAATAAAAGCGTCACTTAAGATTACTTAAAACAAGATCTAACCAACCTTATCTCGGCATTGAGCTTGTACATTTCGCTAAGAAATTCATCTCTGCATTACATGTCAAATGTACAAATGAAAACATATCAAAGCAAGCTAGTAAAACTCAGTTGCAAGAACAAAATAAAAGAATCCAAACAGCATACCGTGAAGCATTCTCCTTGGTCTTCACATCATCGAAGCAGAATTTCAAATCAAACAGAAGAGTACATGAAGCAATTTCTCGCCACAAATTCTCATTTCAGTTGAACATTGTTGTTTTAAGTACCTTTAGAGTCTCTAAATCAGAACCAATTGCTGAAATCTCATCCTGAATCAGAGAAATTCTAGCCTGAAAATAACAAAATCATAATGAACAAGACCTAATCAGAATCTTAAACATTTACCAACGGCAAATTCGGGAAAACAAAACCTCTATGGTTTGATTCAATGTTTCGTTCAAATTCAATTCAACTTCGAAGCCTTTGAGCTCTTGCTCGGCCGTTTCTTTTCGACGCTTCGGTTCTTCCAGATCTGCATTCGCAGCCTTGAGAAGTGGAGAGAGTTCTGCGATTCGTTTCTTCGGTCCCGAAATTCTCCGTTCTAGAGAAACGAACGTGAATTTAGAGAGAGAGGGGGGAAGAGAGAGAGAGAGTGAGATTTGACCTCCTTCAGATTTTTCAGTGGCGAAGTCGCGTATTAGGGTTAGGAATTGTTTCTGTGAATCTCCTCCAGCCATTAATGAGAAATCTTCTCTCTCTTCTCTAACTCGAGACTTAGACTCTCTCTCTCTCCCTCTCTCCCGCCTCTCTCTCTCTCTCTCTCTCTCTCTCTCTCTCTCTCTTCGCCTTCTATACAGAGGGGTGGAGCGTACTTTTGCCGCTTCAGATTTGAGAAGCGAAATTTTGAAAACGGAATCGGAAATTGACATGTAACCGAATTCTTGATCTGCGTCGCCCATTTAAATATATATATATATATTTATTTATTTAAAAAGGAAAAGAAAAAAACTACCGCCAAATTATATTTAATAACAGCGAAAAATAAATTTTTAGAAATAATAAAAGTAAAAATTCAGGGGTAGTTATGGAAAAATATTTTATGATTTTCATTTTTTGAGAAAAATTGTTGATAATTATTTAGATATCTAAATTTTTATTTTTTATCCTTAATTTTTTCATAAAGAGAATTTTGATGTGATAAGAGTTTGTTCCATTTATTAATAGTTATCAAAAATGAACTGTTGAATATCTTATGACTCAAACTTTTTTATTATTTTGTCAACTAAATTAGGAACTTTATAAGAAATATTCATTTTCAAATCAGAGTCGCACCCAAAATATAAAAAATAAAAATAAAAAGAGTTTTTAAAAACTTGCTTCCGTATAATTAAATATTGTAGAGCGAATATTATCTCTCAACCAATCCTATCTCTTGAGGCAGTTGGGTTTTGTTAAAGGGATTTGTTGAGTTTAATTGGGTTTAACCAGGGAGTAATGACATTAAATTATCTAAATTAAAATTTTAAGTTTGAATTTTAAAAATAAAAAAGTTGAGACCGAGAAAGCCAATTTTTAAATTAGATTTTATAGTTGTTAGAATTGAATTAATCAAATTTTTATATACTGATTATTAAGGAAAAAATTAATTGGATCCGGAGGTTAGACAAGGGGGCTTACAAGACCTAATGAAAATAGTTCTTAAGGGAACAGTCTAGTAATCACAATTCATTCCCCACGATATCGTGATTCGGAGTTCAAATATCATATAACAAAAAAAAAAACCTATGAAATGGGGCTAATACTTACAGTAAAAGAGTAGTTTACGCCCATTTGTCAATCAAAAAGACTAAGAAATAGTTTGATTAGGGTGAAAAGTGGAAGTAAAAAGAAAGACGAAGTAAAAGCGGAAGAAAATGATATTTTTTCACTCGTTTGGTAAGGAAAGAAATGTGGAGGAGAAGAAAAAGTGGGTTATAATTCATTTTCCTCCCTCTTAAGAAATTATTTTCATTTTAAAATTGACGAAAATGGAATGAAATGAGATTTTTAGACAAATTTATTCTTATCATTTTTTCATATTTAAGAAATTATTTTTTTTTATTTTAATTTTATTTAATATAAAGCAATAAAATTTAACTTCATTCATCAATTTTGTTGAATAAATTATTTTTTTTAATTTACTTTTTTTACTTTTTTGTTTACATTAATATTATAGTTTTATTTAATATAAAATAATAATAAAAATAATTTCTAAAAACAAGAAAAATATATTAAATAACTAATTTTTTAAAAAAATTATATTTTAGAAAAATATTTTAAATGAAGAAAATAAAAAAATAGTGATGAGAAATATTAAAAATATTATTTCATAAAGATTTACTTCTATTTTTCATTCCAACTAAATAAAAAGAAAATAACATCAATTTACTTCTTTTCCATTCCTATCAAATAAAAATAAAAAAAAAATAATAAAATAAATCTTTCCCTTCTCCTTCCTTCCTCCCTCCCACTCCCCTACCAAACTTACCACCAAAGCAAAACTCTTTAGAGCAGAGTCCAATACGGGTCCGATGGAAATGATTCTGGATTATGATCATAAAACTTGCATCGAAGGAGGGCATGAGAATGAGAGTACTTAACATAAGTTGAAGGAACATCTGGAAAAGCGTGATCCAACCCCTACAAACAATTTCAATGGATTTGCTTAGCGGTGTAATCAAATCAAGTTGATATACTATCCTACTCAAACTTAACTCAATTAGAAATCGTCATACTCGATACTCAACCCGAACTCGATTGAATCTGAATTTTTAAACTCGAATTCGACTCGATTTATGATCGAATTCAAATGTAAACTAAAATTTAATATATTTAGTCTCGAGTTCAGCTCAACTTGAATTCGACTCGATTAGAATCGCGAATATTTTGAGTCAAGTATTTTAATACTCGAACTCGACTCGATAATTGAATTAATATATTCAAACTCAATTCGAATTCGACTAAAACTTGATTAAATCGAGTCAAATTTGAATATGTCTCGAGTCGAGTTCGAACTACGTGCAAGTAGATTGACTAACTTACTTTACTCACTTATAGTACAATAATAATATTAAAAATTATTTGAAAAAAAAAAACAAAAATTATGATAGTTAGTGAGACTGTCAATATGTAAAATTATAATTTTTAAAATTATATATATAACTTTATTAGCAGTAGTTCTCTATTCTTTACTCTCACTTCAAGTATATGATGATGATGATGTAATTCTTTTAACCTTCTGTCTCACTACTTATAGCAAAATCTGAACGGACCTCTTTGATAGTCGATACAATGTCAACAATTATAAGATCTTTTTTTTTTCTTTTTTGCTTGGAAATTTGGATAATGTACTTCTTAATATTATATTAGCATAAAAATCAAAATGGGAAAAAGGGAGAGATAATAAAAGGTCAATTTGATCCAAGAAAAAGTCCTCCCGCCTTCTTTTCTCCGAGAGACTGCACAGGTTAATTTGAGGGGTAAAAAGGGCAAATTATTAAGTAAAGAGGGATTGTATTGCATAATTTTTATTCATAATAAAATAAAATAAATGATGTAAATATAAATATAATTATAAATATATTATTATTATTATTATTATTATTAAAGAAAAATAAACATCCGATTAGATAATTTCATGATATAGAGAGTAAAATTGAATATGTATAAAGGGACAATATATATATCATTAATAAATTAATTTAAAAAATGTAATTTTTTTGTTGTCAGTCTCGGTCGAGCATTATACAGGCCGGCATCCGTACATCATCAACACGGTGCTTCTAAAGCGCCTCCCATCAGGCGATTTCACGAAATTTTGTACGAATTTAACCTTTCTTAAAAAAAAAAAAAAAAACAACTCTCAAAACAAAATACTTTTTTAACTGATTCTCACATATCGCGTATTAAACCGGTAACATGATATGTCATAAATTAAATATGCGACATACTCCCTCGACCCTCTCTTCTCTTCATTATTCTCTCCCACAACGAACTCAACCCACCGTCTTTAAAAATCAAATCTGAACAAACAACCTACCATTAGAATATAACAAATCTATAAAGAATAGATTAGATCAAACAGCTTGACCAAATTTTACCTACGACTAGAGGAGTCAAAGGAAAGAGCGGTTTGACCAAGCTTCCTTTGCAACTCGTATGTCGACGAAGGCTTCTAGGTCATCGGTGATATGCTTTGCGCTCTGGTCTCCATTGGTACTCCTACAGACAAAGTGAATACTCCAATTATTTTTCTTATTCTCCACAAATTCTAAATCGGACCAATAGAAAGTGAAGGATTACATGAGAGAGCAAATATATCGCGTATTGAAAATATGACATACCTATATCGCGTATTTAACTCGTGACATATCATGTCGTGGATTCAAAACGTGAGAGTTAATTTCATAAATATTTTATTTTAAGAGTTGTTTTTAGAATTTTTTAAAAAAAGAGGGTTAAATCATTACAAAACTCCGATTTCTTGCCAAGGAGGAAAAAAAAAATAAAAAGGTACAACTGACCTCAAACTTCCCGCCCCAGGAACTTTCAAATTTGGGATCTCAATTTCTCTCTTCTCTCTTTCACCTCTCTCTCTCTCTCTCTACATTTCTCGTTTCCGATCCTCGATTTCTATTCGTTTTCCCTCGTTTTAGGGTTTCTTGGAAATCAATCTTTCAGGTTCGCGTTCAACATTAACCTTTCAAGATCTGGATTCAAAAGATGCTAGAGGGTCGGACAGTTCAGATCGACGGTGATCCCGTTCTTCCCATGATTGTCTGTTTTCCTGACTTGACTTGGGGTTTCGTGATCAGAATTATTGGTTAAGTCGTCCTCATCATAATCTGCCGTCGAATTCTTCCGTTAACATCTCCCGGTGACTTTCTTATTTCTCTGCATTTGTCTGATTTTTCGATGACTGCCACATATGATGTGCTCTTTTTACGTTAAGACGTGAATTAAGCTTTTTCGGTCTTAGTGTTTCCTTTTTTTTTTCCCCTCTACTTATTGGGGGTTCTTGTACGATTTGGGGTTTTTGGGACTCTATTATGTCATTATCATTATTTGTTGTCAGAATATGTTGGAGAAATTGAAGAATTCTTCATGATCGCAACATATAGTTTTTTTTTGGGGTAATATTTGAATGCTTTTTCTGGTTTCACCCTCAGTGATGGATCTCCTAGGATTTGCGTTTTTGGAACTATTAGGTTACTTATGGAGGTTTTTGATAATTCATACGTAATTTAACTAGGGTTCTGGATAATATTTAACCTTGTCATCTTTGTGTGATTCTTGAGGTGTTGTGTAGTTAGCGAGCTGATGCAGTTGCTTCATCTATAAATTTTGTTGCTAAAATATGAAAAATAATAAGTGGGCAGATATTTTGTTTCCATTTTCCTGGATTCTTAACTCAACGCCATTGTTGTAGATTAGATTGCCTTTGGGATGTGGCCAAAGCTTCTGCTGCTATCTGAAATGCAGTATGCTCATGTTTGTGTTCTTGGTCTTAACTGAAAGGAATTCGATAGCTGACTCATTGATTGAAGCTCGTACATACGGTTTGTGTGTTGACTTGAATGTTAATCAGGGGGATACCTTTAATTTAGGAGACAGAGAAGAGCTATTGTTGCTTTTATCCAATTTCCCATAATTAGAACAGGTGGAGGTTTGGAGGATTAGTAGCGCATTCTTTGCTTTGTTCCAGCCCTGGAAATAAAGCAGTTTCTAATAAAGTATTTATTTTGCAGAAACCCAGGCTCATTTTTTCTTTATAATTTCCTGTAATGTGCATCATACCAGACTTCCTAGTTTTGCAACAGAAATTTTATGGTACCACTTCCTTCTCACACTCCTTATCTCTTGTGTTTCCATGAAAACCCTGACAATGAGCTCCACATCATGTTTTGGTTTACCATAGGGGTATTGAGGGAAATCTAGTTTTCAATTTGATTATCACTGGGACCAACAATTGTTCTGCTTGGTAGTTTTGCTGCAAGGTTACGTGAATCATTGAAAAGATGGTAAATTTAATATGAGTTCGTTATGATTTTTGACACACTGGTTAAATCAATGAACCCTAGGCGAGGACAAATTATCTCCAATGGACTTCTAATATTAGGTGGAGTTGAATATTTTCATCATCTATGCTAATTGATATTGGATTTGAATTCTTGTTTCTGTGGTAGCGCACCCATGCCTGCTTAATAATCTCTCCTCACCTTTTCTTAATGCTATAGATAAACTGAGTCAGTGAGGAGAAGCTTGCTCATGGAAGAGTTTTAATTTCTTCTGCAAACATGATGATTTCAAGTTCTAACCAATAAAAAATCTTGAAGTATGATGCTTATGTGAGTGTTCTACCATTATGTAATTTATATGAGAATCGTCCAAACTGTTCCAATGGGCTCATTGAAATGTGAAATACTTTCTGATGCATTTTTCAAATTCATGAGCTATTATTAGTGGTTCTGCTGCTGTTTGTTTTTTAAAAGGAAATGCTGATTCTCATTGTCCTTGTCTGCTTTGAAGAACAACAAAAGTTGGATCAGAAAATGAAGTGTGGTTAAATTACATGATGCAGTCTTTGTTCCAAAAAGCTGATCCCTTGAATTGCCATGTGTGTCTTAATAACTTATTAGGCAATTCAGAATTCCTGAACATTCGGCTTTTTCTATTTCTTGAGCTGGGCAAGCAATCAATCTTCATTGTCAGAACTAAGGATTCTCTGGTTATCTTAGGACATCTAGTGTCACCGTAGGAGTGTACCTCAATTTAGGTTTAGGATATAGGCAGTAAATTTAGCAAGATTCCAGGTGAAATTCCGGAAAGTTCTTGTGTGATTTCTATGTAAGTGTCATGTGGATTTGATTTAGAATTGCTAATTACCATGTCAGACCAAGAAGTGAACTTCCAGGGGTAGTTGTTCCACAATCTGAAATTAAACCCATAGATATTAATCAGTTGCATGAGCTTTGCTTTGTATATATTGAATTCCTGCACTTTATCGAAACTTATGCTATGAATGTTCCACAATTGGAAATTTTGATCAGAATGATTTGAAAAATTCATGTAGCTCAAAACAGCCAGATCATATGATTTTGCTGATATTGCGCTTGTTGGTACCTTTCATGCTGTATTTGGACTCATGCAGTTTCAAATTCACAAGCTATTATCTTATTTGGTTCTGCCTCTACTTGTTTTTATAAAGGAAATGCTGGTTCTGATTGTGCACTTCAAAGATCAAGAAAAGTTGGATTAGAAGGAAGGGTCTGTGGGTCAAGTTTCGTAATGCAGCACTCTTTGTTCCATTCACACAAGGAAGCTACACTTTTGAATTGCCAGGTATGTCTTAATTTGCCATGTAAATTCCATAGCAATTTATTTTTCTGATATGAAACTTGATTCCTGAGCATTCTGCTTTTTCAATTTCCTGAGCTGGAGAGCTATCTGGTTTTACTTGTCATGATACCATGCTATCTTAGTACTCCTAATGGCAGCTTAGGAATGTACCTCTATTTTAGAAGAGGAACTACAGAACAGTTTAGGTAAAGTTCTGATTGAAAATCAGAGGAAGATCTTGACTGATTTCTGTAGTGTTGGTGAAGTATAGAATGGTTGAATGTCACGGCAGTTGGAAATGGCTTCAACCCTCTTAGGACCTTTTACGCCCCCCCCCCCCCCAAAAAAAAAAAAAAAAAAAAACCCTTTCAATTAGAACCTTGTTTGGCTGGTGTACCTCTACATTCAAGGTATCAACAAGAAAAAAGGAAAGACTGGCAATAGGGATCATTAGGTGACTAATTTGTGGGATTAATGAATTTTGAAGGCCTTCCATATTCTTGCTTAGTTGAGCAAATTAGCGTGTGACCCGCGAACTTCTTTCTCTGTTGACTGGGGAACTCAATCCGGAATTCTCTTCTTAATCCTGTTTTCAGGGGGCTCCAAATCTTTTCTGTGGCTTATAGTCTCCATTTGTCTGAAATTAAATCTAGAGAAATTAATCATACATGTTGATAAGAGTGATTTGAAAAACTTCCGTGGCCTAAGACATCCAAATCATATGATTAAGTTCATGTTATCTTTAGCTAATTGGTGCTTTTGTACCGAGATTGGTGAAGATCAGGTTATCATTTTATTTTTTTTTAAAAAAATGAGTTTGTCATAACATCATGTGAGGCAGCTACAGTCACTGTCTGATAATGGCATTCCGTGGGTAGACGGGCTCAAAAGCCCAAAACACACACACAGCACCCTTTGAGTAGAGAGAAAAGCTGAAAGAAAGGTTTGAAGGTAATAGTTTAGTGGTCACAATCCCTTCACTAATTCAGTGATTTCTAGTTTAAATTGTAAAAAAAATAGAAAGCCGAAAGAAAGGGCAACAAAACTACCTTACTCCAAAGATTTGGCAGGTATTGCCAATCCCTATCAATCAACTTCAAGATCCCGAGGGAGGCAATCATACACTACAATCCCTAAAGGATGGCTATGCCCTAAATTGGCCATGAAATCTTCACAGGCATTCCCTTTGCGGAATATGTGAGATGGAAAATTAATTGGACCTAGAGGGTAGAAAATGGGCCTAATGCTCACACTAAGAGTAGTTTAAGCCCATTTGTCAATCAATAGGACTGAAGCAAGAGCAGGGCCCAATACAGGTCAGAATGAAACGATCATCACCTAGCAAATTTTATATTCTATCTCTAAACAATAATGGATTACGATCATAGAACTTGCATTGGGTGAGGGCATGAGAGTAATTAACATAAGCTGAAGGAACATCAGGAAAAGTGTGATTCGACCCCTACCCCCTAATTCAATGGATATTCTTACTATAGTACAATAATAGTATAAAAAATTTATATTACATGAACGAAATATAATATATAATATAGTAAAAGAATTATAAATTTTGAAAAAAAAAAGAAACAAAAATTATGATTGTTAGTGAGACAGATGATATACAAGGATATAATTTTTAAATATATATATATATGTATATAAAACTTTATTAGCCATAGTTCTTTATTCTTTACTCTGGCCTCGAGTATAAAACTATATTTATTATTATTATTGTTAGAAATTGCCCCTTAAAATTTTTCCTCCCTCAGGGTATTTGATATCCATAACTTTACCACGTTAAATTTTTATAGGATAACATTTACCCTATTGTGGTGGTAGGGTAATACAAGGGCAAAAAAAAAAATAAAAAAAAAATAATAAAGATTTAAAAAATAAATAAATTTAGGGAGGAAATGTTGAAAGAGAAAATTTAAAAATTAAATTTAGAGAGAGAATTTTAAAAAATTTAGTTTTTTAGAGAGAAAATTAATATACTTAATTTTAGTGAGAGAATTTAAAATCAATTTATTTAGAGAAAGAAAATATAAATTAAATTGATTTTTTAAGAGAGTAAAATAATATATTTAGTTTTAGAGATAGAAAAACTAAATTTTATTTTTTTAAAACAGGGAAAACTTAAAATAAATTATAATGTGAACTAAATTTTTTGTTTAGTGAGAGAAAATTTATGTGTTTACTTGTAGAGAGAAAAACTAATTTCAGTTTTTATAGAGAAAAAACTTAAAATCAATGAGTTTAGAGAGAAAAAATGTTTGTTAAATTTATTGTTTTAAAAAGAGAAAATTAATGTATTTTTTAAAGCAAAAAAAACTAATATTGGCTTTTGTGGAGAGAAAAAACTTTAAATCAATGATTTTGGAGACGGAAATATGAGCTAAATTAATTATTTAGAGAGAAAAACTAAAATTTGTTTTTTAGGGAGAGAAAATGTAGATTAATTTGAGTTATTTAAGGAGAGAAAATTAATATGCACTTAATTTTAAAGAGAGAAAAATTAACTTTTTGTTTTTAGAGAGAGAAACCTTAATTAATATTTAGATTTTAGAGAGAAAACATAAACTAATGGGTTTACCATCTAACATTTTTTCTTCTAACTTTTTATTCCATATACTGAATATTACCTTTGTAATACTATGAGAGTAGCATTTACTCTTTGAAATGTTACCATTATAATTTTTCCTCTTTAAAATTTTTATCCCCCATCAAACACTTCTTACTCAAAATTTTGGCATAGCAAGGTCATAATTTTTTGTTCTTTAATTTTACAAATGGTTAGAGGGATGTGTTCCTAGGTATTTTCTCTAGATGAGGTCATAAAAGCTAGCAAAGCCAAAAAGTGAATGAACAAAGTGAAAAGTTGCACACCATTTGCTCAGCATTAGAATTTCTTGCCTTCATAACAGGGTTCGAAACCCTATATTCTCCCTCCCCAGTTCTCTAAATATTATGTATCCCCTCTTTCCTATGTAAGGTCTAGACTCAAAATGAACGAAAAAGGGAGAAGGGGTCAATTTGATCCCAAGAACGAGGCCACTTTTATTAGTGACTACTACCCTAATGGGAAGAAGAATCAATCAATTTTCTCATTGTTCAAGTGTGGAGGTGCAGTGGCTTTCAACCAAATATCTCACAATCAATTAAGGAAAGACATGTACATTCCTCTTCCTCCACCATCTCCTAAAATTCCTGAAAATTACCTAACATACGTAATACTAATAATAATATCAATGGTAATAATAATGATGCTTGCTTCCTTTGCTTACTAGTCTAGTCATTAAATTAAGACTTCCATGAAATCTTGCATTAATTTATCAATTTGTTTATATTTCTCTTACTTATCTAACTTGTACAAGTAATGAGAATTTTTATCACAATACCAAATCCAAATTCTTCCTCATGATTTTATCTTTTTGAATTTTGTCTCCCAACCCTTTTTAGAGAATTTGCTTTGCAACCAAATTTGTTAAGAATTTTGGACATGTTTTGAAAAGTTTGAGCTTTTGCATATGTTTTTAGTTCAATTTAATTTAAAAAGTTGAATTAATGTTTGTTTGTCGACTGTTATTCATCAATGATCCAACATCTCAAATATGAAACTTTATGGTATTGATTGGAAAACATTTTGAAATGTAACTTCAAGGTAGGAATAAATAATATATTTAGTAAAATAAAAACATTTTGAGTTTTGAAATATTTATGGCATTATTGTAGATAAGTTTTCAATAAGGCACAAACATAATAAATCTGTTCTACTCTATAATAAATTCCAAAACAGAGACACAAATTTGAATAGTTCAGTGGACATAGACTTTTCTTAAATGGTGATTTAAACATATTGTGGATTGAATGAATAGAATGGCCTTGAAATATTGGTGGACAATATTTCCTAGATTGTCACGTTCGACGTACCAAACATTAAAAAAAATCAGAACTTCTTGTTGGGACTCCTTGGCGAAATGAGGTATTGAAAAATAATGTATTTATCAAAATTATAAAAAAAAAATTTAATGTTGGATTGGAATTTTATCTTGATTTGTACAATGACTTTGAAGAAATTGCTAGGGCACTTCTGATATGAGAAGCACAAGATGCTTTCTTCCAAAAAGAAAAATGAAGCACAAGATTCCCAATTGACTGATCCAAACTAGTCTGACCCTAATTAATCCTAGCCAAATATTTTCATTAAACCAAATCATAAGAAAACCTTGCTCTTCGTATTAGCTGGAAGTTGGACATGGGCATGGACTAGAACTGACGCTGCGTGAATAAACATTTTTATTTTATAAGCTTATATTTGCAGTAAAATAATATATTATTAATTGATTTAATGTTAAAAAATTTTAATATGAATGTGATAAATGATCATTTCAATTATCTATTGTCTTAGAATTTGGTACCAACAGATAGTTGGCCTAATAGGATGAGATACTAAATTTCTTAATCAACTCTTAGATTTAAAATTTGGGAATGAAAAAAACTATTTTAGAAGAGTCATCCCCTAAATAGGGCTCCCCATAAATATTTGAATTGAATTAGTTAGAGTATGGTTCTGGATACACATCGTGGTCGGGACAAAAAGAAATTTGTTGGTTGGTATATCCTAATAGTTATATCATATTTTATATTTTATTTTTTATTTTTTGTCTAGAAGGGGGCCCAGCAAAATCTTCCATTGAACATTTTGGAAGCTGATAACAAGTTTTATAGCAACCATGGAAGAACAAAAAATAAGTTTACTTTATAACACTCTCACTTAAACTTGATCTCTTCATGACTGTATCTTCTAAAATTTGTTTGAATCGAGGGCCATGGATGAACATATCATCCACCTGATCAATGGATTTTATATACTCCAATTTAAACTTCTAGTGAAGGAAAGATTTTACCCTCTCATAATTGCCTTATTTTTGGCATATTTTGATAGGTTTATTATTTTTTTTTTCATTTTCTTTGGACTGTGTTTTCCTTGGTCCTTTTATGTTTAACACACAAACCACACATGTATACTTTGCAATAGAGAATGCAACCTATTGCCACTGTACTCAGTTTACATGAAGATCTTTTTGTAGTTACGTGTTCAAGTTCAAGTTCTTTGGCCAGACTATTCAACAATCAACATCTCTAAACTTACCCACATAAAAACTTTATGGAATTATTGTTTTTGCATTTAAATTTGAATTTTGAAAAATTTAAAACAGTTTGAGTCCCAAATGGAAAATAAAATAAAATATTATTTCTTAAATTTTATAAAAGAATAGGAATTTTCGTTTTCTAGAAGACATACACATGCCATGCCATCATGTCAATGGCTTAATTGGTCATGATTGAGTTCTACATTTGGGTCAAAATTAGAGCAAAATCATGACGCTCAAGAATGCCTTGTCCTCCGCTTTTGCTGGTTCAGCTTGTTAGTGATAATGGTTTTAAATGTGTTTAGAGACCGCTAGAAATTGTTCTAATTACCAAAAATTCTCCTCCTCTCTTTTTTTCTTTTTTTTTTTGTCCAGAGATGAGAAATGCAAGGGGCTGCTTTAGTTTATTCTTGGAATGGGAGTGTCTAATATATTTTCAAATCAAATTATAAGAAAAGTAAGTATTGAAAAAAAAAAATCCAAGCAGATCGACTCTAGGGGTGGTTGCTTATATATTTTGTGATAAATGATTATTTCTTTCAATGAAAAGTATTGATAGTTGCAGTTTTTGGGAAGTTAATCAGAATATATAATATAATTAAAAAACCATGGGTCGTTAATTCTTATAAAGTTTCTTGCAGGAGTAACCTTTTTTTTTTTTTTTTTTTCTGTTAATAGTTTTGGGGTTGAGTTGTCCCATCCTCTTGCAAGTCAATTTTGTATCTATCTCCTTCTTTGGACTCCAGCCCCTCCTTTTGACATGCCTCCAAAAAAGAAAAAGTTTGAGAGACATTTTCTTGCTTAAGAAAATGTATGCATAGAGAGTTATTTTATATATATATATATATATATATTTTTTTAAATTACACGATGGTTCAGTGATTCTCAAAGCAAAATGAAGATTTCTCTTAAAAAGGAAACGAAGAAGAAAATGATTGGGTGTGTAATAATCACTGAATAATCAACCAGGGGGGCCAAATGATGTAAAGTTAACTTCCAAATATGGGGATCAGACCCATGTGACATGGTTCCTTTTGCTTTTTAGCACTTCTTTTGACTTGACGATCAGATCCAATTACCCTCCTAAGCCCCGACACTCCCCACTTTTCTAGCTCAATCCCCCAATTCAATTTGGTGACCATCCATTCACCCCATTTTTTTTTTTTTTTTGGTTTGTAACTTTAATTATACGTCATAATTATCTACCCTTTGTTATTATATAATAAAAAAATTAATATTTAGATATTTAAATTTATATCGTAAAAAATTTAGTAACGGATATTCTCTAGAGTATCAAAAAAGGGCACTGTAATTTTAGGACGGAGAGCGTTAGATATATGATTTATCTTAATCGATGTAATTTCAAAAATTTTCTTTTCTATAAATAATAACATGATCGGTTAGATATTAGATAAACAGGTTTAATGTGAAATTAGATTATTCCTTTTTTCCTTTTTGGGGGGGGGGGCTGTTGAGGGGATTTCTTGCCGTAGATTACTATATAGGCAAAATGGAATAAGCAAACAAAAGCAACATGGCATCTATTTGTGGTGTAGTGTAGGTAGTGTGCCACAAACTTTGATTGGACACATGGCATTTAGCAATTTTAATTTTGACGGAGAAAAATGGGCTAGGACAACTTTAATGGATTCTTTCTTCAACAATGATTAAACCACCCTCCAGACATTTTTTGTTCTCTCTTCACCCAAAAAAAAAAAAAAAACAATTTTTGGTTCTCTTATCCCTCCTTCAAATGGCGAAATTATTTTATTTTTGCTTTTTCTTGACTAAAAATTACTTTCTTTCATGATTATTAAAGGGCTTGTCTCTGTATTCAAATACGTTAAGGATTTTGGAGGTCTTCTTCATTTGTGGTGTCCGAGACACAAGTATTCTTATACACAATTATTCTTATATCTTTTAGAGATAATTCAAGTGATAGAGTCTCTTCACTTTCATCTTTTTTTTTTTTTCCGATTCAATCTCATTCGATTATATTTCTAAAAATACACAATTATTCTTAAACATATTTGTTCAGAAATAGGTCTTTTGAGATTGATTAGTGCAAAATTCCTCAGAAGTTGCTCCTTGACACACATTTTCATTCTTCAAAACCATTGTCCAACACACATTTGCTTTAGAATAGACCGAGGACAGTGATCATAGTGAAATTGAAAACTATTATTGCCACAAATCACAATAAAGGGCACACAACAGAGCAAAAGTTCCTTATGAGTTTCCAACATTGTTGTTCAACTTCAAATAAATACACGTGATGATTCCTACGCACTTCCACTGGACAAAGTAATCTAAGAAGAACTTCGAGTTGTTTCAACGATCCTAGCTTCCACAATTTAGGAGAATATCGTGTTAAAAGGTAAAATTATGATATAAGAAAGAAAGTAGTCAATTCTCGGATTTATAATTTGAAAATAAAAAAAATTACAGTAGTTCTCTAAATACACTCGAATTGAATTAATTAGAGTATGATTTCGAATGCTATGAGAAAAAAAGGTGGACATATGATACCAAAGAGTTAACGATCGAGAATATCAGATCGCATAATATTTAGTTTTTTCTCAACATGGGACAATGTGATCTGAGAAGCACCATGGAAGGTGATCTCTTTAGTGGACTTTTGGTTTGGTACTATTAAGTTTCTTTCGGATGGCCTTGGCTTGGCTGGGATAACGCAACCACTAAGAAAGTAGGTGTGGCGTGGTTGATAAAAAGAACATATTCATGCGTTGAAGTCCAATTTTCTCCATGGCTAGAATCTCCTGGTACTTGAAGAATCCCACACCGTCTTCATCTCTGCCCTTTTTTCAATTTGCACTGATTCTTGTCTACAATTTGTACACATCTTTGCTTTTAAATGTCAAAGATGACATCATTAATTTTAAATTTGCAATCATAGTATATAGCAAAATATAATGCCATGATCTACGTTGTACGCATCATTTTTGGACTCAAGTTGTGATGTCTCATGCTTTCACTGAACAGATCTTTTTACATAGTAATTACATGGAACGAAGATTTTTAACATAGAAATTTATATTAATCAATAGGGATATTCAGACTCAAAAGGTGATGAAATTTGTTTTTATTAGCCTTCTAGGTTTTGGGGTGTGGCATTTATCACTAGCAGACCTCTTGAAAGAAGTTGCAAGACACACACACACTCTCTCTCATACTGTAGCTCGTTAATGGGGGTCTTGGCGATGTGAAGGCGTGCCGTAATGGCATGTTAAAGCGAGCATACGGGGTCCCTTGAGCACCAGAAGAAAGAGACACGACTGACTTGCTACAGATGAACCATAATCTGACCCCACTCCCCACCTCTACCGCCATAGAATCTCTTACATTTTCATTATTGCCAAGCAAAGAGAGTTTCTGCGCATTGACTGGTTTCTTGGGACACATGCATGACCCACGTTAGCCTTACCTACGCAACAAAAATAGAAACATCCACAACCCCAGTCACAACAATTTCTACTTTTTGCTCCTCCCCTTTTCTAGTCCTTTTTGAAATTCCAAATTTTCAATTTAATGGAAATCACGTTGACATTATATACGAACTAAGCATAATTAAATGGTTAGACTAATCTACTCTTTAAGGGCAAATATAAACAATTATTTTAAACTTAAAATATGATTTTGATTAATTTTAGAATTCAGTTCGACTTGAAAAATTATTTTACTTCCTGTATTTGGTCCGATCCTAAAATGAATTTTGAATTTGAATTATGTGAATATACATTTGTAAAATTTTGTATTTTGCCCCAAACTTATTGACCCCATGAGTGTATAGATATTTTTGTCTCTATTTTAATTTGAAAGTCTTTATACGTGTGCTTATTTAAAACCCTATTAAGCAAAAAGCACTTTCATTTTTTTTTTGGTAAATCATTTTCTTTATATAGAAAGATGATGGAATAGTAAAACCCCATTAATATACTAATCAACCTCTTAATCATAATCACCCCAACGACTAGCAATGGCCATAGATACCCCAAGAAGTGGTCCACTCTATGTTGCTTAGCATCTTTTTATGTTTGCTTTGATACAACTTTTTTATTAAAAAAAATTCTAAATAATTACTTGTGGAAAATAGAAACATCTGACTTTTCCCATTGTCATTTTCAAGGTTAAATACTCTAAAAAATCTTGCCCAAATTTTCATAATTTTTTGTAAAATTAATTATTTAGTAAATTAATTAATTAAAAGTACAAGTTGGTGATATGGTTTTAATTTTTGGAATCCCAAAGATTATATACAGAGTTCCATTTAGACATATAAAGACACACTCAATACGCACGATATACACATGTTATATATGTTGAAGGATGACATGAAAATATTCTTTCTTTACATTAACATTGGCATATTCTCAGTCAATAGCAATAAAATGTAATCTCTCCCTCTCCCTCTCCCTCTCTCTCTCTCTCTCTCTCTATATATATATATATATATTTATCCGAATATTGAGAGATTTTTTGCTTGTAATGTTCTTGAATTATTCATCTTTTTTCTTTCTCGAAGGAAAAAGGGGTTTGTAGGCAATCTGAGTAGTGTTACTTGACCTAACAATCAATCTCTTTTGACATGCCGCAAGTACCCAGTATCTGATGCAAAAGTTTTTTTTTTTGGTATACAATGAGGCCCGAATCCGAGTCTATTTCAAGGGAAAGGGAGTGATGACACTTGAACCGAAACTTATTGACATATCTAATGCAAAAGTTGATTGCACATGCACGTGGCGCTTTAAGAAATTTTCTTTTAAGTGAATTGGGAAATCATAGTTGATTTTAGATCGTGTAAATTTATTTTTATTAAAATTTTTAATTATATAAGTAAAAATCAATTTTTTAATAAAAAATACTAAAATTATTATATTAATAACACTACAAAAAAACATGATTTTAACCACTAAAAAAACTTTGTCGCTATTTACCCGCGAATTTAACGACAAAAATAGAATTCGTTGTAAATTAGTTATGAATCTTTGTTCGTGATTAATTTCGTGGCTAATTTGCAACAAATCTATTTTCGTCTCTAATTTAACGACGAAATTCATAATCCGTCACTAAATAACCACGAATTTCTCATTCGTGATAAAATTTAGTCACGAATTCAAAATTCGTGGCTAAATTTAGCCACGGATTAAAAATTCGTGACTAAATTTAACCACGAAATTCGAAATTCATAGCTAATTAGCCACGAATTTTTGATCTGTAGCTAAATTCGTGACTAAATTCGTCGCTAATTTGAAATTCTATTAAATATAATTTTATATTTTTATTAAATATAAATTTATATTTTATATGTTTATTAAATTAGGGTATTGATTTTTATTAAATATATTTTTGTATTTTTTAAAATATAATTTTGTATTTTTGTTAAAGATAATTTTTTAATTTTATTAAATATAATTTTGTATTTTTATTAAATATAATTTTATATTTTATATTTTTATTAAATTAGTAAATTGTATTTTTAATGGTAAAAGTTCGAAAGAAAGTAATGAAGTAAAAAAAAAAGTATATCAGATAAGTTAATATGGCATGGGTGGGAAACCCCCGGATGTCCTCTTATTCCCAGGTTTGAATATGGATAAATGCACATTTTCTACAAAAATATAAAACAGTAGGAAGTTGGTTCATGGGCCCGGCGGGGGGGCGGCGGGGGCCCCCCGCTCCCCCCCTTCAGTGGGCCTCGACTTTTAAAATTAAAATTATAAAATGAAAAATTTAGCCACGAATTTAGTTACGAATTCATCAATTCGTGGCTAAATTTAGTCACGAATTTTTGAATTCGTGATTAAATTTAGCCACGAATTTAAAAATTCGTGGCTAAATTTTTACGACGCGTTATTAGCCATGGATATGAGTTCGTGGCTAAATCCCTCGTTAAACAATTTAGCGACGAATTTTTCTGATATTTTCATGACTAAATCCGTAGCTAATTCGTTATTTTTTTTAAGTATAATTTATATGGAAAATTTTATCTACTCTCGACTGAATCTAGCTTTAATTTTCATAAACGAGCTTTCATTAAAGAAATACTTTGTCATACTAATTGTAATAAACCTATGGACCCTCTCAGAAAATGCTTGAGGAACCTGAAATTTCTTCTTTTTCTTTTCATTCATTTTGAAAAACACTAATTTTCAAAAAATGTTTCAATATTTACTTTGTAGATAATCTGGGTAATCAATTCACAGTATATGTTAATGACGTACTTTTGTTCTTGGGGGGGGGGGGTGCGCTTTTGCATTTGAAGTGTGGAACCATGATGAAGTGGAAGGCAATGGTGACACCCATTAGCCTTTCCTCTTTGTCCCATTGGGGCAACATACTTGACATCAACAAGAAGCCACTTGAATGCTCCATCCATGACACCATGGGATGATCATGGTACGTCTGAGATCATAATCAATACCCTGATGATTTTAATTAGACAAATGATGTTGATGATCTAGTGTTGGCACCCCTGCGTCACCCCCTTGTTATTCTTTGATTTAGTGAATAATAATGTCATATCATTTTGCATAATTAATAGTGTTTTAAGCATATAAAGTCCTATCAAACATGCTATTCATATTCCACTAGTATTGTTTTCTCACCTTGCACACTATTATTTCTTTTGAAATTTCTTACTTGGGGGACTGCTTTTTCACTTATGATATGGTTAGATTAGTTGAATCTTATGCACTTACGAGGACAAAAAGACGTATCATGCCTGGAAAAATGCCTGCTAAAAGAATTACAGAGAAAAGGTAAAGATTTAAATCGCCAGCTAAAAAACAAAAGTTATATAAATATTTCACAATTTTTTAAAAGAAAGGCAAACAGAAAAGGAGAAAAGGGTGGAGGACACGGAGAATTCTGCTCCATAGAAACTGCGCATGTAGCGAAAGGGGGGCTCAAGCTAATGCTGGTTTACAGAGCAGTCCTTGACATTGAAGAGGCACTGGGAGGAGTCATCCATGCACTTTTGCAAGTGCTTTTGGTGTCATATGGATATGTAGCTATCTGGTATAGTAGAGTAGGTGACCAGTTTAGTCATTCAGATATTGAATTGATTGAGCATCTCTTTGTGCTTGTGCCAATCTCATTCTCACAGCAAAAGCCACGAACTTTATTTTGTATATCAGTTACGGCTCAAGTTTTATATATGATTCCTATACTTTCTCTGTTTTTCTTCTTCCTTGCCAATTACACCTATGGGACACAGATTCAGAACTCGAGGATAGTAGAGCCAAAAATTTTTTATGAAACAAAATAATATGTCAGTGGGTTGATTATATCTTGGATTGACACGTAAATATTAATAAAATTATTTTAATCTAATGGGACAATTGCCCCCACCTTCCTCTCAATGTGGCTCTGCGGACCGCTACGTCGGATCAAGCTGGGGCCTGAAAATAACACAGCCAATGTGATCGGGGCTAGATCAATAGCCAGGCATTACTTAGGCCTACCACTAATTTTGTGATCCTCCTACTTGTTGCTAACTAAAGGTGATAACTCGTTTCAAACCATAGGATTTAGCTTTTTTGTAATTAAAATTTCAAATGATCTCATTTAAAGATTTAGAGTCGGATTAAAGTGAGATACAAAAATTCGAAATGAATTAAAAATTTTGAATTCCATCATTATTATAAATGGATGTATGATTTAATGATTATATCATTAATTAATTTTGATTAAGGTAACAAAATGAGAAGGCCCGGGGCCCCATAGAGGTCCAAAATCGAACAAACAAAACAAAACTAACACATCCCCCAAAACAAGGGTTTACGACAAAGAAACTCAAAATGGGCACCGTTGGAGAACATGCCGTCTTGTTGAATGTTGAGGGAGAATGACGAGACACCTGGTGCAGGCCTTGCCTAATGGATACCACGACCTCTTTCCAAATTTAGTTCAGATTAATTTAGTTTATATTGATATTTTTTAAATAAAATTTTAAATTTAAATTTAAATTTTATATATAAAAAAATAAATATCAAAAAGTTTTGACTCTCTCTTAACAATTTAATCAAATTTAGTCAAATTTAAAGTGATTATCAGATATCGATAATTTAAAAAAAAAAAATAATTGAGTTATGCCTTACAGCAAGAACAGTTCCAGCAAACCAATAAATCGCATACAACCTCAAGATAATTGTAAAGCTAGTTACTCTTTTATGAATCCATTTAAGATACTGAAACACAAGGAAAGGAATTTTTCTATCATAGCTCAAACGATAGAGTCTTTTTACTTCTATTATTTTTTTTTATTTGATTGCATGTTATTGTAATAAAAAAAAAAGGCACAAGGAAAAGGAGGTGAAAGAAAGACAAAGGGTACTATTAATAGAGCTGAATAAAATAAAAATTTTCTTTCTCACTCTCTCTCTCTTCTAACTTTATTTTTGAGATTTTTTTTTCCCTTATCAACCGGCCAACCACTTTAAAGTAAGACCTTTTAGAAAAGAAATTGTTTCTTAATCAAATAGCATCATAAAACTAAATTAAATGGAATCGATTTGTACTAAAAGTCTGCACCAAAAAGAACAAAGAAATGAAAATTAAAATGCTTGAAAAATTAATGGTCCTAAGTGGTCTTAGCAAGAAAAGGCAACCATATTATTTTGGACTGCCCACAAAATAATGCTGTGCAAAACTTTTGAGGGGCATGGGTTAGATCAAAGGTACCCCAAAAATGAATGGAGCATATGATGGTGAGTGCTTAAGAAAAGAGAAGAGGATGTAATAAATTATTGCCCTCCTACGACCATCTCAAATAGTGTAATTCATAGAAAATATTGAATAGAAATAGATATATTAGTCCTTAGATAACTCAAATAATAGGGTCTTTTAATTTTTTTATTTAATTTCATCTATTTATAAAAATAAATAAATAAATAACATGGAAAAATCCAACCTGACGGAACCATAAATGGTGGGTCTAGGGTCTCAGACAACACCTGCTCTCCACCCTCTAGAGTCCAGCCCATTTCTTTCTCTCTCTACTATGAGTTTGAGTTGAGTAATTTCCAGACAAAATTCAATTGGACACCCACAATTATTAAATCCCCGACAAGAATAAAACATGATCTTCCCAAGTACAATTTTAACCATTTAAGGTGTCATTTCAACAAAGATACAGAAGTGGGCACTAGGCGCCAAACACACTAAGGTTTTCTTCTATGAATTTTAGAATTAATAATCATTAGATTATCATATAAAAATTATTCATTTTATAATATAAAATAATAATATCATCCACAATTAACTGAAGACAATTCGACGGTTACTACTCTCCTATATTTTGATATTTATAAAATTTGGTTTAAGTTTATTGAAATAGTAATTTATAAATTAGATATTATATAAATAAAATATCCAAATTTTAAAATTTTAATGATGCCATATTGACAAATTTAGGATAGTAAAAGCAGAGACTATGTTTTTCCATTGTTTGGCAAATAAATCTACGGGGATATTGAATAATTATTACTAATCTTACTATTTACAAATAAAAGAGATGTCATAAAAATTTCTCAATATTTACATTTTTTTATTTTTTAAATATTTTTTATTTTTAAAATATTTTGATATGTTAAATTAATTAATATTTATTTTTATTTATTTATAATTAATGAATTATTTATTTATTTATAAATTTTATTTTTATTTTTTATCTTATAATTATATATTTGATTATTTTAAATTTGTATCATAAAATATAATTATTTTATTATTTTTATAAAATAACAAATATTTATATAAAGTTTATGTATATATTTTTTATATTTTTACAAAATATTATTTTTTTCATATCTTCTTGTATTCTTTTTTCTTTTCTCTTTCAAGACATGCACCCATACGTGGACTTTGGTCCTAGAGAGTTAGTTCAAGTTTTTAAAAGAGTAGTTTAATAATCATAATTTATTTTAGATTTAAATCTCGATATAATAAAAAAAAATAATCCAAAATTGGTGTCTGGCACGGTCAAAAGGCCTTTTTATAGTTTAGGTCAGATTTTGTGCTACATTTAATGTGATTAACATTTAAGTAATACAGCTATACTAAATTGGGGGGGAGAATAAAAGTGTAGGGTAGTCATAAAGTTTGCCTAGAAATTGAAGAAATCTAGGCTAAATACTAGCCAACCCTATCCCATTTAGCCTTCAATCACATTTATTAAGGGCTAGCTTTGCATTAAATCCTGCCCCTACTCAGCTCTGGGGATGATCATGCCAAAGGGATAAGGTCAAAATTGACAAGAAAATTTTTCTCTTTTGGGTGGTGTTTTAATTTTAACAAACTCTTGCAAATTCGAGTTAAATCGACAAAAGATGTATATATTTTTTTAGATAAAATTAAAAAATTTAATGTTAATGATTAAATTATGAAGATTTTGGATTAATTTATAATTATTTTTGTATATTATGTTATGTAGTGAATGAACCAATTGATATACGTATATATGTTGATGATAGTAATCAAGTTTCACACAAATATATACATGGAAAAGAGTAAAAAAAATAAATAAAATTATAATGTTATTGTAATTTTACTTGATTTTTTTTTACTAATCATCATTTATACTTTGACTAATTTAATTCAAGGTTTACCAACCTTATTTAAGGGATGACTCTCATCATCTACTCGTTTTCATTCTCAATTTTTAAATTTAAGATTTTTTTAAGAGATTTAATATCTTATTTTAATAAATCGATTGATTGTTGGTGTTATTTTACTTAATCGATTCTTAATAGAGTTGTTAATTAAGAATTAAATTTATTTTTTATGCTTATGCCATAAAGCCTATAAGCAGTTCTCATTTTTGGGTTAAACCGGCGACTATTAGGGCTGATTTTCCTCTAACAAACATATCACGACAGGCGTTGAGTCACTCCGAGTCCCAACGTTGTGACCTTTAGAGGCTCGTAGTTATAAAAATTTTTATCATTGGACGCGATATAAATAATTTCTGTTGGTTATAATATTTTTAATTAATAGTAATGTTTATAATATTATAAAAAATCATAAATAAAAATAAAATTTATTATTATATATCAATAATAAAAATTGTATCTAATTTTAATGAATTCAAAAAAGAGTATGATTATAATTACAATCAAACAAAAATATCTTTGTATCGTAAATAAGACAAAGGGGAAAAAAAAAGCAAGGGAAGGTTGGGGAATGGGGATTTGATATTAAAATTTCGACAAGAGAAATGGGAGGTGGGGGCTTGCAAGGCCAGTGCATAACTGGGGAAACATTAGAATTTTTTTTTTTCTTAAATATATATATATATATATATATATATATATATTTATATAATTTTGTGTATTTTTGTGTATGTCGTATGCGAGTGCGTCACTCACTCTCTTCCCCCCGAATTCCTCTCGGCCATTTGTTTAGGTCAAAAGGGCATAATATATATAAGTGTGTATTGATAAGAAATATATATATATATATATAAATATATATATATATATATATATATTATATTTGTGTGTCTATATACACGTAAACTCACATATACACGCAAGAGAGGAGAAGATGACACGAGCTTCTCATATTAGCATGCGCTGTTCGGAGTATTCTATTTTAACATGCGAAAGTTCCAATTCTCCTCATTCTCAAATTGGCCTAATAAGATAGTTTCATGAATTTGAATTTAAGGGTCTTACAAAAGCTGAACATGTTTATTTTATGACAATATTCTTTTTTTTTTTTTTTACAAAAAAATACAACCAAACGGAATTAAACCGGAAGAAGGAGGATGGAAGCGGGGAATCTCTACTGCTTAAATAGTTTCTGAGGGAAGGCATTGCAAATATTCTATTTAATACCAATTTATTGCTTTGTTTTTTCTTTTTTTTAAAAAAAGAATGTAAAATATAATATTTTTGTTGTCGCGTAATATAGAGTATATATAACTTTTATATGTTAAAAAGTGGGTTCTTCAAAATAAATACGAAAAGAATAGCTAACTTTAAAAAGGAAAAAAAGAAAAATTGCTTGATTTGATTAAGATAATATTATAGAAAAAGGTGGTGAGATTAAGAATCCTAAAAGCTTGTATGATTGATGCTCATTTCAAGTATAAACAAAATCTCTGGAATTTATTATTTTTTAATATATTAGTTAGACAGAGATATTTGAGATCTGTTGCATATGCTAGCAACGTTAGAAGACAGGTAGGATGAGATGGTGATATGTTTGAAATTCTAAATACTATTTTACTAGGTTTCTAGAAATTGGTGTGATTTCATTCATAATTTAGAAACCTTCAATCACATTCCTAAACGGCATTGAGACTTCTCGTGTGGACAAATAAGCATAAACCAAGTAGAAGTATAATAAACTGATTGACCTCAAATATTATATTCTTTATGTCCAACACTGCTTATTTCCCTTATTGATCTCGTTTTCACACACAGAGAGAGAGAGAGAGAGAGAGAGAGGTTATATAAATATTGAAAGGGTCAAGTGAGATTATTTGAAAATAACTGACCATTCATTGGTTTAGTAAGAAGGACATTAAAACTCTATATATCAAGTGTTTGGATTCGAGTCTTGAGAGTGATAAAAATATCATTGGGGAGCCCCTTTCGAATTCGGATCCGATCGCGATTCAG